>JZKD02S0363237.1:21162-32417 GCA_000966675.3 Picea glauca | reverse complement strand
GGAAAGCAGGCCCCCAGTGGGGGTTCTGGGGAGAAGCCCCAAAGGAAAATTTTCCTTGTAAATGTATATTGTAATTTCATTGTAAATCTAGACTGTTCATTATAAGGTCACAGATCTGATAGTAGAAGTTATGTTAGGGTTTTTTTTCCCTAGAAGGCAACCCTCGTTTATGAGCGAAATGTATTGCGGCTATGTATCATTGCGAATATTGTATTATGAGAGAGGAGACTATGAGAGAAAGAAGAGGAAGTTACAACATGTGTGCTTTAGGTTGTATCCCTTCATTTTCTTGATAATAATAAAGGAATGACTTGGAAAATTATATGGTGGACGTATCCCACACTGGGTGAACCACCTATATCTTTGTCTCTATTGTATTGTGTATCTTTTGTGTTTTATTTCCGCATTTTATTTTATTTTATTGCTCCACGATCCTATTTTTCTAACATGATGATGGTCAAACTCCTTTTAATGGATGCTTCTTAAATACTCTGGTGTAGGAGCATGGTTATACATTTGAGTGTCATTAGGGAATCCACCTAGTTGTTAGAGGCAATGCCTAAACCCCATGCTATTATGAATACATTTTGACCACCCCAATTGAAAAATACATTAAGTAATATTTATAACATTTCATTTATTTATTTATCCTATGCATAACCTTGAAATAATTTATATATATTTTTAGGACAAGGTTGAAATTCTCATGGTCATGTTGGGTCAGAAGGTTATAGAGAGAGATTATCTCTTGAGTGACACTTGGTAGTGTTGTTAATGGATGACTTTTGAAATTTGTTTGCATTATTGTTAGAATTAATTGGGCTCTTGGGTCACATAAGAACACTACCCTTACACATATCGGACCATACACAATGATTTTGGGAAACTGTTTATTGAAGATGTAGGATGTTTTTGGGCTAAGATATCATATAAGAACTTTTCCACTTAATATAATTAAGTTTTTCAAAAATTCAATGGTTTGAACAAAGTGTGAGATTATATATATATATATAAGATATTATATGATATTATAAGATATCATATATGTAGGATGTTTTTGTTAATATTATGGTAGCTGCGGGAGGTATTTACCTCCACGTGTGAACCTGACAAGAATAGAAGACTCCGGGAAGCAAGAGAAACCCTAATGAGTTGGCTAATAACCCTAGAAACCTTGTCGGCTCAAGAAGATAATTTATATTAGGCTATTAGCCTCCAAGAGAAGAAGTCGATGATAAATAATAATAATATACTGAACAAACACTTATCCAGAAGGAGAATTCGGCCCCAACAAAACTGGCAGAACTACTATAAATACAGGGTGCCAGTTCTCATTTGTAGCATCTCAAAATTGCAGTTTTCCTAGTTGGTGCGCACTGCAGTTGCAGTCTTGTGTGCAGGTTTGGAGGAGGGTTGCAGGTGCAGTTGTAGCAGCAGCTAGTTTCAGTATTGGGTTGAATATCTCTTGGCTAGGGTTTGGACTATCTGATCAGTGTTTTGTGATGCACCATCCTTGGGGAAAGGTGTGCTACTCTTTGTTTGGCTATCTAGCCTAGGGTTTGCTTCCGGAGGAATTCTCAGTCAAGGTTAAGGTGCTCAGAGGGAGGCTTCGGCCTATGGTTGGGTGACGAAGGTATCGTTAATGGTAAAACGAGCACACCATATTCTATATTCTAACAGGTTATGGTCCCACACCCCTTCAGTCAGCCTAAAATGATGGAAGGAAACATAGCTGCTAGATATTGAGCTCGTTGAGGAACTGTCGCTAGGGTTACTAACAGGAGTAGCTTCCAAAAGCACTGTAGCTAGGGTTACTAGAAGAAGCAGCTGTAGAAACCCTAAACCTCTTGTTGAGGCACCTTAAGTGAATGGATTGACCTATTCTCCAGATAGATTAGTGTGCCCTAGCCCAACGCATCTCCTGGTACTCTTAGAATTCCAAGACGTGAAGTTTGGATTTCTGGTCAAATCTAGGGTTTGACCAAGTCAAGCAAGCCATGACGAACTCTATGAAGTCTGAGAACAAGCTAGATAGAGCCTCTAACTTCAGAGCATGGAAGACAAGGATTGACCTCATCCTTTCTAAGAATAACGTGTTGGATATTGTGAAAGGAAAGATCGTGAAGCCAGAGTTTAAAGAAGGAGAAGAGAAGGAACCGCAAAACGTTGCAGCTATGGAGAAGTTCAAAGATGCTGACATCAATGCCATGAGTATCATAGTGGATTCCATAAAATACCACTTGATACCCTACATCTCCCATCTTAACTCATCGAAGAAAATGTACGATGCCCTAACAAATCTCTTCTCAATCAGAAACATTGGACAAGTTATGAGTCTGAAGAATGAGCTCTGTAACATGAAGATGAATGACGACGACAGTATAACATCATACTTTGTAAGGATCTCCCAGTTAAGAGATCAACTACAAGCTATTGAAGAGATCACTTCAGAAAAGGAATTGGTGAACATAGTACTCAATGGTCTTCCCAAGACATGGGATGCATTTGCTGCAAGCATGAACACAAGGAAGGAGTACCTGACATTTGAAGAAATTTGGTCTTGTTGTGCTCAAGAAGAATCAAGAATCAATGCAAAAGAGAAACCCCAAAAGAAGTACAATGATCAAGCCTTCACAGCAAGATTCAAGAGCTTCAGGAACAAAATGAAGTTTGGTTCTAGGAGGAAGACAAATCAAGAGAAAGACATTTCAGAAATATAATGCTTCAACTGTCAAAAGTACGGTCACTACAGGAACCAATGTCCCGAGCTAAAGAAAAGGAAGGAGAAACATGAAGCATCAATTGCCGAAGAAAAGGAACCTACAAAGAAGACTAAGCAACATGGAAGAGACTTCTTCTACTAAAAAGGTAACAACACTCTTCTTATTTCTTGTACATATCTTGCTTGCATCGTCTCTGTACATATCTTATATATCTATCTCTTGGAAGATAATGTGTTACAAGAAGAACTATACCTATGAAAGAACAAACAAGATGAAAATAAGTTATCATTAGATATTACACATAAAAGAATGAAATATATCATGTGAAAGATATTACAAGATAAGACAAAATCAGAATCAATCCTGAAGAGACTTAGAAGTCAGACACCAAGAGAAATTGGAGAAAGACTTATGACGAAAACTAAGACAGAAGCATGGACTCTATTAGACAGAGAGAGCCAATTATATATTGCAGAAGACAATAAGGATGTAGATGGAAGTATGGACTCTATCAGACAGAGGGAGCTGATTATATGCACTCTTACATGAAGCAAGGATTAGGAGGGAGATAATCCTATGATCCATTGAAGATGATGAAATGTATATATCCATGGTAGTAGCCATGAAAGACAATACATGTTCAGCTCAACCGCAGAAGAAGACCTTTTCAAAGAAAAGCCTTAAAGTATTCCTGGTTGTCCATCCAGATCCGTGATCCTATGATGAAAAGAAGAAGTGGAATCTCTAAGAACATGGAATATCCATGAATCCAAGAGATAATGAAAAACATGAAGAAGAACATGAATATTCCAAGAAATAAAGAAAGGCTAGAACAACCAGTCATTACATCAATAATCACAAGATTACCAAGCCTGATATGAGAGCAATCAAGCAGAAGAACTGATAGTCGTGATGAAAAACAGTGTATGGAAAACCTATGAATGAAAGCATTACAAGATCTAGAACCAGAGGTTCTCCCAAATGGAGGGAGAAGACTATGATGATTGATTATTCAAGTACACCAGACTTATCTCTATATAAGTCATTATATCATCCGCAACATCCATGAGTTGGAATTCTACATCAAAAGAATGCAAAGAATGTTCTCCAGAGAAATTGAATAAAAAGTGTATGAGAAGCAATATTTCTCCAGAGAAATTGAATAAAAAGTGTATTAGAAGCAATCTAAAGACTTTGAGGCATACCACAAAGAGACTCCTATATAAAGATAAGAAGAAGACAACTTGGTGGAGAACCTCCAGTGCACAGCAGAAGCGTGGTGAATATTTCTTATAATATCAAGATGACTACTCAGTGGATCAGATCTCATGATGATAGAAGAAGTACCACAAAGATATGTTCCAGTTCTCCAACTATGATATACTCTATCATCCAGATCTACATGAAGCCTTCACAGTATTCCAGACTAAAGTACATTTGAGATCAATCATTACATTATCCATGATGAAGTCCAGGAAGAAGAAGTAAAGCTCGAGTATATTCCCACCGATCAACAGACAACAGATATCCTGACAAAACCTCTATCCAGAATCAAGTTTTATATTTTCGAGAGAAGACGAGGATCGGGAAGATTCTCCAAGCTAAGAAAAGGTACGGAAAAATATTTTTGAAAAACATTTATTTTTGTGATTTAAATAACTCTCCAGTTAGGAGGGAGAATTTATCTTTGTAATTGAAAAATAGTCCAGATTGGACAGATGGTTTTCTGTTCAGAAAGTGGATTGAGATTTCTTACAGACAGTGACCTCCCATTGTAGTTAACATGGGAGGCAGACTGATTGTTGATGTATCATAGACAACGACTTCCCATTGTGGTTAACATGGGGAGTGTTCTAGGACGGTCATTATTCTTGGCAGTCACTCTGAGTAGTGGTCAAGTAGAATGGTCCGCCTCGCCAGGCAGTCATTCTTTTGAAGTTCACAGTTGTGAGTAGTTTCGAAGAATGTTCCATTTTGGAGGTTGATGCAGGACAGACATTCCTCGAGGGTTATACATTCTATCCAGGTTACACTTTATTTAGTGTCGGAGGAATGGCCCAGGGTGGGGAATGGTTCAGACAATTATTCATCGATGGCGGAGTCATTCTCTCCAAGTTACACTTTGTTTAGTGTCAGAGTAATAGCCCAGGGTGGGGAATAGTCCAGGCTCAGTAATTAGGGACAGTCATTCCTTAGGGCAGACTCATTCTCTCCAGGTTACACTTTGTTTAGTGTCAGAGGAATGGCCCAAGGTAAGGAATGGTCCAAACATTTCTTAGGGTTTATACATTATGTCCAGGGTGCACTTTAATTAGTGTAGGAAGAATGGTCCAGGGTGAGAAATGGTCCAGGCTCAAAAATCATAAATAATCCTTTCTTCCTTGTTTGTGAAGAATAGGGCAGATAGCCCATTGCTAATGAGGGCAGATATTCTTTCAGATCTCACAAACGTGAGTGAAAGATCTTCCCAGAGGATTCAGTTTATCTTTAAAAGTATGTTCTATGCAGGATGGCATCAAATGATTGTTATGGAGATTACCTGTCTCTAGATAGTAGAGATATACTACTGTGGTGGATATGTTCCACTGTTCGTAAGGCAGACATTCTTTCAGATCTCACAGACGTGAGTGAAAGATTGGCCCAGATGATTCAGTTTTTATCATAACATTGTTTCTATGCAGGTTTCTATCAAATGTTTGTTATGAAGACTATATGACAGTAGATAAGGACCACTGTGGTGAATATGTTTCACCGTTCGCAACCATATGTTGATGATCAAGTACTTATGTGTTACTTGATGTGGTAGTGAACCACTGGATTGTAGTTATGTACTACTATGAATAGACACAGTTGTGCTCTATCCTTGTTCTAATTGCCTTGAAGACTATCAACAGTTTATTGGAGATAATGATCATTCAAATGGATGATGAACAAAGATTTTCCAGACAAAAAAATAGTTCAGAACTTTTACTCCTCTTATATCACTCTATGGTGAGAGTGACTTATCCAACATCATTTCTAATTACTCAGATGAAGTATGGTTTTGAGAATTTATGTATCTTATGGTGATGGTGATGCTCCTGATCTAGTCATGAAATAGTCTAGATGACTATATTGATGCTACCGGGTAAATGGTATATTTTGTGCTCAAGTCCATTACCTGTAAATACCTCTCTAGCTAGGAGGGAGTGTTAATATTATGGTAGTTGCAGGAGGTATTTACCTCCATGTGTAAACCTGACAAGAATATAAGACTTCGGGAAGCAAGAGAAACCCTAATGAGTTGGATAATAACTCTAGAAACCTTGTCGGCTCAAGAAGATAATTTATATTAGGCTATTAGCCTCCAAGAGAAGAAGTCGGCTTGAAATAATAATAATATATTGAACAGACACTTATCCAGAAGGAGAAGTTGGCCCCATCAAAACTGGCATAACTACTATAAATACATGGCGCCAGTTCTCATTTGTAGCATCTTAGAATTGTTGTTTTCCCAGTTGGTGTGCACTGCAGTTGCAGTCTTGTGTGCAGGCTTGGAGGAGGGTTTCAAGTACAGCTGTAGCAACAACTAGTTTTAGTATTGGGTTGAATATCTCTTGGATAGGGTTTGGACTATCTGATAATCTTTTTGTGATGCACCATCCTTGGGGAAAGGTGTGCTACTCTTTGTTTGGATATCTAGCCTAGGGTTTGCTTCCGGAGGAATTCTCAGTCAAGGTTAAGGTGTTCGGAGGGAGGCTTCGACCTATGGTTGGGTGACAAAGGTATCGTCAATGGTAAAATGAGCACACCATCTTCTATATTATAACAAGTTATGGGCCCACACCCCTTCAGTCAGCCTAAAACGCTGGAAGGAAACATAGCCGCTAGATATTGAGCTTGTTGAGGAACTGTCGCTAGGGTTACTAGCAGGAGCAGCTTCCAAAAGCACTGCAGCTAGGGTTACTAGAAGAAGCAGTTGCAGAAACCCTAAACCTCTTATTGAGGAACCTTAAGTGAATGGATTGACCTATTCTCTAGATAGATCAGTGCGCCCTAGCCCAATGCATCTCCTGGTATTCTCAGAAGGCAAAGATGTGAAGTTTGGATTTCTGGTCAAATCTAGGGTTTGACCAAGTCAAGCAAGCCATGACGAACTCTATGAAGTCTGAGAACAAGCTATATGGAGCCTCTAACTTCAGATCATGGAAGACAAGGATTGAACTCATCCTTTCTAAGAACAAAGTGTTGGATATTGTGAAAGGAAATATTGTGAAGCCAGAGTTTAAAGAAGGAGAAGAAAAGGAACCGCAGAATGTTGCAGCTATGGAGAAGTTCAAATATTTTGACATCAATGCCATGAGTATCATAGTGGATTCCATAAAATACCACTTGATAACCTACATCTCCCATCTTGACTCATCGAAGAAAATGTACGATGCCCTAACAAATCTCTTCTCAGTCAGAAACATTGGACAAGTTATGAGTCTGAAGAATGAGCTCCATAACATGAAGATGAATGACAACGACAACATAACAACATACTTTGTAAGGATCTCCCAGTTAAGAGATCAACTACAAGCTATTGAAGAGATCACTTTAGAAAAAGAATTGGTGAACATAGTACTCAATGGTCTTCCCAAGACATGGGATGCATTTGCTGCAAGCATGAACACAAGGAAGGAGTACCCGACATTTGAAGAACTTTGGACTTGTTGTGCTCAAGAAGAATCAACAATCAATGCAAAAGAGAAACCCCAAAAGAAGTATGATGATCAAGCCTTCACAGCAAGATTCAAGAATTTCAGGAACAAAATGAAGTTTGGTTCAAGGAGGAAGCCAAATCAAGAGAAAGACATTTCAGAAATACAATGCTTCAACTGTCAAAAGTACGGTCACTATAGGAACCAGTGTCCCGAGCTAAAGAAAATGAAGGATAAACATGAAGCATCAATTGCCGAAGAAAAGGAACCTACAAAGAAGACTAAGCAGGATGGAAGAGACTTCTTCTACTAAAAAGGTAACAACACTCTTCTTATTTCTTGTACATATCTTGCTTGCATCATCTCTGTACATATCTTATATATCTATCTCTTGGAAGATAATGTGTTCCAAGAAGAACTATACCTATGAAAGAACAAACAAGATGAAAAGAAGTTATTATTAGATATTACACATGAAATAATGAAATATATCATGTGAAATCTATTACAAGATAAGACGAAATCAGAATCAATCCTGAAGAGACTTAGAAGTCATACATCAAGAGAAATTGGAGAAAGACTTATGACAACAACTAAGATGGAAGCATGGACTCTGTTAGACAGAGAGAGCCAATTATATATTGCAGAAGACAATAAGGATGTAGATGGAAGTATGGACTCTATCAGACAGAGGGAGCCGATTATATGCACTCTTACATGAAGCAAGGATTAGGAGGGAGCTAATCCTATGATCCATTGAAGATGATGAAATGTATATATCCATGCTAGCAGCCATGAAAGACAATACATGTTCAGCTCAACCGCAGAAGAAGACCTTTTCAAAGAAAATCCTTAAAGTATTCCTGGTTGTCCATCCAGATCCGTGATCCTATGATGAAAAGAAGAAGTGGAATCTCTAAGAACACGAAATCTCCATGAATCCAAGAGATAATGAAAAACATGAAGAAGAACATGAATATTCCAAGAAAGAAAGAAAGGCCAAAACAACCAGTCATTACATCAATAATAACAAGATTACCAAGCCTGATATGAAAGAAATCAAGCAGAAGAACTGAAAGTCGTGATGAAAAACAGTGTATGGAAAACCTATGAATGAAAGCATTGCAAGATCCATAACCAGAGGTTATCCCAGATGGAGGGAGAAGACTATGATGATTGATTGTTCCATTACACCAGACTTATCTCTATATAAGTCACTATATCATCCGCAACATCCATGAGTTGGAATTCTACATCAGAAGAATGCAAATAATGTTTTCTAGAGAAATTGAATAAAAAGTGTATGAGAAGCAATCTTTCTCCAGAGAAATTGAATTAAAAGTGTATGAGAAGAAATCTCAAGACTTTGAGGCATACCAGAAAGAGACTCCTGTATACAGATAAGAAGAAGACAACTTGGTGGAGAACCTCCAATGCACAGCAGAAGCGTGGTGAAGATTTCCTATAATATCAAGATGACTACTCAGTGGATTAGATCTCATGATGACAGAAGAAGTACCATAAAGATATGTTCCAGTTCACCAACTATGATATACTCTATCATTTAGATCTACATGAAGCCTTCACAGTATTCCAGACTAAAGTACAGTTGAGATCAATCATTACATTATCCATGATGAAGTCTAGGAAGAAGAAGTAAAACTTGAGTATATTCCCACCAATGAGCAGACAAAAGATATCCTGACAAAACCTCTATGCAGAATCAAGTTTGTATATTTCTGAGAGAAGATGGGGATCGGGAAGATTCTCCAAGCTAATAAAAGGTATGGAAAAATATTTTTGAAAAACATTTATTTTTATGATTTAAATAACTCTCTAGTTAGGCGGGAGGATTTATCTTTGTAATTGAAAAATAGTCCATATTGGACAGATGCTTTCCTGTTCGGAAAGTGGATTGAGATTTATGACGGAAAGTGACCTCCCATTGTAGTTAACATGGGAGGCAGACTGATTGTTGATGTATCAAAGACAACAACTTCCCATTGTGGTTAACATGGGGAGTCGTCTAGGATAGTCATTCTTCTTGGAAGTCACTTTGAGTAGTGGTCAAGTAGAATGGTCCACCTCGCCGGGCAGTCATTCTTTCGAAGTTCACAGTTGTGAGTAGTTTCAAAGAATGGTCCATTTTGGAGGTTGATGCAGGACAAACATTCCTCGAGGGTTATACATTCTCTCCAGGTTACACTTTGTTTAGTGTCGGAGGAATGGCCCACAGTGGGGAATGGTCCGGACAGTTATTCCTCGAGGGCAGAGTCATTCTCTCCAGGTTACACTTTGTTTAGTGTCGAAGGAATGGCCCAGGGTGGGGAATAGTCGAGGCTCAGCAATCAGGGACAGTCATTGTTATGGGATAAATCCGTAGGTGCGGACACTAACTGATCTCCCTAGATCCACCTGGTATCTAGAACAAAACAGGACATAATACTACACTTTCCCTAGATCTAGCCTATTGAATGAACTAAGAGATAAGAGTTGTGGACATACCTTATGAACGCTCTTCTTATATCTCTGTTGTTCCAAGCTTTGCTCCAATGCTCTCGTCCCGTCCAGATCACAACAAAACGAACCAATCGAAGTAAAGGCAGATTAACTTATTCAATGACTAGTCTATACATATGATCAAGGAATTATGTAATAAAGTGGCATCATCTTTATGGGAAAGGGACATATTGATGTATTCAATTAATTGAAAGTGAAACTTACAACCTGAGCCTTGATGTCATAGGTCTCCTTTTGATGGCTTCTAGCTCTGACACACACACACACTTGCTCATGCATGAAGAAAATCAACTATTTTGATGACCTTGCCGTTGTCTCTTGCTGTTGTAGCATCAGTCCTCCATACAATCTTGCATTGATTCTCTAATCAATCTCTTGTTAACTTGCTTCTTGCTCAACTTAACCCTTTCCATGAGCAATCTCCTCAATATATAGGAAGAGATGGTTTAGTTACTTGGATAGGGAATGATCCCAAGATATCTGGAATTCCAGTACTTGAACAACCACTCGAAAGCCAACTCACCCTTCTAGAAGATTCCCTTCTAGAAGATTCGAGATATTTATCTTTTTCTTCTTTAAAAGCATGTTCGCACCCTAACCATGAGTACAGTGTGAGAAGTTCGCACCCCAGCTTAAAGAAGCCTGCGAGAAATAGGCATTCTCGCAGGTGAATATATAAGCAGCCTGCGAACATGTTTCAAAATGTGTATTCTGGAAGAAGACAACTGTAACTTTTCTCAGGAAAATATTCTTGGTAAAGAGCTTGATTTTCCATCATCATGACATCATCACACTGACCAAATTTGTGGATAACAGAATGCCCCCCAAATTCTGAGAGCGGAACCAGTGACAATCGATAGACTTTGTAAGTTGCATGTGTGTGTCAAGAACCAAAAGCGCATCTAATCAGAGACCTGTAAACATCCAAGCATCAGCAGAATATCATATATATCAAATTCGAGGTAGGCATTCCCATACTCAGATCATAGACTGATAACATCATAGAACAAGATCATGGCCACCAATCATACACTGTGGATCCATGCCGTCATTATATAGCACAACCACCTGAATACACTGTGGATCTGTGCGAAAAATTTTCAGTCAAGACGACATAGCCACGAAACATACATAGTGGATCTATGTGTCGCAAAATATACACACTCCATCGCAACCTGGATCACAAAGATAATATCCAGGGTCTTCAATCTCGTTGCCCAAAGTACGAATCTGACCATGTGATTACATGTATCGAAGTCGAACATGGTAGAAACCACTTGATTACCGGTCATTGATGTATACCGTTAACAAGTGCGAGGGAAATCACCAT
>JZKD02S0363226.1:0-18772 GCA_000966675.3 Picea glauca | reverse complement strand
CAATAAATGGTTTTTCAAAACCATGGGCGTGAATTAAATTATGGAAAATTAATTTTAAAGGATAAAAAATATTTGGGAATTGTTTTTATTCAAATATATTATTCCCAAATATTTAAGGAAAATATGGATAAATAAAATTAGATTTGGAAGAAGCACAAGTGACATTTCAAAGAGGATGTGGTAGTCATTTTCCGCAGCAATTGAGACTTACAGGGAAATTTCTCGATGAACAAGATTGAGTTTTCAAAATTCAAAGGAGGTTATTGTCAAGCACGAACCCTAGAACATTAACCTTGTTCATTTTCACACAGGTGTCACGGATTGGGAGATTCGAGGGAATCTTGGAGCCATATTTTTCTGTTATGATTTCATGTTTGAGACATGTTTTTGTGACACATGTTCCGTCCAGCTGGAGATGAATTTCAAGAAACTGAGAGAGGTTTTTCTTAATAACGAGCTTATCTACAAAAATGTTTCCTAGATTTAACACAGTTTTTACAGTTTGATAATTACAGGTGGCATTTTGAAGCCTATTTTTTCTCCTAAAAAACAAGAGATCAGTTAAAATGTGTCATGTTCTATTTGTAAATGTTTCTATTTTGGGGGAGAAGATGAAACGTTTCATTTCAGCCATTGTAATAGAATTGTATAAGTACTAGAAACTCTGAATGAATTGATGTCGGTAGAAGTGCAAGGGCACCTTTTGTTGTTTCTGAACTCTATTGTAATTTTCTGGAGCTGAATTGAATACATATGCATAATCTTTTGAAGTCTCTATGAAAAGATTCTAATGATGGTGATATGAGTTTTGTCTCCTTTCATTGTATGTATTTCCTGTGTTCCTTATTTCCATTTACATTTTCTTATGTTTAAATTGGAGAGGTAAAGGCCCATAATTCATCTTATGATGCTTTCGTCTTAAGCAATTTAAACCGTGTATTTTTCTTCCTAGCTAATTGAGAATTCATTTCAGTAATGCTCTGATGCAATTATTTGTTTTCTACTTCTTCCTACACTCTTCTTAAATTCAATTTATAATTCAGATTCATCGCCTCATTTAGCCTTTATCCTCTAGAGAGTTCTACCGTCTAGTCATTGTTTTCATTCACTTTCAAAATTTTGACTCCATAGCCCTGAGTGTCCCTCCCCTTCCTCGCCAACAACTTTATAAAAAAGCCCCAAAACAAACTAAATCTAGCCATTGATTTCCAAATAAATATCAAGTGACATGAGAGATCCCTCTTTGAGTTGAGCAGGCTAGTGCCCATCTCTAAAGTAGGCTGAAACAATTACCTATGTCGTTTGTCTATCAGTCACACAAAATTTATAGAGTGCTAACACCCCTCATAGGGGCGCCAGGGCGCTCCATTTCCTGGGATAGTATGTTTCTCTCTATTTCCAATAGAATCAACAACTGGACCTTCAGACTTGTTAATATTGTAGCTCGGATGATGCTCCTCAAGTCAATCTTGCAATCCCTTCCAACCTACCTGTTCACGACCCTAGCAGCACCCAAATCTGTCATTCAAGCCATCAGGAACATAAAACGCAACTTCTTATGGCATGGCCACTAACCGGATGAGAAGTGGGCTTTAGTGGGCTGGGATAAGCTTTGCAAACCTAAAAACCTGGGGGGATTAGGACTATGTGATCCAAGAAAGCTTAATTAAGTCATGGGAGCCAAACTGTGGTGGTGATGGCTTAAGCACCCTACAGAACTCTGGACACAAATCCAGAAACAGAAATATGCTCAGGACACTCCAACTGATCAACTAATCAGATTCAATGACCAGATTCAGGGATCCAACATCTAGAATACGGCTTGGCTCAACACACATTTAGTTCAAAAACATACTTTTAGGGAGATCAGGGATGGGGAAAGTGCTCTGTTCTGGCAGGATTCATGGCAACAACAGACGCCCCTAGCCACACTAGAAGAACTCATCCCCCTTCGGCAAGCATTGCAACCTAAAATCTTTGAATGGGTTAAGGATCTTTGGAGAATGCCTAACAGAAACCTGCCTTGGTGCAATTGGAAGATGGACCACCCAGAATTACATCTTCTAGGGGAAATGGATCTCTAGGCTTAGAAAGCCTATGAAAACCAAAGGAAAATCCCTACTAGGGTAGGCCTAGACATTCTCAGATGGGGGCACTCCACATTGGGAAACTTTTCGGTCAAATAATCTTATTATATGCAGGGGAACTATCATGATCAAGCTAAGGAGAGTATCTAGAGAAAGATCTGGAATTCCTCTCTCTGGCCCAAAGTTTCCATCTTCCTCTGGCTCACAGTCCAAAACCGCATCCTTACTTGGGACAATCTTAAGAATAGGGGTTTCATAGGCCCATCAATTTGCCCCCTCTATCAGCAATAGGAGGAAACGATGGAACACCTTTTCAACGAGTTACACTACAGTAAGATGATATAGGACCTAGGGTCTCAACTAATGCGTTGTTCCAATCATAACAAAAGCAACATCAAAGACACCATAGAAAATTGGGATTCGCTCACTTATCAGAACCCAATACTAGCTCGCATTTGGCAGCTCCTTCTGGGCTTCACTCTCTGGTAGATTTGGAAGGAAAGAAATAAAAGAATATTACAGTCAAAAGCATCACCTCCAACCTCAACCTGGGAAAGAATCATGAAGCTAATTCGGGAAACGATCAAAAGCAGGCAATGGAAAACTGAGGATTTAAATTGCATCTCGGGTGAATGGCTTATCCTTCATAATTGGCACCTCAGTTTGGATGACACTCCCACCTTTGTAGTAGTCACTCGTCGCCCTAGCAGCCCAACCACATGGACCCCCCCACCATTTGGATTCATAAAAATAAACTTCGATGGGGCCTCAAAAGGAAATTTGGGGCCAACAGGCTTCAGAGCAGTCCTTAGGAACTCAAACGAAGAAATCATCCACCTAGCAACAAGATTTTTGGGCTCCAACACAAACAGCGTTGCTGAGCTTTGGAGGCTCCTAAGGGGAATCAAGGTTGCAACAGATCATCACTACAACAAGATCATAGTGGAGGGGGGTTCGCAAATCATCATCCAACTCATAACCAACTTCATGGAGAACAGCCCCTGGAAATCTCACCCAGTTGGAGACTCTCAAGACTCTTGGAGGACTTTGGCTCCCTCCTATGGCCCAACCTTACCATCATCCCCTCTCATGTGAAAAGGGACGTGAACAAACTTGCATATTTCCTGCCTTACCTCTCAGTTATCATCCAGCTCTGCATCAGTTTTCCTCACTTCACTTTCGGTTTGCACCAGGCTTGCAATCTTGAGCTTGGGAGCGGCCGCTGCTACACCTCCTGTATCTTATCCATTAGCATCCTCCTTTCGATGCCCCGGGAGCACTTAAATCCACGTCGCGGCCCCGCCTGGCTACAAGACAGAAAAGGCTGCAAAGGCTCGAGAGGGCGCTCTCAATTGACTGCACTCAGATGGATTGCATAGATGGTGGTAAAAGGATGGCCTGGTCACCTCTAACAACGTTTGTGGAGGAGTTCATCCTAGAGGATCCCATTCAACTCCCCCCCGGAGTCTATGCTCTTCACAGTGCCAGAGAATTGGCAGCCTCCAACCAGCCTCCATGGAGAAGAAACAAAGGCAATTACAATGGCTCACCACAGTATTGGCACCATGGAGTCACGAATGGAGGAATTCCATATTTTCTATGTAGAAGAGGAGCTCTCGGAGGAGTGCCTCCAAATGGCCGCTCAGGATGACGCAATCTTGGTGGGTCACGATCCTTTCAAAGTCTTAGAGAAAGAAGTCGACCCCGGGAGCACAGGGATAGGAGCAGAGGAGCGGAGCGCGGAAGTGGACCACCAGGGCGAAGCACAGGAAGGAACGTGAGTAGCATCAAGTGAGGCAGTGGGGGGTGGCACGTCGAAGGAGGGTGGCGAGGTCCTTGTGCCACCTTCAATCACGATGACACTGGATCAGTGGCATGTCCCTCCGCCCCTCTTCCACCTGGAACAACTAGACTTGGTGTTCAACTTAAGACGCCAGATGGTAGACCAGGTCTACCGTGGCACACTCATGAGCCAACACATAGACATGCTCTACGAGGCTTTCTCCAACGTGCTAGCAAAGCAAAGGTGTCTGACATGTGTGAGAATATTTGACTTGCCAGCTCGGAATGGACGACACAATGAAGACCCTGACAATGAGGACCTCAACGGGTAATTGTTTGGCTAGGCTGGCCTTCTGGTTCTGGTTAGATCCTCGGACTATGGTTAGGAGTTTCGTCAGTTTAAACGCTTTACTGTTTAGTTTATTTTCAGTTTCAATTTTCATGCACAATGCTCAAACTATAGGCCACCACCTGTCCCAGTTTCCTCCGAGCAGGGCAGATGGCGGTTTACCTATTTTGGACATGGTTATCCAAGGCTGCCAATTGTTCCAATTTCCACTAATATGACGAAACAGTTGACAGCCTAAGGACAGTTGTTTCTTTTTATTCATAATATAATATAACAGGATCTACTCCCTTTTTAACTTAAAAAACAAAAAATTATTAATATCTTAAAGAAACATTGTGGTGAAAAACCTCCTCTTTCATTATCTCCACTTAATGAAGTCAATAAATAAGATTTTTAATCCATCTTTTCTTAAAAGATATTTGAAACCCTTAAAAGTAAAGACTTTATCTTTATTTTACACTCTTACACATTTCATGTTAACCAACTTATATAAAAATATCCAAACAAAACTTTTATAAAAAAAATAAAAATTATTTAAATATATATATATAACACTTTTCATTGAACATAGCATAGCTTTAAGAGACTAAAAGGAAGATAAAGACCAAGTATCCATTTAATAAGAAGATAAAAGACCAAGTATCCATTTAATAAGAAGATAAAAAATTAAGTATCCATTTAATATTTATATTTTTAATAAATATAATGTTTTTCTTCCAAATTTATTTAAAAATATTAAAATATCTTTCAAATTTACAATTATTTTATTTTTGTCTCACACACTTGTGCTCACAAGTGATTTAGCATTTTTATTATGCCATTAGAGTGTAGTTGTGCTATAATTGTTTTTTATTGAAAAGAGAGTTGTGTTCAACGATATTTTTTTATGAAAATTTAACATTTTTTTCATCTATATAGATCAAGTCTTTTGGGAATTTCTTATATTTTGAGTTTGTTGGGTGTGATTTTAACATTCATTTAAATCTATTTTGCTCATATTTTTTCATTTGGTATCAGAGCAGGTTGTTTACAACATTTCGTTTTATTTGGAGAAGGAGAAATGGCCCAAAATTCAGATGCAGTACAGTACCAAATTCCTCTTTTTTGTGGGGAAAACTATAAGCGTTGGTATGTGAAGATGATAACTTTACTTATTTCACAAGATTTATGGATGCTTGTTTATGTAGGATACGCAGAGTCAGTTGATCCAGCTTCCTACAATGCACTCTCAGTTGATCAAAAGATAGAGTTGAAGGAGAATGGAAAAAGGGATGCCAAAGCTCTATTCATCCTTCAAACTGGAGTTGGCATCACAGTATTTCCAAAGATTGCAGAATGTAGTAAGTCGAATGATGCTTGGGAAACCTTGGAGAAGGCATACAAGGGATCTGTAAAGGTAAAATTTGTCAAACTTCAAATGCTAAGAAGATATTTTGAATCTCTTATTATGAAAGTAAGTGAAAGTGTTGAATCTTTTATTACTATAGTTCAAAATATTGTGAATGTTATTCATGCTCATGGTGAACCTCTTGAAGATAGGAGGATTGTTGAAAAAGTTTTAAGAATTCTTCCTAAAATTTTTGATCATGTCATTATTGCTATAAAGGATTCAAGGGATTTATCACAGCTAACCCGTGTTGATCTATTTGGAATCCTTCAAGTACATGAAGACATGTTAAAGAAGAATGAGGAACCTTTGGTTCAAGTTTTCCAAAGAAAGTTGAAGGTTTACAACAAGAAGAAACAATCTTCCGCTGCTATGAATGATGCTTCTACTTTTTCTTCATCATCATATAGAGGAGGTAGAGGCCATGGAAGAGCCAGAGGAAGAGGAGGTCGTGGTAGAGGAAGAAGTAGCAACCCTAGGAGAGGTAACTTTCATTACAACTATTGTAATAAAGATGGTCACCTTGAAATTTATTGTTTTAAGAACAAAAGAGACAACCTCTCAAGCAAATTTTAGTAAAGATGAAGGTGAGAACTCCCAAACTTTGTTTCTCACATGTAACAATTTTGATGCCAAAGATGATTTTGTATGGTATTTAGATAGTGGCTCCTTAAATGACATGACATGAAATGAAAATATGTTTATAAAGTTAGATGAGAGTGTGAAGGGGAAAGTAAATTTTGGTAATTATAGATAGGTAGAAGTAATGGGAAAAGGTACCCTTGCCATAAAATTTAAGAATGGAAGTATTATGTATATACATGATACTTTGTTTGTTCCAAGTTTAAAGAATAACTTGATTAGCATTGGGCAACAAAATTCTAAAAACTACAAGATTGTTTTTTAAGGAAAGTTTTGTAATATTTTTAATAACAATGGCCTTATCGTAGAAGTTCTTATGATAGATAATAGGATGTTTTTTTTAAGTATGGAATCCAATGTAGGTTGCTTGAAGGCCTCGGTTTATGAGTCTTGGTTATAGCACAAGAGGTTTGGGCACCTTAATTTTGGATCTCTTTCTTTCATGCAAACGAAGAACTTGGTAAGAGGTTTCCCTTCATTCATAGAGCCAGATAATAAGATATATGAAGGTTGTGCAATAGGGAAACAAAATAGAGATATCTTTCCTCGTCATAATTTTAGAGAAAATAAACCTTTGGCCTTGGTGCATGTAGATATTTGTGGCCCAATGCAGACTTTATCTCTTGGAAAGAATATGCATTTTCTTCTCTTTGTGGACAATTTTTCAAGGATGTCTTGGGTCTATTTCTTAAGTGAGAAGTCTCAAGCTTTTAGTTACTTTCAAAAATTTAAAGCACTTTTTGAGAAGGAATCGGGATACTATTTGAAAGTATTGAGAACTTATTGAGGTGGAGAATTCACCTCCAATGAATTCAATGAATTTTGTAGCTTACATGGCATCAAGGAGTTAACTACTGCATATACTCCTCAACAAAATGGAGTAGCTGAGAGGAAAAACAAAGCAACCAGAGAGATATTGCATATACTCCTTATGAAGCTTGGTTTTGTAAAAAACCAACTATTACTCATGTGAAAAAATGTGGGACTTACTTGCTTTTTTCACATCCCTGCACAACAAAGACAGAAATTAGATGGAAAAACAATGAAATGTATTTTCATTGGATATTCAGAAGAAAGAAAGGCTTATAGGTGTTATGATCCACTTACTAATAAGCTTTATGTTAGTAGATATGTGATCTTTGATGAAGGGGGAGTTTATCTCAAGAATGAAGGAAAAGATAAAGTGATTACTCCACATATTGAAAATTTAATTTTTGATAACAATGATCAATCTTTGCAGACCTCTACTGTAAGAAATGCAGGCTCACCTTCAAGGATTTCTCCATCAAAGGCATCTTCACCTTCTTTATTAGAAATATCTAATGTTGATACACTAGAAACACCTCCAGCTAGTCCTCCTAGAAAAACAAGAAGTTTGAAGGAGATATATGAGACATCTAGGTAAGCTGGTGATAATTTTGCTATTTTTTCTTATGTCTGTGTTGAACCTTTTAATTTTAAAGAAGCTTGCACTGATGAGCCATGGGTGCAAGCCATGGAGGATGAGATGTCACATACTGGAAAAAATGATACATGGGATTTAGTTGATCTTTCTCACGGAAAATACACTATTGGAGTAAAGTGGATTTACAAGCTAAATTTTAATATGGATGGAAGTATTTCAAAGTATAAGGCACATTTAGTTGCAAAAGGATATGGGCAGAAATTCAAGGCATTGACTATGAGAAAACATTTTTTCCTGTAGCAAGACTTGAAACTGTAATAAATTTTCTTTTTTTGCATCTCAGTTAAAGTTAATAGTTTATCAAATGGATGTTAAATATGCTTTATTAAATGGATATTTGAAGAAATAAGTTTATGTTGAATGGCCTCGAGGTTTCATTGCTAAAGGTAAAGAAGATAAGGTTTATAGGCTTAAAAAGGCTCTTTATGGTCTTAAACAAGCCCTTAGAGCTCGGTGCTCTAGAATTAATAATTATCTTCACAATCATGGCTTTGATAAATGTCCTTATGAGAGTGCCATGTACAAAAAAATTGTGGGATCAGATTTCATCATTGTTATCTTATATGTAGATGACTTAATATTTATGAGCACCCCATTCTCACTTGTGAAGGAGTTCAAAGAGGCAATCAAATACAAATTTGAGATGTCTAATTTAGGAGAAATGCAAATTTTTTTGGGTATGCAAGTCAAACAAACGGTTGCAGGTATATCCATTGGTCAATTCAAATATGTTGAAGACTTGTTGAAGAGGTTTAACATGCAATGTTGCAATCATGTGATCACTCCCATAGTTGTTGGGAGTAAGTTCGTGAAGGAATATGAAACTCCACTTCGTAATGCCAGTCTTTATAGATCTTTGATTGGAAGTCTTATGTATCTGACAACCACTAAACCAGACATTATGTTTGTTGTGAGTCTAGTTGCTAGGTTCATGCATCAACCTCATGAGTCTCATTGGCGGGAAGTTAAAAGAATTCTTAGATATGTAAGTGGTACCAAATATTTTGGATTTTTTTATAATGCTACTAATGATTCCAATGTTGTAGCATACACAGATGAAGATTGGGAAGGTAGCTTGGATGATCAAAAGAGTAATTCTAGATATGTTTTTCTCTTTGAAGGAAATATTATTTCTTGTAGCAGAAAAAAACAACCCACTACATTATTCTATATACAGTTGAAGCAGAGTATATTGCAACATCATCAACAACTACACAAGCTATCTGGATGGAAAGATTGTTTGAAGACTTTGGAATGAAAGTCAATAATCTCGTCAAAGTCTGTTGTGACAATCAAAGCACAATATCCATGACAAAGGATCGTGTATTCCACAACAGGAAAAAACATATTGATATTTTACATCATTTCGTTCGAGATCTTGTACAACAACAATTCATCTCTTTTGAATTTTGTCGATCTAAAGATCAACTCGCAGACATTTTTACTAAGGCTCTTCAAAAGGATAAATTAGAAAATATTAGACTATAGTTGGGAATTAAAAAACTTGACATCAAGGGGAAGATTGAAATAACCTATGCCTAGTTTTTAGGGATTTGATGGGCATCTAAATGGTTGTTGAACTCCAAATGTGAATTTTAATTTTCCAAGTGTTTGAGTTTGTTAGCCATGTTTTCCTTCCTCAATGACAACATTAAGTCCTCAACGTTGTTTTTGGACATTTATTTAAACTCAGTTCTTTGTTCTTATCTGGTGTGTAGAAAATTATAAAGTGATCTTGTCATCTACAACTATTTTATTTTTTTCTCACACAACTGTGTTCACAAGTGTTGTAACACTTTTATTATGCAATCAAAGTGTCATGGTGCTGCTGTAATTTTTTTTATTGGAAACAAAGTTGTGTTCACAATGTAATTTATATTATTGGATTAATCTACATCACATACCAGTTTTAACAAAGAAAGTTGATGGTTATAGGAAATTTTTAACGAAATTTGTTGGGAAAATTCATCCCGGGTCCCAACCAGCAACAACACACTTATGTTTTTGCATGTTTCCAATATCTCATTCGTTCTACTTCCTTTCAAAGTTTTTTTTTGGCCTATGTTATATCACCATTTTAGTCTAGAAATATGACTAAAATATAATCCGACTATTTTTCAATATCTCGCTAGCTCTCCGTCTTTTCAAACTTTTCTTTCATCAATATTACATGACCATCGTGATTCGAAAATATGACTAAAATATAAAATTGACTAAAATTAGTATAAAATATGGCCTACTAAACTATGCACTTCCTTTCACCATTCAATTTAGGCTCTGGTCCTATTGCAAGCCCTCGTTTCGATATCCATTTATATTAAAAATTGTGATAGGGAAAATAGTTCCATTAATGTAGACTTTAATGTACCCATTTCACATCATGATAATTAAATAAATTGGTGGTTTCCAAACTATCCATCGGGTTGAAGTATCATACATCACTAACAAATCACTTTATGCTCATGTCTAAACATCGACAGACTCGAGAACCTCCTCGTCGCATTTTCAATAAGACTCTAAAGTTTGTATTCAATGGGAATCCATATAAATAATATTAATTTTATTAAATTAATGAATAAACTTTGGAAAATATATAAATTTTTAAAATCCAAAGGGAAGTAATACATGGTCAGCGAACTCATTTCTATAGTTCAGGTCTTCAGCAGGGACTAATAACATTCTTGTCCACAAACTTCCAAGACATTATCATGCATAAACTTAAGGGGTAAAAGTTATAAAAAAATACCTTACCTATCATCATTTATGACATGGAAGTAAGAAATAGTATTTATTAATTTTTCATTCCAACTTGTGAGGATAAATGGCCAAAAGTTGGTTTCAATCATGACATTTATGGCTCTCATTGAACCAATTAGGAAATTATCTATGTTCATATAAGTTATCAAACTACAAGAGAAGAAAACAAACTTGCAGTCAAATTTAAGACCATGACAACAACAATAGAGCCCCATTAAATTGTAGATTTTCGCATCCAAATGTATTAAAATTGATATTTAGAACTATTACCATTTGTTAGAAAAACAACAAAAGAAGGAATTGTTTTTGGAGCAATTAGCAAGTTTATGTTGGTTTGTAAGTTGCTATAAAATTAAGCGGATAACAATGGTATGAAGGCTCCAAATAAAAACAAAATTCATATTAGAATACAATCATTTGCTTAGATTTTCAATTTTCACTAAGTACATGGACTGTGGCTTAAAATTCACATTCATTTACAATGTCTATGGACTATTAAGACCATCGACATCCTTGGATATAAAACCTTAGAATTAAACTAAATAGAAGGTCCTCATGTAATACCATAATAAACATATCATTGATTTAACCATGCTAGTCAATCTAATTGCAATCCAGAAGCTTAAAAGATGGAACATGCTTATTTAGCTCCTAGAAGATAGACATGCATACTTATTCTCCAATGAGCACACCATCTATACAATTTTTGTATCCATGTCTTAAGTGTGTAAATTGAGCTTGCATTGCACAAAAGTACAAGAATATTAGAATTGTAGGCATTTGTAGTGAACAAAAAAAAACCGATACCTACAACACCTAGTGAGCACTTGAAAAATTACAAAAAAACACCTTTATACTTAGCATCCACTATAAACTTGATAGAAATCTATTATAGCCCAAGACCATGAATAATACATCCTAGTTTTCAATCCCTAATGAAGAGAGAATGTCAAATGAGAAATATCATTTATATTTGCAAGCACTACAATAAAAACATAGTAGAGGATGAGCAACATATCGTTCTTAACTGTTGTTTGCAATGATATAATAAAAAAATGAAAGTTTGTGGCAATAAACACTAAAGAGGATTTTGATATCAAAGAATACCAATATACTTGGGAGACTTATGATAGAAATACTATGTAACGACTTCGTCATTACGACAACAAAGGCGACGTACAACAAGTAATTTTTTGTTTGTTTGTTTGTTTTTTAAATCTTTAGGAAAAATAAAACATCACAATTCACAACAATCTCATCGACACATCATTCAATATATTAGATAAACAATATTAATGCATGAACAATCAATCACGACTCAAGCCAACATCATCACCATGAATAACGATACACATATCGACACAATAACTTAATAAATAATAGCACATAAATATCGATTTCACATGATTAAACAAGACGCATTCAACACATCAACAAGGATAGCGACACATAAACATATACAACATAGATGATTAGCACATTAAGTAGTTTGAAACAATTTACGAACATTCAATCAGAGAAGAATATAAATTGACAACCTACCCACCCTACCCTGCAAGGTTAGGACCTCCATGACACATAAGCAACACTCAAGACCAGGTTCCAATCGATTTTGACCATTTAAGGTCTCAAGGATGGAAACTGTTTTGAGGAACAAGGAGGTGTATACATCCCACTAACAATCATCAATCATCAAGGCACACTAGTAATCATCGTCTTTATCATTCATACATCAACATTTAAATATTCAATGCGCAAGAGTGAGACATCTACATAACTCATCATACATACATTAAATCCAAGGCGCAAGAGAAATTATCAGTTAGATTCCTTGTGCGAGGAAAAATCACATAAATTCAATTATTCATAACATTACATTTTCATTGAGCAAGAGTAAACAAATTCTAGAACACTCACATGTCGACGAACTTAAAGGTGCAAGATAAGACTAGTTACTACAACATTCATGTATCAACATAAGTTCATGATGCAAGGGTTATCATCAGCTTCATTATCATGGTGCGTGAGTAAGAAACTCCTAACTAATCACACACCAACAATAGATTCAATGCGCGCTAAAATCTAGTAACTTAGTCATTTACACAACCATTGAAGAGCGTGATTAGCCAACTTGAAATATCCATCAAGATTCCTAAATACATTAACATGGATCAAGTTAACTGATGCAAATAGCCAACATCAATTCCACTTTCTCTTCAATTCATTCCTCACTTAATTCATCTGTCCAACTAAGATATGACCTAACTAGTTTAAAAGGGAGTGTATCTACTACATCTTATCTTGCCACCATTCTCTACACATCACTATAATCATAAAATTATAATATCTTTTCTCAAGACTCATTATAATCATTCATCAAAATTTACAAATTAAAAACAAGGTGATTTGGGGACTTACATGAACATTGCATGCTCAAAATATGGAAAAGATAAGATGGGTGATGCAAATATTATATATAAACATCAATAATAATCTTACCAACCAAAATTATTAACTACTTAACAAGCGCAAAAGTCCTTTGACAAAACATACATGCAATATTTTATTCTAAAATATTAGATTTACTCCTGCGCCATTATAATGAGAAGGCGCAAATATAAGAAGGACCTTAGAGTTGCATAACCAATCAACCTAAGGATCCCATCAATTAAATTTTAACTAACCTTGAGTAAAATGCAAGAGTTGGTCGAGTCTCCAAATCCAAGGTGCATGAAGTCTAGTATATACCCCAATCAATCCTTATACTAGAATTTCGTCACACAAGGAGTCTACTATCTAAAACTATAATTTATGACAAATTTGGTTGCGCAAGAAGTCTAAGATCTAATCCCATCATACATTACATAAAATGCGCAAGAAGATCTAAGATCTAATCCTTGGGCATGTTTGCTAAGGTTACGAGGGAGAAAAAAAACGCAAAGAAACCGAAGCCAATTTGTTGGGAAGGAACCACGAAATTCGTTGGGCAAAGGATCAATTAAAAACACGGTGTAAGGCGACTGTGCAAGAGATGACTATCCAAAAAAAATGTTGTGCAATGAAATGAATGTCAAGGATTAAAATGCCCAAGGCAACTCGCCCTTCCACAAGTGGATGTACAAATGAAAATTCAGAAGGAGAACAAAGTTTGGAAAACGATACTAGCAGCTACTATCATACACAGAGAAGGCGTGATTACGTCTATTGGGAAGGAGCATCCACAAATATAAAACACTTACATAACTAAAACAATACTTCAACAGTCAAGAGCATGTTCATCGTCCCTCTGCCCAAAAATTCTTAGGAGTTATATCGCCTAGAAGCCCACAAGTCCAATAGACTTGGCTACTTTTATATCAGAATTACAACCTCTTACTAGGATTGTTAAAACTAAATTTCTAAATAAACTTAACGACATTCAATGTCAGAATAGGAATATTGTTTCTGAAGGCAAAAGGTCGAATGCATTCCATGCAGAAAACTTTATTAGAGAGATTAATGTAGATCTAAAGCAGGAAGTGGTTTCGCACAATCGAGGGTTTCCAGAAAAACAAAACTAATCAAGGCCAAGGAAGAAGCACAAGGCGGGGAGGACCTCACTTGGAGAACTAGTACCATGCTTAAATAAAACTCGGCAACACATTAGCCTTGAATAAAATTTCAGAATTGCGTATGCATTAAAATTAAATACAATGAAATTGAATCTAAATGAGTGCATCTTAGTTTAGGATTACCTTAACCGGAGGTGAAAAGTATGAAGCCGATATTCCATGCTTGTGCTCCCTCTTGTTCTCCCACTTGCTAATCGTGAAGACCTCATTGGTACCTCCCAGCCATCGCTAGGGATACTCTTCTTCCCCCTTATCCCTTTGATCCACAAAGGGGCCACCCACACAACCAGGGAAAATATAACTCCCAGCTCGCCTCACAAGGTCGAGCTACCACTCCCTATCGAGCAGGCCATCCCAACTCCCACAAGAAAATTAGTCAAGAAAAATATCAGTAGTGTAACCTTACACCTACTAGTCGTGATCCATACTCCTCCTCTGCCATCCTTTTTATAATTTTTTCTTAGTGATTAGTTTCCCAATCCCTATTTAGATTATTTTTATTAAATTTAATTTAGGATAAACCTCCCCTGTACACATGTCACTCGATCCCTTAATTGCACCAAAAAATCAATTTATTAATTAATTGAATTTCCCTATTTCCCTCACCCACCTAAAAGTGTTCCTAAAAATGCTCCTATGTGTCCCTTTATTCCCTTACAATTCTTAAATGACTAGAGCCTTTCTTAAAACCTAGTTGAGTTCACAATTAGAAGGTTCCAAAGACTAGATTCCCTACTATGTTAGACATTCCTCTTTTTCTTAAGTTTCCACTTTTCTTCTTAGTTCATATTTAGCAAGTTTAGATATAAACAACAATTTACCCTTTCAATAATTTAATCTTTCATTAAAATTTTACTTTAATTATTAATGTTTGAATTTTTTTTACCTCCCTTCTTGTTATATGTCCATTTAGTTTTTTTTTTGTTCACATGTTCTACTTAGACCTAGGTTTTAAATTCACTAGGTTGGCGACCGTTTTTAAGGGAGAATTAGTTATTAAACTTTACTCATACCATCATTCATTTTAAGGTTGACCAGGTCTTAAGGAGGCATAATTTTCTAGGTACTAGGTTTATTAACTTACCAGAGTTATAAATTGCAACATTCCCTTCAAGACGCACTACGTGCTCCAAGGGTGCCACTCGCTTGCATTCATATTTTATTTGTGCGACATGCCCTTCAAGACATACAACGTGCTCCAAGGGTGCCACTCACCTTTTGACTGATTTGGTAGACGTCAAACCCCTAGAGTCAATACTACATCAGTTGACCTTGTGGGAGACTAAGGGCCTCTAAGGAATAAGGATCTTGCCTTATTTCGCGCCCCTTAGAATCATCGTGAGTGATTGTCTCAGTCTGCCCTCACAACATCGTGGATCTCTCGAACTAGGTAATCGTTAACCTACAGTTCGAGCCACAATGAGAGTGCTAATAGGTTGTGGCAGGGATGCTGCCACATCTCTCCCTCAATATCTCTGGTTGTCATGCGTGACCCCTTTACTCCTAATATGAGTCTGGTTAGAAAGCTATTGCCAGCCTGCATCCAATCACGAAATGTGTCAGCGATAACAATCAACATCATAATATCTAGTCATATGCCACATATGTAATATCAAAACATTCAAACCATAACCGTTCGCTCCTTGAATCGATTCAGAGTCCAAGGAGATCCATCGATGCCATTGACATCCTCAAACGTCCATAGTCCTACACACTTAGGAAAACAATCAATAGCACATGTTGATATAAATATCATAAAATAACATATCATCAAATCCACAAACATCATCATGCTCCATAATTGAATCAGTCAATCATATAGTGAACCGGATCAGTTGCACACAAGTGTCCACAAGAATAAGTCACATCGGGTGCACACAAGAGCAGGATGTTACATCCTAGATTAAAGTATCATACAAAAATGTAGTTGAAGACTTTGTTTTAGTTTAATAAACCTTAATGGAATTTAAAAAATGTAGAAACACATCCAAATAAAAGGAAGACGCGGACATACAAACGCTTTAATTCAAAAGTAGGTTAAGGAAGTTAGGTATTAGCTCAATGTTGAGGATGGTGCATGTTGTACCATTCACCAAACTTCCAATAGAAACTACCCCAAATTCCAACATCATTGTTGTTTCTAAGTGCAAGTCCTAGACAACTTTAGTAGTATAGTTACCCTTGTATCTTAGCATCTTAGTTAGAGTAAGTTTGGCCCTTTTTAGACAGATAACTTTCCATGGATGGTTGAATCCATGACAACATAACAACATGATGACATAACAATATATTTAGCATCACAACTAGAAATAGGAACCTCAAGAGCTTATGGACCTTAAATTTTAGGTAAAGTGTTCATTTTTTGAAATACTAATTAAGGCATTTAACTTTGACCAATTGTAAAAATGGAGGAAAATTAGCTTCCCACAATAAGGTTTGTCCATGTGAATGTTAAGGATTTGGCTCTTATCTATATAGAAACCACAATCAATATCCATATCAACAATTGCAAGTTTTTTGATCCGCCATATTGTCTTCTTTACATACAAGAAAACCCATTGCACTTCAGAAACAATAAAGAATCCTACTAACCTTAGTCAAAACTTATTAGGATATTGATGTGGTGCTCAACTTCTATATAACCTTCACTTCATTAGCAATCTCAATAATTTTTTGAACTGAGCTATTGTCATAAATGATCTTATCCTTCAAATCAATATTGCATATCTTAGCATAAGTGAAGTCATGGAGATGATGCTTGCTCACCACTATAAATTCACCATTGCAAAATAAATAGAGAGATAAAAATAGTGCAATATTTTAGAAAAATATTCATAATAATGAGAAGAAATTTACATTAATACTCCCCTGATATAAATATTTGATGTGTATGGCTCAAATCACTCATTGTTCCCAATAATTTGATTAGTTGATGTTATTGGCATAGAAGAAATAAGGAGAGAATTTCACACACCCTCTTTAGTAACCATTTTCCTTAAAGTAACCCAATTCTAAATAATTTGAAGGTGTAATACCACACATGTATCATTAAAGTATTTCATACAGACTAATTTGAAGAGAAATTGAAACTTGAAACCATAACCCATTATAATTTACTTATTATAGCTCTCAACATATGATATTTTCTAGATTCTAAACTACATGATCCACTTCCAAAGATTATTTCCATTTCAATTATACCAAAGATGTGAAAACCAAGATTATTACATCTAAAATGCACACACCTACCTTGATTACAAGATTCCTAACATAGGTTTCATATGGACCCTCCTTAGAAACAAGTTCAAAGTATGACTTAAGGGCATCATAGTAAATTGTCTAAAAAAAAATCTCAAAGTTCAAATTCTAAGCATGTAGCATAGATTTCAAAGAGTAAATAATCGTATGACATATACATTAGAAAAATCAATTACCAAAATACATTCACTTGAATGTTCTTGTGAAAATGATCTCTTTGAGTTAAAGGATATACCAAGCAAGATAAAGACTTGGTTGTTCCCAAATTTTATTAATCGTTGTTATTGTTACATAAGTCTTGAAGCTCAAAATATGATCAAAACATGTTGTAACAAAGAACAAGCTCAAAGTATGTAAAAGCATGTAAGATAGGAAAGATGAATTACTTTGTATAACATATAAGGATTTGTAGTTGTTATCTATGATCCAAAAATTGCAAACTAAACCTTCTAAGCTTGCACAATCTTTCTTACCTTTCCCTCATTAGACACGCATGATTTCAACCAAAATTAGATACAACAAATTTATAAAAAAACTAAGAGATGTTTGCTAGATTTCTAACATACATGTCTTTCATATTTGAGGTACCAATTATCAAACTCTTCCACCCAATAGTCTTCTAATTATCTGTGGTTATGATGCATTGTGATAAGAATAAATTCCAAAAAAATAGTAAAATAAAATAATATCACAGAGATTCAAGAGCCCTTGTTTAGGAATCTATGAGTATCTTGCCTATGGTAAAACATTGGTGTTATTAACATCGCAACTTCATATTGGATCTTTTAACTAGAAAACTATTTCAAGCCCTTTGTATTAGATCCTTACCCCTTCCATTGTTAAATGAGAGATGGAGGTGAGTTGCACTAAGAATAGTTAGCTTTAGAGGTTGAATCATGGTTTGTTCAATCATAGATCCCTGTAAAATTGATGACCCTTGGATTATAATTCACCAAAGTATTCCAGGGAAAGAAAGGCCTGCAATGTCTAGCTTCACAAATTCCCATTGTCCTCATTGTCAAGCTAAAGAATTAGTCAAGCCTGTGCTTGGGATTGCAGGATGGATAAGAGTGTTTGCAATTGGTTGTTTTTTCTAGATTTTGGATTATATTTCTTTGTTTGAATCCCAAAAAACTACCTCGTGGAATGGCCACATCTTTGTATTCAAAGTCACCTAGTTGGAATTTATTATTGCATCATAATGGAGACTCTATTTTCCTCTTGGAAAGCTAGAATGTATTAGTCCCTTTTAAGTTTCAAGTCTTCTAAAAATTGGAATTTTCATATTTATAGATCACAAAGTCTTATTATACCTGCCGATAGGCATGGTATATAGTGTTGAGTTAGGTTTGACTTTCTATTAGTTCATGGTTGACCATAAAATATACACTCCTTTATCTAAAGTTTTAAAAAATAATGATTAATTTTAAATTT
>JZKD02S0363215.1:0-18773 GCA_000966675.3 Picea glauca | reverse complement strand
TTGTCTTCATGTTGTTCTCAAAATAATATGGATCAATTTGGAGGGATATAGAAACTCAAATTGGGCAGGTAGTGAAATAGACAGAAAAGGCGCCTCAGGGTTCTTCTTCAGCTTGGGATTAGTAGTGATTACTTGGCTAAGAAGGATTTTTTTTTTGTAGCACTCATTTCAGCAGAGATAAAGTATATGGTAGAAAGTATGGCTATATGTGAATCCATTTGGCTTCGTGAATTTATTATAGGTTTATTTGATCAAGAGTTGGAGCCTACAATGATATACCATGATAATCAAAGTTGTATCAATCTCTCAGATAATCCATTATTCCACGACAGGTCTAAGCATACAGAGATCAAATACCACTTCATTTGATATAGGATCCAGAAGGGAGCAAAGAAGCTTCAATATATTTCCACATATGAACATATTACATATATTTTGATCAATCCCTTAGAGAAAGGGCAGTTTGTATTATTTTGAGATAGACATGGAGTGGTGTAGAATACATTCCTCACTAAGAGGGAGTGTTGATGCTAGTGGCAACATCAGACATGTATTTCCACATAGATCTATGTGTCTAGATACGTGGAAATCATCCAAATCCTTCTACCTTGGTTACTTTAATTTAATTAAAGGAATTATTAAACTTGAGTCATTTTATTAATTAATTATGTAATTAGTTAATTGAATTGTTTAAGGAAAGTGCTAAAATTAATTAGCATGTTTCTAAATCTCAAGTGACTGCAAGAAGTAATCTCAACCATCAATCACTTTGGATATTAGATATAGATTATAACTCACGATTATAAAAGAAAGGCTAGGGTGAAGGAGGAAGACACTTGGGACATATTTTCCAGGTTCATAGAGAGAGATTGACAAGAGACAAACAATGTTGGATCATGAAGGACCGTGATTCAATATCTTGGATAGGTGGAGAAGGAATTCCATCTAGAGATTAGGTCAAGGAGAGAGAATAGAGGAAAGACATGTGGGTTTAAGTTAGAGGAAGCCACAAGAAAGTGTCGTGTCATATGGAGTTTGTTGTACAATATTTTTGTACATGTATGTGAGTTTCAATGGAGACAAACACATACATACACAGGTTTTTTGAAGGAAAGGTATGTACACCTCGAAAAGCATGCAGTTACAGGCCATGCAACATAACAAACTTTTCTATATTTTTCTACAATTGTATTTCTCTCAGTGGGACACTATCCCTGTTACGGGAGCCTTGATTTTATCATAATAAAATCATTCTCATCATCGGTTTTCCCTCCAGGGTTTTTCTAGGGGTATCTACCCAAAATTATTGGTGTTTATGTGTGCATGATTTAGTTTCCTTGTTTATGCTTCTATTGAATGTTTAGTTGATTACTTAGTTGTGATTTAATTCAATAAGTGTTTTATTTGGAATTAATTGTCAAGTGTTGGGTAGGATAAATGTCAAAATTTATTTATGGAAAATGCATGGACATTGCAAAGTACTAGTTTGTTGATGCTGATGAACTATGATTTCTAAACACCGACATCTCAAACTCTTAGTTGGCTAAACCAAGAAGAGTTGGGAATATCACCGTATTTTATAGCCTAAAGTTAAGCAATAGACTCCTAACCATCCCTAGAATTCTAACCATGAATATCTTATGTATGATTTTACAATTATTCAATTTTTATAGGTTTTGCTACTATATGATTTTTATGTTTTTGTTTATGTGCATAAAAAGTAAATTAAACTATGGTTGTTGCAAAATTAATAATGCAATTTAAAAAATTAAATAGTTAAAGTAAAATATAAATTAACAAACTGTATTTTGAAGATATTTGACTTTTATGTATTTTGTATTTATATTATTTGTATTTAGTTTTTTAAGTGAAATGTAACATAATTTGAGTTATTTAATTTTATATTTTTTACGTAAAGATAACATTTCAAGAAAAAGAAAGAAATAATATTAAAATCAAATAAAAAAAACATGATATGGAGGAAAGCCTTTTATTTATTTTTTAACTTTTCTTTATCAATACACAAGATTAACAACTTGTTTCTTTCGGACTTCTGTATAAGTCTAGACCTTCTTTCAAACGTCTGCATAAGTCTCTACTAGGAACATGTTCTTGCATGAATAGTCAACGTTTACGAGACCACATTAACCACCATGAAACTGACAAAGTTACAACAAGCTTTCAAAAATGTATGTTTTGGACATGAGTGAAAGTTTCTATTATAGATAATAAGAGCAGAATTTGACCTCCCCTTTGCCATTTTTTAAAGAACTCCATAGTATCCTCTAAAAACGTTTATCTCTTTGTTGGATATTTGATGTCTATTTTATATTGTTTCATGAACAATTTGAATGGTTAGGGTGTAGTTTTAGATCAATGAATTTAAGTGAATGGGATCGAAATTCCTCTTAATAAAAGTAGTACAAAGCCACTTATCCAGGTGTTATTTTTTATTTTATTTTGTGGATTAATTTCTTATAGACTTGCATGAGAAACAAAGTATTTTGGGTTGTCATAGAAAAATATTTCTTCATGTCATCGATGTGGCTTGCGATTTTCATATTGGAATGTAGTATGCAATAATATACATGAGCCTTCATGAAGTACTTTGTAGCTATTGGAGTTAATTCACACACACCTAGGATTTATTTTTCCTAATATTTTTCCTTGTTTATTAGTCATTATTAGTCATTATTCAATATCCTAAAGTTTAGTGGAGAATATTCCACCTAGAGAATATTCTCTTTAGTTGACACTTCAGTTTGACTAGTTGAGTTGATTCTAGATGATGCATTGGTTTTGTCACCATGCAACATTGGAATCATCACCATGATAATGCACATTAGCCTTGATTTCATCACCAAACTGATTCATTACCCTTGATTCCTTGATCTAATCCTAACTACACTCTATTTCAGTCAGTCAACTAAAGACTGGTTGACTAGTTAACTCAACTAGGTGGCAGTTCACTCCCGTAACTGCCTGAGAGACTAGACTAGGTAGAAGTTCACTTCTGTAATTGTTGTTGTGTGTATAGATCACTCTAGACCACCACTATGGTGCATTGGTTCTCCTCAAGTGCACAATGACTAATTTATACAGAGTATATCATGTATAAATTATTCATTATTCATTATTCATGACGGTTAATGAGAATTATTCCATTCTTTCTCTCTTGCTTCTTTCTTAATTTCTCTCTGAAAATGTGTGTAGTATTTTCTAGCTAGATATATTTTTTGCAGATTAAAAACATTTACATGGTTTCAGAGCTGATGGACTGCTAAGCAAAAGCTACACCAAATGTTTTTCATGTACAAAAGATTGAAGACAGGGAAAATATGGATTTCCCAAAATAATTAATTCTTACACCTTACAATTACTTTGCATGGAAGGAGACAATAATCATACATATCCAAACCAAAGGATTGTACATGTTAACCTTGAATACAGACACATAACCAACATCAGCCATAGAAAAATCCAAGTATCTAAATCGAATGGATGAAGCCTTCAGAATGATTTGCAATCTTATTTCTCCAGATCTCCTTTTTCACATATCTTCCTGTAAAACCCCCAATGAAGCTTGAAACACATTGGAAGGGATCTTTGGAAAACATGATGAGATGATGGGACACATTCTAGAGGTGGAATTACTCACATTGGATCCAAAAAGATTTGACAATATCTAAGATTTCTTTATAAAATTCAAGGATTTACTGTCACAACTCAAAGCTTGCGGGGTTGATAAATCTAAGGAGGAGAAACAAATGGTTCTCACCACTTTCTCCAAACTTGGACCTGAATTCTCCTTGTTCAAATAAAAATTCCATTTAGTCAAATTCTCCTCTGGAGCCACCTAGAATATGTCTTCTCTTGAGGACTTTATCGAATCCCTAACACAAGAAAAAACCAAGCTTATCAACATGGGAAAAATAAAAGGCCCATAGGTACATGAAATTTCTGTGCAATATGGAAACCATCAATATCAAAAATATAAAGATAAAGACAAAAGGAAATCTCATGCACATCCTAAGAAGGAAGGGTACTCAAAACCCTTCACCAATGCCTCCAAATGCAAAGGTGGAAAGGGAAGAAAAGGGGAGAAATGCACGTACTTCCATAAAGGATTCCATTAAGGATTTGCATGCATGCAGAAGAAAATAGATCTAATGACACAAATACTTTATAAAAACAACCTTGGAGAGTGCATCCTCGAGGGTGTCAAGAAGAAGATAATAGAAGATCAAAATCCTAAGAAAGGAAATTCCAACCATGCCTTGATTGTCATCTACTCCTCTCCCGATGCTTGGGTCATAGATTCAGGAGCATCACATAAAATGGCTTCCACAAGAGTAGTCTATTCTTCATTGGATGCATGAAAAGGTCCTCCTATTCTTATGGGGGACAAATCTTCAGTCGAGGTCACTGGCAAAGGAAGGATTTAACTCACCTATGGAAGCTTCGAGAATGCGTTGCATGTTCCCAAACTTTCCATTAATCGTCTCTCCCTATATCAGATGAAGAGTTCCGTTATCGGAATGAAATTCATATTCAAACCAAATATAGTGTATATCTATGACATGCAAACCAATTCTAGGGTTTCTACCGATGAGGTAAATCATTAATCTAGATTGTATACATTTTCTGAATTTCTTGAACCAGATTTTGCTTTACTGCTTACCCATGCTGATGAAAGTAGTAGGATATGGCATGAAAGGTTCATACATTTTAATTTCACATATATGCAACATATTAGCAAGAAAGTATTGGTTGATGGTCTTGTAGACATCCATTTCTCCAAAGGAGTCTATGATGGATGTGTTCTTGGAAAACACCCTCAAGTAAAATTCGACAAAGGAAAGAATCAAAGAACTTGCCCTCCTTTAGATATGATCCATAGTGACCTCAAGGGTCCCTTTATGCATCCATCAATCAACAAAGTGAGGTTTCTTTTCATTTTTGTTGATGATTTCTCACGTTTCACATGGATTTACTTTCTCAGGAAAAAATGCACCTCAAAGATTTCAAAGCCCTGGTTGAGACACAGTCAAGAAAGAAAATCAAAGTCCTCCGAAATAATAATAGGGGAGAGTATGTCAATCATGAGATCCAAAATATTTTTCATGAGGCAAGGATTCAGTTGCAACACACAGTTCCCTATACTCCACAACAAAATAAAGTTTTTGAGCAGAAAAACAGATCTCTAAAAGAGATGGCATCTTGAATGCTACATGCAAAGTCACTACCACAGAGATTATGGGCCGAAGAACTTATTTGTGAAACATACATCCAAAACAAATATCCCCATAGACATGTTAATGATAAGACCCCCGACGAGGCTTGGAGCAGCCTGAAACCGAAAGTGACCCACTTTCGTATTTTTGGTTCATGTTCATGGGCTCAGATTCCCTCTAAAAAGAGGAAGGCCCTTGATCCATAGAGCACTGAGTGTATTTTTTCTAGATACCCCGAAGGTGTGAAGGGATACAAACTTATTGATAGTTCCTCAGACCGACTCATCATTGAGTGAAGTGTCCAATTAGAGAAAAGTGTCTCGCATGTACCTCAACAGCCGCATGCAGAGACATTCATTCTTCCACGTGTCCAAGACGATGAGCATGCACATGTCAAATCTTATTGAGATGAGAGTTCTTATTCATAGGACTCAGATGATCCAGATACATAGTCATTACAGTTATATGCATATTCAGAGCATCCAGATGTAGATGCATATCCAGAGAAGAGGCGCAAGTGGGAATAGACTACTCTTTAGAATGCATGGGATCTTGTTGGTGATCCAACTGATACTAGGAGGACTCGATCTGATTTTGAGGAACCTTCTATTTCACTCATTTCTAATGAGCCATTTACCTCTAGGCATATTTTCTTGGTTTAGTCTTCAAATACACATTCTTATGGAGAGGCTACTGGAAATCCCTTTTGGGAATTCACCATGCAGGAGGAGTACAACTCCCTCCTTGAAATCCATACTTGGGATCTGGTTCCCCTTCCTTTTGGAAGGAAACTTGTCATATGGAGATGGGTTTACATGACTAAGAGCACAGCAGATGGAAATATTAGAAAATACAAATCTAGTCTTGTTTCCAAAGGCTTTCAGCAGGTGTATGGCATTGACTATGATGAGATCTTCGCTCCAGTAGAGAATATGGATTCCATACATTTGGCACTTGCCATTGCAGTGGCCAAGGGATGGGAAGTCCATCAGATGGACATGAAGAATGAATTTATTCACAGTGATCTCTTTGAGGATATCTATATGGAGTAGCCCCAATGATTTATGTAGGATTCATCTTTGGTCTGTCGATTGAAGAAATCTCTTTATGGCCTTAAGCAGGCTCTAAGGGAATGGTATTGCAAGATGGAATCCTACCTACTATCATAGAACTTTGTAGGTTGTAAATCAGACCTAAATGTCTACATGCTCGGGACAACTGATTCACTTCTACTCTTAGTTCTATATGTTGATGATTTTCTTATCACCGATTGCTTGACTTCAATGATTGTTGCAGTCAAGATAATTCTACATGACAAGTTTTTGATGATGGACATGGGTCCACTACACTTATTCCTTGGACTCGAGATCATTCAGGATGCATCAGACATCAAATTGTCTGAGGCCAAGTATGCATGAGATCTCTTTGAGAGATTTCACATGACAAACTGCAAGTCTGCTCCAACTCCTTTCCTATCAGGAGTCAAACTTGAGGATGGCAGAGATAATCCACTGGTTGAAAACACACTGTACAAAAAGCTAGTGGGGATCTTGTTGGATCTCACACACTCTAGACTAGACCTATCCTATGCAGTTGGTGCAGTTTCCAGGTTCATGCAGGAGCTACATGAGCTACATTGTAAGGCTGCAAAGCATATCATTCGATATGTTCAAGGCACCATCACCTTTTGGATTTATTAGGAAACAAACTCTACATTATATCTCATCGGGTTTACTGATTCTGACTGGGTTGACGATAACACTGATCGCAAGTCCACATCTTGTTGCTCACTTAGTATTGGTTTCAGGCCTATCTGTTGGTTGAGCAAGAAGCAGGTTGTTATTTCTCTTTCTTTAGCCGAGGCAGAGTACATATGGGTAGTTGACATAACCATTAAAGCTATGTGGCTACAAAATTTTATCATTGAGTTGGGAATTCAGTTTCAACGGCCGATCATCATCTGGTGTGACAACCAGAGGACTCTAAAGTTCTGCAGAGATCCAGTTCAGAGGCAATGGATGAAGCACATCAAGATCCACATGCACTACATCTGAGACTTAGTACATGAGGGGATCATCGACCTATAGTTCTATCCTTCAGGAGAACATGCGACAAACATCTTCACCAAGACCTTCACTGAGAATAAGTTCCACTCTTTGAGAACTCATTTTGGAGTGAATGACATAGTTTCCTAACAACTGCAGTTCTTCTTTTTACATACATTGTACCTTGAGGGGAGATTTTTCCCATGAGGTTTTCCCTCTTTCCTCACTTTATTTCAGTGCATATTTTGTATTTGGGTGCCTAACATGGCTTCATTTCTGGAACCCATTCTTTATTTTCACTATAGTGATTGTTATCATTGAAAAACAATCCACAACATTACACACAATGGTTGAAGAAAACCATCAATGCCAACAACAATTAGTCCACCTACAACACCAAAAAAATCCCAAAGGAAAAAAAAATATACTTTGGTAAAAAATCAAAGTGCGCAAATTCACCAAAGGAAGCACGCGCATAGTGAGCATAATGTGCAAGATAACATAGGCCTCAACGTGCACTATGCGCAAGATGCACGATTGTCTACGAGAAAATATATGCACTTCTATGAATGATGCATTTATGGATCTTGTTGTCCCCTCAATCACTTCTAGTCGAACCCCCAACACGATTTGACACTCATATCTTAGAGAAATCTAGCTTGGAGGTTGGTCAAGGGCTAGATGGTGCCCTAAAAGGCCCCTTGTTCACACTATGAACCAATTACTTTTTTCCATGAATGGATGCTATAAATATGTGCCATGGGTGTGCTAAGAAAATAATATCTTCAAGGTATTGTTATGCTGAAAAAATTATTCTTTGAGAATCCTCTTTTCTCTTTGAAGCCTTCAAGCACCATTGCAATAGGCCTTTCCACTCACGTCTTGAGGGAATACGCATTGTATTTCTTCACCATTTGTCATTTTATCCATTGTATGAAGAGAATATCTCTTAATTAGGGAACTCAAAATCCTTCCCTAGGAGGAAGAGGGGACTCATAAGTCCTTGCCTTTCTCTATAGTGTTTAGCCTATCAATCTATTGATCCATTGGTAGCTATATGTTGGTCAATTTTTTATTTTCATGGTTACAGTTTATCAAGATTCTCTAACATTTATTTCTTAGTTGATTTTAGTTGTATTTCTTTGTTTTCATGTGTATATGTTTTTTCTAACCAACTCATTAACTTCTGTCTTGTTTAGTTGGCTTAACTAAGCATGTAAGTGTTGTGTTTTTTCTCACCCAAGTGACAAAACCAACACAACAATGATGTTGAGGGAGGGTGTTGGAGTTACTTCACACACACCTAGGATTTATTTTACCTTGTTTATTATTCATTATTAGTCATTATTCAGTCTCCTAAAATTTAGGGGAGAATATTCCACCTAGAGAATATTCTCTTCAGTTGACACTTCAGTTTGACTAGTTGAGTTGAGTGTAGATGGTACATTGGTTTTGTCACCCATCAACATTGGGATCATCACCATGATAATGCACATTATCCTTGGTTTCATCACCATACTAGTGTATTACCCTTGATTCCTTGATCTAATCCTCACTACAATTTGTTTAAGTCAGTTAACAAAAGACTGGTTGACTAGTTAACTCAGCTAGGTGGAAGTTCACTCTCGTAACTCCTTGAGAGACTAGACTAGGTGGTAGTTCACTCTCGTAACTTCTGGTGCATGTGAAAATCAATATATACCACCACTATGGCGAATTGTTTCTCCTCCAATGCACATTGATTGATTTATACATAATATATAATGTGTAAATTATTCATTATTCATTATGGTTAATGATAATTATTCCAGTCTTTCTCTCTTGCTTCTTCTTTCTTAATTTCTCTTTGCAAATGTGTGTATTATTTTCTATCTAGATATATTCTATGCAGGTTCAACACATTTACATGGTATTAGAGCCGATGGACTGTTAATAAAAAGCTACACCAAATTTTTTGTAGGAACAAAAGATTAAAGACAACAGAAAGATGGATTTCCCAAAAGAATTCATTCTTACACCTTACAATTACTTTGCATGGAAGGAGAAAATAGTCATACATCTCTTAACTAGAGGATTGTATAGGTTAACCTTGAATACAGACACAAAACCAACATCATCCATAGAAAAATACAAGTATCTAAATCGAATGGATGAAGCATTCAGAACAATTTGGAATCTTATTTCTCCCGATCTCCTTTTTCACATATCTTCCTGTAAAACCCCCAATGGATCCTGGAACACATTGGAAGGGATATTTTGAAAACATGATGAGATGAGGGGAAATGTTATTGAGGTGGAATTTATCACATTGGATCTAAAAAGATTCGACAATATCAAATATTTCTTTACAAAATTCAAGGATTTACTGTCACAATTCAAAGCTTGTGGGGTTGATAAATCTAAGGAGGATAAACAAATAGTTCTCACCATTTTCTCCAAAATTGGTCTTGAATTATCTGTGTTCGAATGTAAATTCCAGTCAGTCAATTTCACCTCTGAATCCACCTAATATATTTCTTCTCTTGAGGACTTTATCGAATCCCTAACACAAGATAAAACCAAGCTCATCAACATGGGAAAAATCAAAGGCCCAAAGGCACATGAACTTTCTGTGCAATATGGAAACCATCAATATCAGAAATATAAATACAAATACAAAGGAAATATCATGCACATATGAAGAAGGAAGAGTACTCAAAACCCTTCACCGATGCCTGTAGATCCAAAGGTGGAAATGGAAGAAAAGGGGAGAAATGCACATACTTCCATAAAGGATTCCATCCAAAATATGCATGCATGCAGAAAAAAATAGATCTAATGAATCAAGTACTTCATAAAAACAACCTTGGAGATCACATCCCCGAGGGTGTCAAGAAGAATATGCCAGAAGATCAGAATCCCAAGAAAGACAATTCTAGCCATGCCTTGAACTGCTCTCTCGATGCTTGGATCGTAGATTCAGGAGCATCACATGAAATGGATTCAAAAAAATCAGTCTATTCTTCAATGGATGCATGTAAAGGTCCTCCTATTCATATGGGGGAAAAATCTCCAGTCGAGGTCACTAGAAAAGGAAGGATTGAACTCACCAACAGAAGCTTCAAGAATGTGCTGCATGTTCCCAAACTTTCTGTCAATCTTCTCGCCCTGTATCAGATGAAAAACTTCGGCACTGGAAATAAATTCATATTCAAACAAAATCCAGTGGACATATATGACATGCAAACCAATTCTAGGGTTTCTATCAGTGAGGTAAATCATCAATATAGATTGTATACATTTTCTGAATTTATTGAATCGGATTTTGCTTTATTGCTTACTCATGCTGATGAAAGTAGTAGGATATGGCACGAAAGGTTCGGACATTTGAATTTCAAATATATGCAACATCTTAGAAATAAAATATTGGTTGATTTTCTTGTAGAAATCCATTTCTCCAAAGGAGTCTGTGAGGGATGTGTTCTTGGAAAACACCCTCAAGAGAAATTTGACAAAGGAAAGACTCAGAGAACTTCCTCTCCTTTATATCTGATCCATAGTGACCTCGTGGCTCCTTTTCTGCATCCATCAATAAAAAAAGCAAGGTTTTTTCTCATTTTTGTTGATGATTTCTCACGTTTCATATGGATATACTTTCTTAGGAAAAAAACTGAGGTATTTCAACACCTCAAAGATTTCAAATACCTGGTTGAGACACAGTTAGGAAAGAAAATCAAATTCCTCCGAACTGATAACTTGGGAGAGTATGTTAATCATGAGATCCAGAATCTTTGTCATGAGGCAAGGATTTGGTTGGAACACATAATTCTCTATACTCCATAACAAAACAGAGTTGCTGAGAGGAAAAACATATCTCTAAAAGAGATTGCATCTTGCATGCTACATGCAAATTCACTACCACATAGAGTATGGGCCGAAGAACTTATTTGTGAAACATACATCCAAAACATATATCCCCAAATATCTTTCAAGGATGTGACCTCCTATGAGGCTTGGAGCGGCCTCAAACCGAAAGTGACCCACTTTTGTATTTTTGGTTCACGTGCATGGGCTCAGATTCCCTCTAAAAAGAGGAAGGCCATTGATCCACATAGCACTGATTGTATTTTTTTTTTTGGATACCCCGATGGTGTGAAGGGATACATACTTATTGATCTTTCCTTGGACAGGCTCATCATTGAGCGAAGTGTCCAATTCAAGGAAAGTTTCTCGCATGTACCTCAATAGACACATGCAAACACCTTCATTCTTCCACTTGTTCGAGATGATGAGAATGCACATGGTGACTCTTCTTCAGATGAGATTTCTGATTCATAGGGATTAGATGATCCAGATATAGATTCATTAAATTTAGATGCATAGTCAGAGAATCCATATGCAGATGCAGAGCCACAGTAGAGGCCTAAGTGGGCACATAATACTCTCCAGGATGTAGAGGACCTTGTTGGTGATCCAACTGATACTAGGAGGACTCGGTCTGATTTCGAGAAACCTCCTATTTCACTCACTACCACTGAACCATTTCCCTCCAGGCATCTTTTCTTGGTTCTGTCTTGAAATCCACAATCTTATGGTGAGGCTGTTGGAAATCCCTTTCTTGAATCTGCCATGCAGGAGGATTACAACTCCCTCCTTGAGAACCAGAATTGGGATTTGGTTCCCCTTCCTTCTGAAAGGAAACTTATCAGCAGATGGGTTTACATGACCAAGAGCTCAGTGGATTGAAATATTAGCAGATATAAATCCAGTCTTGTTTCAAAAGGCTTTCATCATTTGCATGACATTGAATATGATGAGACCTTCGCTCCAGTAGTGAGTATGGATTCCATACGTTTGGCACTTGCCATTGCGGAGGCCAAGGGATGGGAATTCCATCAGATGGACATGAATAATTCATTTCTTCATGGTGATCTCTCTGAGAATATCTTTATGGAGCATCCCCAAGGATTTATGCAGGATTCATATTTGTTTTGTCGACTGAAGAAATATTTTTATGGCCCCAAGCAGGCTTTGAGGGCATGGTATGCCAATATGGACTCCGACCTTCTATCACAAAACTTTGTACTTTGTAAATCAGACCCATATGTCTACATGATCAGGATGGTTGATTCATTTCTACTCTTAGTTCTGCATGTTCATGATTTGTTGATCACCAATGGATCGAATTCAACAATTGTTGCAGTCAAGAGGATTCTACGTGACAGGTTTTTGATGACAGACATGGGTCCACTACAATTCTTCCTTGGACTCAAGATCAGTCACGATGCATCAGGCATTGAACTATCTTAGGCCAAGTATGCACAAGATCTCCTTGAGAGATTTCACATGATAGAATGCAAGTCTTCTCTGAATCCTTTCCTATCAGGAGTCAAACTTGATGATGGCAGGGATACTCCACTATTTGACTTCACACTATACATATAGATAGTGGGGAGCTTGTTGTATCTCACACACTTGAGATCAGACCTCTCCTATGCAGTTGGTGGAGTTTCCAAGTTCATGCAGGAGCCACGTGAGCTACATTGGAAGGTTTCAAAGTGTATCCTTCGATACGTACATGGAACCATCACCTTTGGGATTCATTATGAATCAGACTGTACATTATATCTCATAGGGTTTACTGATTCTGAATGGGTTGGCGATAACACTGATTGCAAGTCCACAACTTATTACTTAGTCAGTATTGGTTTCGGGCCTATCTATTGGTCGACCAAGATGCAGTCTTCTATTTCCCTTTCTTTAGCCGAGGCTCTTTCTTCAGCTGAGGCAGAGTACAAAGGGGTAGTTAACATAACAATTCAGTCTATGTGGCTACACCATTTTCTCATTTAGTTGGGCATTAAGTTTCATCGACCGATCACCATTTGGTGGGAAAAACAGAGCACTCTGAAGTTCTGCAAATATCCAGTTTAGAGGCAACGGACAAAGCACATCGAGATCCACATGCAATACATCTGGGACTTATTACATGAGGGGATCATTGACCTACAATTCTATCCTTAGTAGAATAGAAGGCAGACATATTCTCCAAGACCTTCACTGAGTAGAAGTTCCACTCTCTGTGAAATCATCTTGGAGTGAAGGACACAGTTTCCTAAAAACTGTAGTTCTTCTTTTTACATACATTGTACCTTGAGGGGGGTTTTTCCCATGAGGTTTTCCCTCTTTCCTCACTTTATTTTAGTGTATCTTTTGTATTTGAGTACCTAACATGGCCTCGTTGCTGGGACCCATTTTTTATTTTCACCATAGTGATTGTTATCATTGAAAAATCGTCCGCAACATTGCACACAATGATTGAATAAAAACATCAATGCCAACAACAATTAGTCCACCTACAACACCAAAATCCATCCAAAATGAAAAAAACTATATACTTGGGTAAAAGATAAAAGTGCACAAATTCACCAAAGGAAGCACGCACACAGTGCACATAATGTGCAGGCTAACACAGGCCTCAATGTGCATTGTGCACAAGATGTACGACTGTCTATGAGAAAACAAATGCACTTCTATGAATGACACAATTATGGATCTTGTCGGCCCCTCAACCACTTCTAGTTGGACCCCCAACATGATTTGACACTCACATATGAGCGAAATCAAGCTTGGAGGCTAGTCAAGGGATAGAGAGTGCCCTAAAAGGCCCCTTGTTCACATTATGAACCAATTACATTTTTCCATGAATGGATGTTATAAATATGTGCCATGGGTGTGCTAAGAAAATAACATCTTCAAGGTATTTTTATGCTGTAAGAATTCTTCTTTGAGAATCCTCTTTTATCTTTGAAGCCTTCAAACACCATTGCAATTGGCCATCTTGGTCACCTCTTGAGGGAATAGGCATTGTATTTCTTCACCATTTTTCATTTTCTCCATTGTATGAAGAGAAGAGATCTCAATTAGGGAACTCAAGAGCCCTCCCGAGGAGGATGAGGGGACTCATAAGTCCCTTAGTTTCTTTACGATATTTAGCCTATCAATCTATTGATCCATTGGTAGCTATATGTTGGTCAATTTTTTATTTTCATGGTTCTAGTTTCTCAAGATTCTCTAACATTTATTTCTTATCTTTTTTTATTTGTATTTCTTTGTTTTCATGTGTATTTGTTTTTTCTAACCAAGTCACTAACTTTTGTCTTGTTTAGCTAGCTTAACTAAGCATGCAAGTGTTGTGTTTTTTCTCACCCAAGTGACAAAACCAACACAACAATGATGTTCAGGGGGCATGTTGGAGTTACTTCACACATACCTAGTATTTATTTTTCCTAAAAAAATTCATTTTTTATTAGTCATTATTTAGTCTCCTAAAGTTTAGGGTAGAATATTCCACTTGGAGAATATTCTCTTTAGTTGAAACTTCAGTTTGACTAGTTGAGTTGAGTCTATATGTTGCATTGGTTTTGTCACTGTGTAACATTGGGATCATCACCATGATAATGTGCATTAGCCTTGGTTTCATCACCATACTATTGCATTAACATTGATTCCTTGATCTACTCCTCAGTGCACTCTATTTCAGTCAGTTATCTAGAGACTGGTTGACTGGTTAACTTAGCTAGGTGGTAGTTCATTCTCGTAACTACCTGAGAGACTAGAGTAGGTGGAAGTTCACTCCCATAGCTACTGGTGTGTATCCATATCACTCTATACCACCACTATGGTGCATTGGTTCTCCTCCAGTGCACATTGATTGAGTTATACAGAGTATATCAGGTGTAAATTATTCATTATTCATTATGGTTAATGATAATTTCTCCATTCTTTCTCTGTTGCTTCTTCTTTGTTAATTTCTCTCTGCATATGTGTGTAGTATTTTCTAGCTATATCTCTTCTTTGCAGGTTCAACACATTTACAATACCAATATTTTATTCCTTTTCATCTTTTTTATAAACCATCTCTCTGACCCATACATGGTACTAGTGAAATTCTACATGACTACTCTTGAGGAAAAGTTTGGTGGAACTTATTGAGGAGTTTCGAAGTTTATACCATGCACCATGTGCCTCCAAAACCTAGAATATGACTCTTATTTTCATATGAATCTCCGTATAGAGTGTTTCTGTGAATATGAAAAGTACAATGAAGTTGTCGTTTTCCTAGGGCATGACTTGACATCCACAACCATAGGATGAGAAAAAATTAAAGTTTCTTCTCAAGGATGGAAGGATTAGGAAACTCCACATCGTTTTACACATTCCATAGATTTCTAGAAACTTGATATCTATAGATAACATGAGTGATATAGGTGTACAAACAGTGTTTGAAAAGAAAACCCCTATGGTCTTTGAAAAAAATACATTATTGTGGCATCAAAGACTGGGATATATTAGACAGGAGGGCTTTCAATAACTACATTGTAAAGGTATGGTTGAATGTATGTCTAATTTTGCACTGGATTTTGATTTATGTGAACATTTCATATATGGTAAACATAATCTGGTAAGATTCTCATCTGGTGCTACAAGATCAAAGGGAATATTAGAGTTAGTACATAGTGATGTGTTTGTACTTGTGTGTGTTCCATGTTCGACAACATAGGTATTCCAACAGAGGATGAACACCTTCAATAACCACTCAAAAAACCAAATCAAAGATCAACACAACAATGTTTTGACATGGTAAAACCCCTACGAGGAAACATCCACAGCCCCATCCAACACAACCACTTGGAGCAGTTTATTAATACAAAAGAAAAATATTACATATACATTTTACAAGAGAGTTTCTCACAATCGATCATCGAAAAATGACCCTCCATTCTCTCTTAAATAGAGATCACAGACCAATCGGGTGTTAATCCACCGATCACTGGTTGTTAATATCGAGGAGAATATGAACCGTCAGATCACTCTATGTCGAGAACATATTGTGATCGTCAGATTTCCTAACTACAAATGCATACTAATGCATACTAAAGAAACACAATAAGAAACACACTTTTACCTAACGAAACATTAGACTAAGTAGATATTAACTTACTCCTAAGTGTCTAAATATCCTAACATCCTCTCTTATGAACAACTTGAGATAGGATTGAAGGATTTACAATAGTGACACAATAGGAGAAGGAAGGAGGCATTAGAGCCTATTCCCCATTGATGAAAACTTCCTGAACTTCTAACATATATCGAAGTTTGGAAAAATTCTCTTTTGTAAGAGACTTTGTGAAAATGTCTGCAACTTGATATTCTGTAGGGAAAAATATCACTTCAATAACTTGATCATGAATGAAATTTCTGATGAAGTTCATGTGTAGCTCGATGTGTTTTCTTTGCTGATATTGAACTAGGTGTTTAGCGACCTTGATGGAACTCTGATTGTTGCAACAAAGTCTAGTCAGATGTTTTTGTTGGAATCCAAACTATGAAATAATTTTTCAAAGCCATAATGCTTCCTGAATTGCATTTACCGATGCTCGATACTCTACTTCTGCTGAAGAAAGTGCAATAGCCTGGTTTTTCTTACAGGCCCAAGTGACAGGTCCTGAACCAAGGCTAAAAACATAACCTGCAGTAGACTTCTGATCATCAAGGTTGTCAACCCAATCTGAATCGGTGAAACCAACCAATAAATAAGCCCCCCCCATGAACTGTAATGTATCATGAACTGAACTGTACCACGTACATAACGAAGTATCCTTTTAGCTACTTTCCAATCGATTTCATGGGGTGTTTTCATATGCCGGGAAACAATAAAAACAACAAAATAAAGATCAGGATGGGTATGAGTCAAGTATAAGAGGCTACCAAATAACTAATGGTATAAGGTGGCATCAACTTTAGGATAAGTACAAGTGGAAAAAATCTTGACTCCATACTGGAAGGGAGAAGGGGATGGTTTACAATCTTTTAAGTGAAAGTGACGAAGAAGGTCACAAGAATACTTATATTGGGAAAGAAAAAATTGTTTATATGTTTGCAAAACTTGGAGGCCAAAGAAATAGTGAAAAAATCCTAAGTCTATCATTTCAAATTTCTTATTAAGGCTGGTTTTCACATGGTTTAAACGTTTTGAGTCACTACCAGTAAGGATAAGGTCATCAACATAAAGGACAAGGATTATGATATGGATTCCTAATTTCTTGGTATATACATTAGGATCAGAATGACATCTAGAGAATCCAATGGCAGTGAGAAAGCTTTCCATTTTGGCATACCGAGCTCAAAGATCTTGCTTACGACCATAAATAGATTTCTGAAGGTGAAAAACAAGGCTAGAGTCATTCTGGGCATAGCCAGGAGGTTGCTCAATGTATTTTCTTCTTGAAAATAGCCATGCAAGAAGGAATATTTAACATCCATCTGATGGACCTCCCATCTATGTGAGGTAGCAAGGGCAAGAAAAAGGAGGATGAAATTCATTTTGGCTATAGGGGAAAAGGTTTCATTATAGTCAATTCCTTCAACTTCAGAAAATAAATTGGAAACTAACTGAGCCTTGTGTCTTTCAACACTTACATATGATGCATACTTAGTTATGTAGACCCATTTACTTTTGACAAGTTTTATTCCTTTTGGAAGAGGTACAAGATCCCAAGTATCATTTTCCATTAAAGAAGGATACTCTTCATTCATTATTGTATCCCAATTTGGATGACCTGAATCTTCTGCAAATGTATCTGAATCATGAGTCTCTGAAACTTGAGCCAAAAGAAAAGAAGCTCGCTGGAATAGTGAACATGTCCAACATTTATCTAAAGGATCACCGACAATATCACCAACTGCTTCTCATGTTGAATGGACCCATCTAGGAAGTAGTGAAGCTGGAGATGGTGTTGGTTTAGGTTCAAAGGAATCATCTGGAGGAAGGTGAGAAGGAAGAGGTGGATTTTCATCCTCACTGTCATCATCTGAAGAAGAAACCAAAACAAAAGAAGGAACAAATGTCAAATATGGCTCACAGGAGGAAGAAGGCACAAACGTCGATTTAGGCTCACAGGAAAAAGAAGCCACGTACGTCGAATTAGGCTCACAAGCCAAGATATTTTCATCAAATTTAACATGTCTTCTAATAATAATTTCATTACAATGTGGTTGAAGAAATCTATAACATTTGACATCTTCAAAATAACCAACAAATATACACTTCTCACTTTTAGGATGTAATGTTTTCCTTTTCTCATCAGCAATGTGAGTCCATGCTATACTATCAAATTCACGGAAGTGACTTACATCTGGTTTAATTTTAGTCTAAGCTTCTTCCAGTTTTATATTTTTAAGATCCTTTGTGGGAGTGTGATTTACTATGTAATTTGCACAGTTGATGGATTCTTCCCAATACTTTATACTTAATCCATTAGATTGGATCATATAATTAACCATTTCTTTTAATGTGCAGTTCTTTGTAAGGTAGCTAGAGAGGTAGTGAGGGGGGGGCAGAGGGTCCATAGTGATAATAGTGGAGGTCATTCAATGTAAGGTGGACTAGGTCCACTATATTAGTAAATAAGACCCACTATGGTAGTTAGATATAATAAATGGGTAATTAGAT
>JZKD02S0363204.1:0-18773 GCA_000966675.3 Picea glauca | reverse complement strand
TAATTTATCCATATAATCTCTAAATACTTAGTTAATTAACCCAAAAAGTCAAGTGATGACTCAATGACCCAAAAATAGAGATCTAATCCATGAATAGGTCATAGGTCATAGAAAATAACTAAAAATAGTGAAGAGGAGTGCCTTCCTTCCTTGAATCTAAGCATTAGGTTCCTAAAATATATATAACATAGGAAATAGATTCTAAAGTTAGGAAATAGGATGCTAAAATCAAGGAAAAGAGTGAGAAGTGCACCCTTACTTGATAAAGATAGTAGTTTTCTCCCTAAAATATAGGGATAAAATCTAGGGATAGAGTGCATGCATGGCTCACTTAATCAAAATTAGTCAAATTTTGTCTAGTATACTTGTGAGACCAAGCTCTAGATGACCTAGGTTAGAGATTAAGGATAAAGGAGATTGGAATATGCTCTACAATACTTGGTGAATTGGAGAGGAAATTTAGATGTTGAAAATACATGGATGTCAAAATAAGAATTTCAAATTTAAGAAAAGGAAAAACAATTGTGTAATAAGAAAAGGGTAGTTTGAGTAGAGAGGTGCAAATATATTTTTGCAAGGGGAGTGTGATACATGTGCATTGTGGAGCATGTGTATGGATCCACACAAGAATCGATGTCTCATGTTGGCATGAAAATATAGTTCCAATTGTTAAAGTAAATATCATATTATAATGGTCAATTAGATATTAGGCATAGGCATTAATAAAGTAACTTCAACTTTAGGTTATTTTATTTATTTATGTTTTATTTCACTTTAGTGTGTTTCTCGGTCTATCTCACATTCATAAAGTGGATTGAATTGACTAGCTTGTAACCCTTTATAAGAAAGCTTTCACTTTCTCATTATGTATGCAAACTTGGTTTTCTTTAAGTGTTTGTATTATCCTTATATGGTATTAGAGATCAACATTCTCAAAGCCATATCAAGAGTCTCAGGCCTTTGAAATACAAGGTTTCCACTCTTGTGACTTCAACAATATGTGTGCCACGAAATCTATGCGAGCATAAATACCTAGGGACTACTGCCAACAAAGATGGATAGAGAGATTGCTAGTATGACACTTCAAAGAACCAAAAGGGTTTCAGATGATTAGAAACTAGGAGCGATTGATTTTCAGTCTTAAAACCCATGTTTGAAAAAATCTTGGTTTCAAAGTCATGTTCCAAAAGAAAAAAGAAAAGAAAGGGAAATTTTTTAAATCATATGGAAACTTAGCCATATGACAGTACACCAACCATATCTAATTGCATGGACTATACGAAAAAATATACAACTTCGACTTGACCATACAGATTCATAATTCCATTTTCCAATCAAGAAATTTTGATTGTACAAACCTGTACATCCTGTTTCTAATGAAATTTCTGAAATTTTAACATTTCAAAGGATTTTGGAGCATATTGAATATGTTTTTGCTTGTAACGCTGCCTAGATTTATAGATCTAGAAGAATTGGTTTCTAATTTGATGTTTTTTAGTAGATCCAAGGGGAAATTGATTGTTAGCAGATTTGATTGTTTTGGAGTTGTTTGAGATCAATTTTGTCAAGATCTATGTGTTTTCCAACTATTTGAAAACTTGTATGTGGTTTATTGGGCTATTTTTTGGGCAAATTTATTAGAAATCTATTGATTTTTAGTAATAGGTGGCTACTACAGTAGTTTAGATATATTATATGGGTGTTCTTACTTCAAGATTATAGAATGAGGGAGAGAAGAACATGTTTTGCCAGTATTTTACTATGTTTCACTGTATTTTTTTTCATTCTTGACTTGTATCCATGGCCTCTTTACCCAACATCACACTGGAAGGCAACCAAATTTTCTTTGGAAATAACTACAATGTATGTTGGCCATATTTCAGTATAAGTGTTTGGTTTCTATCATCCTGTGTAACAATACTTGACCATAAGTTATAGGTAGATACTAGGACAAGTTTGATGAACAAGACATAGAAGTGGTAATGTTTCTTAAGTCATTTGTGATAGATGAAATGCTTCCTAAGGTCTAGACATGGAATACTTCAACACAAATTTCACAGTGTTACCGACCAAACTAGTAGACCATCGAGGTCCACACTCTGCTAGGGAATAAACATGGGGGATAGGTACCCAATGTCACCACAACACCTATCCTTTCTTGTTCGAGCTAAAGTCCTACACTAAGAGGCTTTGGGAGGCTTCCCACAAAATATAACTTTACCTCAAAGGATCTTGAGACGAGTTCCTAAACATAAAACACTGGGTGAAGGTAGGATTTAATTTTTTAAAAGACTTGTTGGACTAATATATAACACGGAAAATAAATAGGAAAACCAACAAGCTAACTTACCCAATCCACCAAAATGTTGGATAATAATGCACAAGAAAGGGGGTAAATGTCCTTACCACTTCACGGATGATTTTTACTATGTATACCTTTGATATAGTGGCTGGAAATGAAATAATTCCTCTCTTTTCTATTATATCAGACCTTCAAAAATAGATAAAAACACAGAAAACCAACAAGAAAATTTCCTTTCAAGGCATCCCACAAGTGTGAAATCACACTAGGTCAATAGATCCATGGGTAGAAAGGATAGAGAAGCAAGGTATGAGTGAATTATCTTCCCTGGAGCCTTTAAATCCACAATAAAAAAGTTTCCAGTTGGCTGGAAATTATTTTTGCAGATTTGGGGTTCAATTCCCCCTAGGCTCAAAACCCAAATTTGCTACAACCAAGACAAATGCCTGCTAGGATGTAATATTCTTCTATATTAACCACAAAATAAAGATAAATATTATAAATCATATCTGGAAAGTTTAAGGAAGGGTTTGGGAGGTAAATACTTACAATATGTGTCCTTTTTCATTCAAAATGGGTATAGATATGAAGATATTCTTTATTGTAATAACGCATATATGCACTCTATTATTTAAGAAAACCTTTGTAAAATATATTCAATATAGCATAAAACTCGAGGGAAAATTTATCTTGGGGTAGGGAAGTTCCCAAATAGAAAACACCCCAAGATCTGCTAGCTTATAAGATGTAAAGATGAAGAACTAAGCTAGGGTTTAATTTTTTTTGTATTTTTTTTTATAATAAAAGATGATTTAAAATTTTGAAAGTAATTGGTTGAAGGAATTGAGATAGTATATTTACCTCTTTTTACCTTTAGATGTCTCTTAGTTTGAGCGATTGTGACCCCGCGAGTTTAAGATTGGCCCCAGATGGATTTCTAGTTAATTGGGTTTGGAGTTGAAAGACTATCGCCCCCAATACTAGAAATTTTAACAATATATGGGTTCCTCCTTGGATTTACTAGGAGATATCTTTGATGGATGGTATCCAAGACAACCAATCAAATTGGGTTAAAGTGATAACCCACCACTTGGTTGAAGCTACTTCTAAGGAAGTTGGTCCAACAACTTGGGTGTGTTCCACTAGGAACCCACAATGAAAGAAAGAGACGAAGAGTCTATTTCATTTCCTGCACATGACTATGTAGCCCCTCAATGGATTGATTGATCACCTCTTGCAATTATCCTAAGAAACCCTTGTCAAAGCACAATTAAAATAAACCTTGGCCAAGAAGAACATGAATCACAGTAGACAATCCATAGTAACACAAGAGAATTGAGTTAAAAAATATGGCCTTATGATCTCACAAAGTTTCAACAACAATAAAATGAGAGGAGGGGATAACCTTATATAGTTTTTATTGTAACGACTAGTTTCTACCTCTCTTATAAAATACTATTTTCTTGGTTTGCTCATCCCCAATTTATTGGAGGCTAAACCCATTGGATAATATTTTTAATTACATAGCTCCATGATAAAAATGAGATAAAATCCAATTTGGAACAATTGACCATTGGAAATTTCCACATGAGAGGTTCGCTCCAGCAAGAGAGAGATCATATGGCCTTGGAGAAGGTGTGATTTGGTGGAGAAAGTCCAACGTTCCAACTTGGGGACAACTTCCCCTTGAGAAATGAGCACAATGGTCATACTATGTCCATATTAACCTCTCTTTACTCCAACAACTAGTTTGACTATTCAAATCCATGAAGGAGGTACGAATTGTCCCAAAGGGGATGAATTGGTGTTTTAGTGGCTTAATAAATCACTTTGCTTGTAGAGAGAGAATATTTGACTTGCCAAAAATTATCCAATGGCTGGTAGACCAAAACGTTCCTCTTCTTTGACCATTTAACTTGGGAAAATGTGCCCAACATTTTTCTTAGAAGGATGGGATGATTTTCCTTTGGGAGACAATATCTCCCTTAATATTTCATCAATCCAAAATGTACAATATGGGTTTTGTTTCTAAATTTTTTCTGATCATTTTGAGTCCATGTTGTATTTTTTCCTATGGGACCCACTGCATTGGGATCCATGAACTTCCTCAAAATACATGCAATGATGATAACTTTGTGAGACTTCCATGTTGAGAACAAAAATGATAAATGCACCATGGCCAAGGGATTCCTACATACTCAATAGAAAATAACCAGGTGGGAAGACACATGTGTGCATACCATGGAATGGACTAGGCCCCACAGATTTCAATCACCCTTACATAAGACTCATGGCTCCACACAACCATGTGTCCCAACAGATCCATGCCAAGGCCTACAATCTTGTCTAGGACGAGAGACATTGAGATGGGGAATAAGGGGACTGATCATGGCCGGACCAAGTCTGGAACTCCATTAAAAAATAATGCACTATGGTTTATATGGATTTTGAATTGCATCATTGGGCTTACAATGGTGTAGCCAAGTGAAAATATAGGGTACCTCCTGGAGAAGTAACATGAAGCATGTCAAAGAGTTTCACGAGACTTCATACTAGGGTAGATCCTCTTCCTAAAGAATATGCTATTTTCAATCATAGTAGATGAGAGTGCATCATTACATGAGCACTTACTCAAGATCAAATATATTAGTGAACAATTGTCCACCATTGGTTGGAATACAAAAAAAGGACATGGTGGTAATCGTGTCGAAAATCTTACTGTGTTCTTACGAGTACTTTATTGAAACCCTAAAGATCACCACTACAAATGTTGACCTAAATTTTGATGATCTTTTCAATATTCTATTATAGTGGGATAGGTTGAAGAAACAATTCAGCAGTAGCAACGAGAGAGAGGGTTTAGAAGAGGCCTTTGTAGCCAATATCAAGGGAAAAGAAGAAATGTCAAGGCAACAATGAAGATGCAACTAGAAGTCATAAGAGCATCACATGTCACTATTGTGGCAAGGTGGACCATATGAATAAACATTACAAAAAGAGGTTGGCTGATATAAAACCAACTAGTGAGGGCCTTAGCACAAGGCTCATGTTGTAGATAATATAGAGGAGAAGAACCCAACCTTTTATGCATTCATGGCCAAGCAACCAATAGATCAAATTATATCATCCGCTTGTGCCATTCAAGTGCATCATGAAACTTCACCAATAGGTAGGATTTGTTCATGGAGTATATAGTTTGTTCCTCTAAGGATTTAGTGATATTTTATAGTGTGGAAGAGTACACTCTAATCGGCGAAGGGAATATGAAAATTTTTCCTGTGAAGGGAAAATGCTAATTTTCCTTAATGTGTACTACATGCCAAGCATGTAGCTTAATCTACTATCAGTTAGCTAAATTATGAGACACTGCCCCAAACTAGATGTCAACTTTAGCAATCGCAAATGATACATAGCTGAAAAAGATACCAAAAAAACTATTTCTCTTAGTATAGAGGATCATGGAATGTTTAGATTGGTTGACATTGGACATGTCAAGGAGCATGCAATGTCAGCCACAAGTGCATTAGACATCAATACACTTTGGAATAAACTTTATGGGTATCTTAAATTGACCTACCTCTCCAAATTAGCTTGAGAGAATTTGGTAAATGTACTTCCTGACATATAGCAACAATGTTATGACCCAAGGGGGGCATATATAGGGTTAAATGTGTATGATATGACCCCAAGGTGGGGGGGAATATATGGGGATAAATGTACATGTAATGTGTAAATATATATGTATAAGGGTAGGGCTAATAGAAAATGGGCCTCTTGTGTAGTGTGTGGATAAGTATATATAGAGATCATGTATTCGTTATTAGCACATGTGAATTTTGATGTATGAATGTATTTGGATATTTTGAGGAGGCTCTCCTATTATTTAATGAGTTATTGTATAAATTATCTATCTTGGAGTTGTGCTCCATGCTCACATTTTGTACATAATGTGTACTTATATTCTGTTATGATATTTTAAGCATTTGGTACATAACATTTGGTGTCAGAGCATCCATTCTATGGTTGTTCTTCTCCAAACAAGTCATCTTAGAATTTTCTCTATAATTTTTTTTTCTGAAACATTTTAGACAATAAAACCTAGAGATTAGTTAGAATACAGATGCAAGTATCTATGGTACAAATTTTAGCTTCTTGGTCATTATAATTTTAGAGATATAGCCTCTGGAAGATATGGTTTTTTACTCACCCAAAATTCTGTTTTACATGAGTCATATTGGTATTTTCTCTATAACTTCTCTTCTGAGACTATTTAAATAGTGAAACTTGGCAATTATTGTGAATACCTATCAAGGTATATGTGGTACAAATTTAAGCTTCTGGGTCCTTATAATTTTGTAGCTATACCCTATGGAAGATAGGGTTTGTGACTAGTCCTATAACTAGTCTCAAACATGTGTTCTGGGTAAAACAATCATATCTTCTTTAGCGAGAATCCAAATTTAGTGAGACTAGTTGAATTTGAAAGAGGACAGTCCATAGTAATTTTTCTAAAATTTTTAGAATAATTTATTAAATATTGGACACATGGAATTCTGTACCAGTTCGCTCTCCAGAACAATCCAAAAATCAACAAGGTTTGAGAAAGTTACCATAAATTTCACTTGGCACATCAAATTTTGGTTAGGCCTATGGAATTGCAAAGAAGACATATCAGAGTACTACATACTGAAATTTCAGACTCATAAGGGATGAAATTTCGGAAATTCATCAAAAGGAAGATCGACCAGAAGGACAAACTCCAAATCAAGGTTTCAAAGGTATGTTCACTTAAAACTATCATAACTTTTGACTGGGATGTCAAATTGAGATGATTCAAAATCCATTGGAAAGAGAAAACATATAATATTATATTGGAACAAGGATTATAACTATTTGAGATCATTATCCTTAATATAGTGAGGTTGGAAGTTGATGATTCTGGTTATGTTTCACTTAATAATCAATGGCAATACCCATATTTACAGGAGATGAATATAAAGATGAAATCAATCCTATGGAGGGAGGTTGATAAAGGAATATGATAGGAATCCTTTAACAACAAGAATTTGTTTATCTGGTGAATCTCTAAAGTGGTGGAAGAGTATCGATGATGATACTAGATGGAACTTCACATGGGAAGAATTTGAAAAACTCTTCTCAAATAAATGGATCAAGGATACAAAAAATCAGGGCAATGTATATAATTCAATATGAGTTAAAATAAGAAAAAGAAGAGATCAAGAAGAAGGGTGATGAGATATCTAAGATATGAGACCTTAATGAAACACTCATTAAGGAGGTTAAAAAATTAAAACAAGGAAATAGTATCAAAGGGAAGTGGGAAAAGGACGAGTCAAAGGAAGAATTGAAAAAGAAAGATGAAGAAATAGGTAGATTAAGAAACCATAATAAAAAACTATTGGATGAGGTCAATATATTGAAAGAAGAAAAGAAGCATGGTCAAAATCATGAAAAAACAAGTATCTTGGATGAAGAGACTACCAAAAGACTTGAAGAGGATATTTACAAGAAGGTTGAGGAATTCCTAAATATTGATGAGGTAAAATCATAAATGCAAGCCAAAATTGAAGAAGGGCGATAGAATTTGATAAATGGGGTGACATTGCATCTTCAAAAAGAGAAAGAAGACAAGATTCAAGAAGGTCACCAAAAGATACTTGAAGAAGTTTAACTTCATATAAAGGATGTACATGCCAAATATGATGGTATTATCTCCAAGGATAGAGTAATCAAAGACCAAGCAAAGAGGATAGAGGATGTCATTGTCTCTGAAAAGAAGATAGATGAAATGCATGTGCAAAGTGAAGGAAAACCATCAAATGTGAAACCATATCGAGACCCTCATGACTAGGAAAGATTTCAAGGAAGACAAGAAGGTTGATATCAACATTATCAAGGAAGAATATGGAATATTATCAATATTCATGAAATGAGGCATCACAAAACCATTATTCAACAAGATATTTCCATAGACCAACATCTACTACAAGTTGGAGAAGCTTCAACAACAATACATGGAATTGAGGGAAATAAAATTATGCAACAACTAGTCACCAAGGATTACGACAAAAAATAATTGATTTTGGATGGATGGATCATCATCAATGGTAAGAATAAAGCAGGAACATAATAAAATCATATTACTTGCTTTCATCACATGCAAAGCTTTGAGGACAAATATTTTTGAAGGAGGGTACTATATTATTACCCAAGGAGGGCATATATTGGGTTAAATGTCTATGATATGACCCCAAGGGGGGAATATATGGGGCTAAATGTACATGTAATATATAAATTTATATATGTAGTAGGGTTTCAGACTAATAGTAAAGGGACCTCATGTGTAGTGTGCGAATAGGTATATATAGAGATAATGTATTCATTATTAGCACATGTGAATTGTGATGTATGAATGTAATTGGATATTCAGAGGAGGTTCTCCTATTCTTTAAGGAGTTATTGTATAACTTATCTATTCAGGGTGTATGTGGAGCTTGTCAGGGAGGGAAGAAACACTGGGAACTATTTGATCAAGGATAATGTTAGAGAGCATATAGAGTCCTTTAGTTGGTTCATGTAGATCTTTTTCAACCAATGGACATGACATCAATCATCGATGCAAGGTATTTACTTTTGTGTATTGATGACTATAGTAGGAAACAATGGGTGTATTTTCTGAAATTGAAATTTGAAGTGTTTAATAAATTTCAAAATTTTAAAGAATTAGTAGAAAAAGAGTTGGAGAGTCACATTACCACTCTTAGGTCTAGCATTCAGTGAATTCTATTCAAAATAATTCAATAACTTTCATGCTAAACATGGAATCAAAAGATAGTTCACTACACCATACACTCCTCAATAGAATGGAGTGGTTGAAAGGTGAAATTGTACTATCACAAAGATAACTAGTGTATGACGGAGAACATGTGCATTCCCAATAGGTTTTGTGCCAAGGAAATATTCACAATAGTCTACCTATTGAATAGATCTCCAATTATGGAAGTGAAGCAAAAGACCCTAGAGGAAGCATGGTCTAGGAGGAAGCCCAAAGTTAGTCATATTAAGGTCTTTGGTTCTACTGCTTATGCTTGGATTCCAAATGAGAAGTGAACCAAGTTATTTCCTAAACACAAGAAACTAATGATCACAAGTTATAATGAAATTTATAAAGCCTACAGATTGGTTGATGTTGACACTGATCAATTGAGCTTTAACAGAGTTGTCATAGTTAATAAGGAAGTTGGAACTTTCTAGACTTCTTCAGAGATCAAAATCATAGAGAAATAACTTGTTTTGGATAAGTATTAAGGTATCAAGCTTAAGGTCTCTCCACCTAAAATGGAGGAAGATTTTGAGTATGAGGATTTTTTGGGATATAATTTTGATGATATCGATACAAGTACAAATAACCTAGATGATGGTGATAGTTTCGATGGGAAAGATCCTAAGAAGAGACCAAAGTGGTGGCACAAGACCATTGGATATATTGATGTAGGTGAAATTATCAAGGGATCATCATCGATAGGTAAGAGTAAACACCAACCAAACATGGTTAAATTTTCTATAATGGGAAATGTTCAGGAATTATATGAGCCATAGGTGTTTGAGGAGGAAAAAAGGATACCTGAATGGGAGAAGTCCATGGTATCTAAACATGAAATTCTAATGAAAAATCAGACTTTATAACCCATATCTCTTTCACCAAAGAAGGAACATGTTGGTTGCAAATGGGTATACAAGTTCAAGTACAAGGAAGATGACACACTTTCCAAGTACAAGGCATACTTGCAAAAGGGTTCTCTTAGAGAGAAAGCATTGACTATGAGGAGACCTTTGCTCCTACAAGAATGATGAGCACCATCCAGTTAGTTCTAGCCATGGTATCATAGTTTGGCTATAAGGTCCATTATATGGATGTGAAGAGTGCCTTCCTTAATTGAGATTTGGAGGGAGAAGTTTACATGCATCAACCATCGAGGTTTAAAGTTTTAGGGAAGGAGCATCTTGTTTGTAGATTGAAGAAGGCTCTATATGGATTAAATAAGGCACCCTAGGCATGGCACATTAATATTAAAAGATACTTGGATGAACAAGGGTTCCAATGGAGTCCTTCAGATTCCAATCTATATGTCAAAAGTGTTGGTAATGATATCATTCCACTAGTCAATTATGTAGATGGCATCGTTTTTATAGGTAGTGAGGCAAGTGCTATTGAACATATCAAATGTAATATGAGTAAATATTTTTGACATGATTAATCTATTCCTCCTACATTACTTTCTAGGTGTAGAATTTTGGAAAATAGGCATCAAAATTTTTGTCTCACAAAACAAATATGCCATGAGTTTTCTTGATAGGTTCAAAATGAGATATTGTAAAATTTTGTCTACACCTATGGATAAAAAAGTTGAATCTTTCAACCAAGACCGGCTCTAAGGAAGTTAATGAACCATTATATAGGAAGCTACTAGGGAACTTGATATATATTACAACCATTAGATGTGATTTTATTTATGCTATGAGTTTCATTTTCAAATTCGTTATAGCATCGAACATAAAGCATTGGACTGCAACACAAAGAGTTTTGAGGTATGTGAAAGGGACATTTTTTTCATTTTTTAGCATAGAATCAAGGACCCTAGACTATGTGGGTATACAGATTCATATTGGGTAAGTTGTGTGGATTATAGAAAAACAACTTCTAGATATGTATTCAGCCTTGGCATCAATACAATCACATGGACTAGCAAGAAATTATATGCAGTATCCCTTTCATAGATAGAAGAAGACTATCAAGGAGCAGTGAAAGGATCTTATGGGATAGTTTGGGTAAGGATGATGCTTTTATACATGAAGATGTTGCAGACTCAGCCAAGACCCCTACTTTGTGATAATAAAGGGGTGCTCAAACTAGACATGAATCCAATCTTCCATGGGTGTACTAAGAATGTTGAGATACATTGCCACTTCATCAAACAAATTTTAGAGGATGGATCTATTGAGATGCAATATTATCTCACAAAGGACTAAACTATAGACATTTTTAACAAGTCTTTGGGTCTTGAAAAACATGTAAAATTTGGGATAAACTTGGTGTAATTAGTAAATATCATATTAGTAAATTTGGGATAAACTTGGTGTAATTAGTAAATATCATAAACTTGGTGTTAAAGTAAATATCATATTACAATGGTCAATTAGATATTAGGCATAGGAATTGATAAAGTCACCTCGAATTTAGGTTATTTTATGCTTTATTTCACTTTAGTGTGTTTCTCGATCTATCTCATAATCATAAAGTGGACTGACTCGACTAGCTTGTAGACCTTTATTAAGAAAGAGTTCACTTTATCAATATCTATGCAATCTTGGTTTTCTTTATGTGTTCGTCTTATCATTATAGCAGTATGTAGGGTGTAAAATGATTATTGGTATTTATATAGAAAAGTGAGCTTGCAGAGGAAGTTGGAGAGTCAAAGTTTAACCTTAGCATACAAATGGTTGAGGTAGTTGGAAGGTCAAGGGTCATTGATGTGGAGATCAAAAGGATGTTACAAGAAGGAGACGAGGTTGGCACCAAGAGTAGGAAGGTTGACAAAGAGAATATGAACCTTAAGAGACAAATACCTAGTATTCATGAAGAAGAAGGTTGGATATGAAAAAGAAAAATGGGAAGGAAAGGAAGTTATAGTTTGTTGCAAGCATTTTCATGAGAAAGACAACACACATAATTTGGAAATTAAATAAAATGTAGGTTTGGGAAAAGAGAGTTGCATATGGGTGATTTCAAAACAAAGGCCAAAGAATATGAGGGACAATGAGAGTTCATTGAGTTTGTAGATTACATTTGAGAGAAATAGTTCCAAAATGTAGGACATTAGTACCTATGAAATCATATCATAGAGGAATACATTTTCATATTTAATATGAAATTTGAATAACAAAAAGTATAGATGTTTTGAGAATTATGTATTTTTTTTTATGACTCTATGAATATATTTTTGTGATTTTATTATCATGCATGCTTGTGTGTTGAATCTCATAGGTAAGGGATAGTTAGGGTTCATTACCTACCATGGGTGTATCATTTATTGACCAAGGAGCCATCAACAAGGGGTGTAAATAGGACAAAGTCCTAGATATATTAGATCACAAAAACACCTTTTGGATAATAGTTCAAAAATAATGTCCATAAACATGCAATAAGTAGAAACAAGATGAGCAATGTGAAATAAAATCCCAAAATAGGGGCATGCCACTATAGCAAGATATCATGTAACATCCACACAAGGCATGACATTGAAACTATCAATGATGATAGTACTCAAGTGAGGGAGGATGCTATCACATGAACTCAAGGACTTTCTCCTATATCCATCTTCTAGATTGCCAACAATTTTGGTGCAAGTAATTCCTTATAACCCATATTCGTCTCACAATTGTTATGCATATGGGATAATTTATTCACAACACACACACATAAATTAGAAAATGAGTTAGTGTGGAATGGAATTGTAATATAGGGATATACCACTATAGAAAAATGACATGTAATATCACATAGATACCAAGCACAAGGAAAAGATGGCCCATAATGCATGACAATGAAATCGTCGATAATCTTAATAATGAATATATACATATTTTAACATTAATTAAGTGAAAGAAATCCATGATATTGTCTTTCTACTTTTCCACTTTTCATGGACCGAGATGGATCTTTATTTTAACTTACATGTCATATAAATACAATGTCTGTTGCCAATTTTTTTTATTCCTATAGGTAAGCCTTTTGAAGATGTCAATATTTTATCTCTCTCCTCAACACGTGTCTTTGGAACAATGCCTCCTTTACCATTTTTTTGAAGAATATGATTACATATATAATATTATAAGAAATTCATCTAACGTCCCTTTAAAAATTACATACTAAGCCAATATTTCCACAAGATAGCCTATATCCTAGCTAGCCATGAAAATTAGACAAGTGTATGAAATCTATCTCTTATGTCAATCTTTGAGCAAGGTAATTAAATAAATTGAACCATACATATTTATATAATTTGAAATTGATGATCCATTTCCCCCTATCTATGGGATTTGGTGGAATTGGAGCTAAATTAGATTTAGAGGCTTTCAACTTAGCCAATAACGACTATCTAGTATGATATTTTCCATTGTTGTGCCAAGGGATTTTGTGGGTGTCACACAACTTTCCTATGTCCTTCGATTCTTGTTCTTGTTCTTTCCATGTAGCTTCAATTGGTTATATCGAGGTTGATAATTTTTGTATTGTCCTTTGTTTTGAGAGTTAGGCTTCCTTTAACCTTCTTTGATGTGGTTTATTTTCAACCCCAAACTCTTTCTTACCCTTATCTCAATTTTTTTTCTCAATCTCTATGACATTACAGTAAGAGGTTCCTAGTGAAGAGATTTTTGGAAACTCCTTTTTATTTGCATCTATCAGTGTAGGTCATTGTAACATTTTAGAATTAAGTTCTGCTCAAAGTCCCTAATAACCAGTTTTGTACACATGGTATGCAAGATGTCAATGTACTTCATACAATTTGGTATTTACCATGGTACAAGGTTGTCCATCTTGTGTACTGGTCTTCATATTCTCCAAGAGATAAATACTCTATGAATCAACAAAATCCACTTGAGTGGATTCTATCACATATAATTTAGAATCACCTACTGAATGTTGCACATAGGAAGTATTGCCCAAATATTTTACATGGGGAAGGTGTTGGACATGGTGTTATGGTGTTGGAAGTGATGTCAAAGAAGGACAATATGATCAATGTTGGACATGGTATTATGGTGTTGGCATTGATGTCAAGAACATCAATATGGTATTATCATTGAGATTATAAAACTAATGAGAGATGACGTAGTAGGTTGCGCAGAAGACATATCACGAGGTGCAGAGGAATCTTGTATAAACCTAAAATCAGAAGAGATAGCCTTCTGATTGGATAAAAACGTTGCATAAAGGAGCGCACTGACAAAAATCTCATAAGGAGGAACATTAATCAAAGCTCAAAAGAGATGATACATTGGAAATAACACAGGAGACAGTGTTCTGCGAAGTCAAGAAATCCTTTTGTAAAGGATCGAGTTACAGAAGCCATTCATTCTTATTTCGGGACAATCCAGAATCGTTAGATCAAGGTGAAGTCAGAGGTTGGGAAGGATTAAATATCAACCATCATATCTGAAGCAGGAGATTTGGATGGTTTCCTAGTTGTTGGATCAAGATTCGATCTGGAATGGAAATGTAGAGATGTCATATTTTGTGGAGGAAATTCAAGTGAGCTCTCAACTGTTAGATCAGTTCAGGATCTATCCTGATTGTCAGATAGAACCAAGTGGAAGGATAGGATAAGCAAAGCCCATAAGACACAAAGTCTTGAAACCCATGAAGTCCCAAATTGAATAAGGGCCATCATATCTGGGAAATGCATGGTGATCGTTGGATGAGGATAGCCAAGTCCAATGGTGGTCAACTCCGATGTTGACCACTTCGGTGAAAAGGAGTCTGAAACATGTAAGTTTACCTGAAGGCCAAAGCCCTGAAGTCGTGAACTCCCGTCGACCATTAGATCAAAGGAAGAGAAGTGAAATCCCATCAACCATTGATATAAATGTTGAACCGTCAGGAAAGAAGGTGGTCAAATCCGGTGCTGAACCCTCCGACGAAAATGAGTCTAAAACAAGTAAGTTTACTCGAAGGCCGAAGCCCCGAAGTCACGAACTCCCGTCGATCGTCAGATCAGAGGAAGAATAGGAAATCTCATCAACCATTGATATTTAGAGTGTGCTAAGGAAGAAGGTGGTCGACTCCAGATTTGACCTACTCTGACGATAAGCATCTCAGATAAATCAAGAACTACCAAACCCTAGAGTTCCAGAATAAACAAAGGCCATAGGATCAAGACAAGAAAATATCTATGTTGATAGATATATTCGACACTTCGGAAATGATCGAAGGATGGTATAAAAGTGCCAAAAATATCGAAGCAACGACAACCATCAGATCAATAAGAAACTTCAGATGAACCTATGACCATTATATCCAGGAGGAATACACGTGACAAATCAGTATGCCCATGCCAACAGGACCATGTTTGCAATAGATGACACGTGGCCAAATCAAATGGTGAAAAGTGTCAAGGTAGATGTGGCACATAGGGACTGTAAAAGTCACAAATCAAGGTGAAACATGGCACACACATTAATATTCCACATCATCATAGGTGACATCAACATACCACATCACTCTGGGATTACTACCTCTGGGAATGTCCAACTTCTCCTACCAAAAAAACTACCCGAAGCGTCGAAGGCCGAAGTCATGAATTAAATTTTGGCCGTTTATCTAAGATCCTCATGAATATTTCTTGAATTTTCAATCAAGTACAGTGGAAGGATAGTGTAAGGAGTATTAACAACTTACAATATGCAATCACCACAACTTTATGACTTATTCGGTAGGTAAACACTCCGGAGGGATTGAACTACTTCAGAGTTCGAGTAGCCCGAAGTACTGGAGTAATGCATATCCAAATACTCGAAGAGCAGGATCTCCTTTGTGCCTAAGCCCATGGTCCTATTTCCTGGACATGTGAAGGTTATTAAGAAGGGAAGTGCTGATACAAACTCTGACGAAATTTGCTCCGGAAGAGTTGGAAGACTGCAAAAGTCGTAGTCCCAAAACACCGAAGTCCCGAAGAGAACGAGAACCATCCACTCAACTGCAGATTAAGTCTTGACCATTGATTTTTTTGAAGCCTCTGGACAAGACAAGATTTTCCATCTAACGAAAGATTAAATATTGACCATCCGATCTACTAGTGAATACAATATACGCACTTTGACAAAATGTACTCCGGGAGAATTGAATGACTGCAAAGGCCAGAAGTCCTGAAGGATAAAGTACCGGAGGACCTGGTTCCAACATCGATCATGTGATAAGGTAAATAAGCTAAAGGGGATAGAAGTAAATAATCCCTCATACTTTTGAATATGGTCCCACGTAGAAGAATAAGGGAGGAAGAAGAAAGAGCTAATAAAACAATGCTTGGAATGGATAAGCTTGTGGTTTCGAGCTTGCGGTCAATTTTTTTTTGGTCTGAATGGAGTGCCTATTTGATTAAGAATTGAATTCACAACAATTCAAGATCTGGAGAATAATGAACCAATATATAGTCATGATTAAAGAAGAGTTAAATCGTGAGAATTATGAATAAAGAATAAAAGGAAAAATGATATTATTTAAAGTTTAATATTATCATTTAAATGAAGAGGTGAAATGGTTCAAAGTTCAAATAAAGGGACACAATGATTCAAAGCTCATATCAGTTGGAATACTATATAAACAAGAAAGAATGGTGAGAAGAATGTGTCTCTGCAGTCCATATCAGAAGATCAAAGCATAAGCAAAGTCCAAGAAGATGAACTGATGATACTTATGCAGTGAGGGTGGAAGGGAGGAGCAATGAATGATTCATATAATTTACTAAGTAAAGTGTAAAAATAAGGGAGTTGGTGCTTCCTAGGGTTGGTGCCCTAAAGATAAGGGAGTTGGTGATTCCTAAGGTTGGTGCCCTAAATATAAGGGAGTTGGTGCTTCCTAGGGTTGGTTCCTTAAAGACAAGGGAGTTGGTTCTTTCTAGGGATGGTGTCCTAAAGACGAGGGAGTTGGTGCTTCCTAAGGTTGGTGCCCTGAAGAAGGGGATTTGTGTCTCCAAGAGTTGGTGCTCTAAAGAGGATTGGTTTCCTTCACAATCTTAGATTATTCTTTATAAGCCTTGTAATTATTGTTAATGATATTTATATAATTGATTTTAAATACAAGTCCATTACTGATCTATTGTGGTGATTAATAAAATAACAAAGTAAATGCTAATTATTTAAAAAAGGTAATATTGATTCACCCCCCCTCTCAGTATTTCCAACAGAAGGGACTTCAAGAGTGCAAAGTTTATCTTCTCTCTATTAAAAAAGTTGCTAATAGAGAAATGATCCTCTAGCAAATCTAACCATATTCTATCCATATCCTCTAGCAAATCTAACCATATTCCATCCAAATATTCTATGTCTTACATTCAATCAAAATTAACTTGTAACTTGATGTTTGTCATTCATCCAAAATAATTTATTGTCTAAGGTGTGTTCATTGTCGATAGAATTTGTCAAAGTCTTTGGGATAAATGACCATCATCTCCTTCCTTTGTCACTTGAGAGCTTCTTGGAGCAACAACTTGATAGGATCTCTTACTTAATCATATTTCTTTACTTAGTCCTCCATGGGAGGCCACTTGGATTGAGGAGGAATATCTTCACCATGCTTTATTAGTTTGAGGCCAACTCCATATGCGCTAACCTCGTCGAGGACATGCATAAAAAAAGAGAGTACATTACAAATTATTTTGATACCATTGATCTAGATTATATTAAGAATGAAATAAAGTAAATAAGATATAGTATTGAAAGCAAAGTATTATAGTGAAAACCAAATTATATTAATGAATCATCTGGTTAAAAACATTTTAATGTACATATCAATACAAAGTGGTAGAATAGTGGTAGCTTATCTCTAATAAGACATGTGATGACTATGCTCATTTGTAAAAATACCATGGATATATGTTGAAACTATATTTTATAAAATCGAAGAAAAAAAACCCCTAACAAGAAAAAGAAAACCCTTCTATGTAAGAACACTAACCCTAGCATGAAGTTAGGGTTGAGTGGGAAGATTGAGTTGGACGAATATGAGTTGTATGAAAAAGAGGAGCCTTGTCTAGATCATAAATTTTGACTCGGTGCTCTGTTTTGGGTATTCTTTATCTCGTTGGAAAGAAAACTAGCACAATGATTCGATTCTCTGGGCATTGGGAATAACAATAGTGAAAAAGGCATGCAAAGGTCCCCAAAAATGTGCTAAAAGTTAATGACCCCAAAATTTCTAGTATTAGGATTGTTTCTAAGATGGCCCTAGAGGACCACCTGGATTAGGTGTTATGTTAGGTCACCCTCCAAGGTTTGATTCCTCTAGAGGAACAAATCAATAATTAGGGCCAAGTGCAAGTTCAATGCGATTTTGATAGAAGAGTACCCCCATATTATGATAGGTTATCCAAAAGAAAGTGTGTGTGATTATTGGTTATATTTTTGAGGGTTATCCAACCCATGAACATGGAAAACTTAACATATGTAGGAAATTTATAATACTTTGAGAGCTTAAAGGAAACTATGAAGTTTTGGTGAAACCTGCACAGAGAACCTAGCTAGTAGAAATTCACACAAAACTTGCAAAAGAAACAGAGAGAGAAGAGAATGAGAGAAAGAATAATGAATTGTATTGATTTAATGTGAGAATGGAATAATACACATGATATGATCTACATGGATGAAGTAATGTGCCATAGTAGTGATCTAGAGA
>JZKD02S0363193.1:7555-18773 GCA_000966675.3 Picea glauca | reverse complement strand
AATTGGAGATGAACTACTTCCTTTTCTTACCCTCAAAAAAGGAGGACGCTTCCGGTATTGCTGACAAAACTCACTCAAGAAAAATATATGACAAACAAATTTGGGTAAAAGGTATGGTTTCCCTATGAAACCATAAAATTTAATGTATGTTGTTTTTCTCCATAATAAAAGTCACCCTTCCCTTTGAGAAGGTCTTGATATTCCTTCATCAAGTGATTTCTAGTCAACATATATTTAAAATTCTCTACAAACAAATCCTAAACTTTGTAGAAATTGGAAGGGTCCATATGCTCTAGAATAGAATAGGCTCCAAATGTGTACGCACATCCCTTCTAGGAGCTATATTCTCAACTTGGTTATAAAAAACAATTGCATAAACCAAATAGGAAGACAGGGGGAATCTTTGGATTTTCTCTAATCAACCAACTAGTGGGAAATCTCGTTCTATATCAACTCATGCCAATCAAACACTATATCTTTGTTCACAACATAATGCAGAACATAAATGGCATACCTAGGAACCTTTGAAGTAATCTCCTACCTAACAATTGTAGCAAAAATCCATGCAACCTCTTTGTAGGGCTCTATCAAGTCTAAAGTCTCAATCTAATAGGTTGTGACATCTTCAATGGATGGATGCATCAACCACTTCCTCCAAATAGACACCATGTTACCATTGACATTCATGAAATCATTTGTATCATTGACCTTGAAAACCCTAGTTAGTTTAGGGAGACTCAACATGCTTCTAAACGTGGTAGGTGCCAAGGAAACAAGAGCTTTTCTAGCTTCTTTCAAAATTACAACACGATATTTGGCATCGAAACTCTTGGAACACCACTAGGAAATCTCACGAAAAATCATAACTTCAGGAACACATCCAACATTAATCAAACATGAAGTCCAAACCTTATGATCCCTTTACATACTTTAATCCATCTATAAATACCACTTATATGTTGAGGACGAGTGGGATTCTTTATCCCTTTGAACCAAAATGTTCAATTTATCTCCACAATATGGTTCATAGCTTTTCCTAGGAGCCATTTCCTAATCATTCACCTATCAATTGCAAAACCCTAGACAAATACCCTTAATTAATTGTCGCATTTCATATTATCCATGTTCCTTCATTAAAATATGTGCTATGATGATCCTTAATAAAGCCTCGTCACCCTGGTGATTTGGTATTATCATTGAAGAGACACTTCAAAATACAATGTTGAAACAATTTAAATGTAAAATGATGACACCATCGACTAAGCCATAAATGATACCATGAGTGATATTCCTCTACATTTTGCATGTGTTATGCAGAAGGAGGGATCAAAAGTAGATAGCTCTAAAAAACACATGGCATTCCACTTAGGATGCATAATGTGATAACATAGTCTTTGGGGCAGGGTGAAAGTCTCCACACTCTACATTTTCGCATGTGGGATGCATAATCCATAAACAAGGCTACATAACGAGCAAGGGGAAAATAATCTTGCACTTTTCACTCCACATGAGGAATGTGGAATGAAGGGTGCGGGGAGTGGATGAAAAGTCTTGAAAAAATGGAGTTCCACAACAAATAATTCCTACACTCTACATTATGCATTCTAAATATGGAATGTAGAAAATGGGCCCAAAGATTTCACAAATGGAGTTGAACAAGAAAATCATTAACATATAGCTCCCACTATCAAGCAGTGACCACCAACAAGTTGTTGAGAATATAGACCGCCTTTCCTAGGTTAAATGGAGTCAACAGAAGATGAAACAACAAAAACAAAAAAACAGGTTAACTATAGTGATGATGATTTATGGTAGAACACTAAGATGGTAGAGAGAAGGCTATAGAAATAAATGCTTGAGATGTTTCCCATTCATAGGAAACTTCTCAACAGTTCCATCCATCCTTTTGAGCAAATAATAATTCAATTTGCATTGCTTCTCAATCTAGTAGAGGCCAATCCATACTTAACTGAATTTGGAATGCATTGAGGGTTTCTCTTTGGATTTACTCTAGAGAAACACCCATTGTCCTTTCTGAAAATATTTCATGGAGGTCTTCTGATTGAAACATATTGCAACCACTTCTTGCTTCCTTTATACAACCATCCATGCTCGATCCCATTGTTCATCAAGTTGCAGAAGTCGACAATGTTGGGTCTGTAGTGGGGTAACCCCTTCCTCATCTTCAACTCCCATTGCTAAAGATATAAAATTTAATTCTAAGCGAACTGATAGGATGGAATATTTTCCATATACTAACAAAAATGAGAATTTCCATGTACTTGTCTTGGGGGTTATATTGTTATCCCATAAAGCTTTTAATACCTTTGTATGCCAATTCTTTTGATTAGTCGAGACAATCTTCTTTAATACTTGGATTAATGTTTTATTGTGAATTCTACAAGCCCATTTTTCCTTGAGGGGAATAATTTGAGGATTGTCCCATTATGACTATGTATTTCCCACAGAAGGCAGTGAACATCAACCCTACAAATGTCTATCCAATGGCCATACCCAAAATCTAGTTAGGATTTTTTCCTCCAAAAACTCTATGAGTTGGTGGAATCAACGACTTTCAGGGCAACCCATTTTGTAAAACAAACAATGGTCATATGATACATGACTGACCACCACTAGATTCTGGGTTTATTGGACAAATCACATCTAACCCCCATTGTGTGAAAAGGGGTCTCGACAACGATAGTTTTCAAAGGCATGACAACCCTCTTCATTTGACCTACGAATTTTCGACAAGCTATATGACTCCTGAACTTCTAGTAAACATCGTAAAACAATGTTGACCAATAGAAACCTACTTTGATCACCTTATGTGCTATTACCAATGGGGCGAAGTGTCCCCCACAAAATCCTTGCATCTCTTTCAAGACTTCACCAGCTTTATGTGGTCCTAAACATCTAAAAAAAAATACCATCAAATTTTCTCTTGAAGAGTACCCCATAAATCAAGACATATTAGGTAGCATTAATTTTTAAATCCCTTCATTCTTTAGATGACATATCAATTGAAAACTGATTCGAATTCCAGTAAAACACGATGTTCTTATACCATTATATTCATTTTGCTGGAAAATCTAAGGTCTATTCATTGTCCAAGTTGATGACTATGGCTTCCAATGTTGATGATTACAGCTTCATGAGACATCCTCTAGGACACAGACTGAGTGAGTCGACATGTGAGAGAGCCCATGATTTGGGTGTTCCCATGAGATGGGTGTGTCGTTCCTCTCTAAGACTGAGATGGAACGTTGTGTGCCGCTGTGTGGGGTAAGGATGCCCATGAGATGGGTGTGTCGATGTGTGTGCCCATGTGTGGGGTGAGAATTCCCATGAGATGGGTGTGTCGTTTGAGATGGAATGATGTGTACCCCTATGAGGGTTGAAGGTTCCCATGTGATGGGTGTATCGTTCTCCTCTATGTAGAGAGTTGAGACGATGTGGTACTCCAGATGATTCTCCTGTGAGACTCAGTGAGTAGAGATCTGTTGAGTAGGACATCCCTATAGATGAGCATAGGTGGACGTGCCCCTAGTGGCTGAGCACTAGTGGGTGTGTGCGATCCCTTGCTATATTGTCTAAGAGTAATATTTACAAGTAACCCTAATTGTGATGTAAAGGGTACAGGTCGGCCCCACTATAAAGAAAGACAATTAATATTGTAATTATTAATTATATTCTGAGTTATTGATGTCGGCCCTATTGTGCCAATAGACACCACTTTTGATGTGTCTAGTCTAGTATAAATAAAGGTGATTTCCCCATTGAGGAAACACAACACACATGTGATTTTGGAAATGTCAGCGAGTACATATTCTAGGGCTGAAGTGCACACATCTCTTGGGCACTAGCTTCTTGGTTTTGGAGAGCACCCTTTTGTGTGCTAGGTCTATGGTGTGGGAGATCTTTCTCTTGAGAATATAGCAAAGGATTGTTGGGTTTTCTTCCCTTGTTGAGAAGGGTTTCCCAGGATATTTCTTGTGTTCTTGTGCATGAAATTTCTTCTTGTGATCTTGGTTATTGCAACAATTGTGAATGGTGTAGTTGCATTTGTTTATGGTTCAAGTAAATGCTAAAAATGAAATAAAATTCATGCTTGAGCCTAGCATAGTGAAAATTCAACATGGTATYAGAGCATAGGTCTTGAAGAACCCATTGCACAAGCTTCAAGCAAGTCGTCCTCCTCTTCTAGAGAACCGTATGACCCTCCTAGGGTTTCCAGAAAATCTGTACAACCCTCTCTTTTTGGGTGTTCCAACACTTAATACTTGGAAGTTAGGGTTGRMAATTGCATAGGAGTGTATGGCCTCCTGCAATGCACCTCCAACAACCTTYAKATTGCATTTTCGAGCATTTTGAATTTTTKCCCCTAGGGTTTCTAGGGTTTCGCAATTTTCTGCAGAAATTTCAGAATTAGGGTTTTTGCAACTCATTGAAGGAGCTTTTCAACTCATCAGTGTCYTTCTAACTTTTAAGKCTTATTGTTGGCAGTGATAAGCCCAATGAAACCTAAGATTTCTAGCCTAGCCYAGCCGTTAGGTTTCCTAGCCCAATTGGTAAGGGTTTGTGAAGAATCTGAAAATATGATGAACAAAACCTTGGTGGAAGATAGGCTTGATGGATCAAGCAACTTCAGTTCCTGGAAGTCAAGACTTCAGATCACTCTTGAAGAGGAAGATMTATTATGGACAATACAAAAGGCTTTGYCGGAGACAACTACCGATGAAGAGAAGGAAGAAAGGAAGGAAGATGACGTCAAGGCAAGGAAGATAATCATCTACTCAATAAGAGATCATCTCCTGCCTTGTATTGTCAACCTGAAAACAACTTATGAAATGTATAAGGCATTGAAGAATATGTTTGAGAGTGACAACACCCTTAGAGCTCTTACATTGAAGGGCCAACTTCAAAATATCAAAAGATGACAAAAGGTGACATCGTTGCTATCTCTTCATGAAGATGTCAGAGATCAGAGATCAACTAGGTGCCATTGGAGAAATCGTATCAACACTCTCAGGTATGCACTTGTATATATTATCATTGTTATGAGGGTACTTGTAGGAGGAAGAAACCTTCGTTGCAATCATGGATCCAGAGGGATCTTAGTGCATTCAGAGGAACAACACACTAGAAGTGAAGACTCTAGGTTTGATTGTTTTAATTATCATGCCTCTAACCAAAGTTTCTAAGTTTGATACATTAAAGGTAGGTGTTGTAGCTGTGACAACAATCCTTAAATTGTTTTGATTCTAGAGATCTACTCATTATTCTCCTCTAAGAGATATTTTTGTCCTGTTTCTTTTCGTTTGTTTTCTTGTTCCAGGCAGGTTAACAACAAAGGAAGATGTTTATCCTTCAGAATTCAGAGGGAGTCACTTGACTCACAAGGAGTCAAAACTATTGATAAGAAGGAAGAACATAACCATCATTGAGGCAACCAAAGCAATGATACATGATCAGAGTATACCTATGATTCTTTGGGCAGAAGCATGCATGACAACAGTATATGTTCAGAACAAGAGTCCTCACCAAATTTTGAAGAACATAACTCTCGAAGAAGCCTTCATTGGAGTGAAGCCTAAGATTGGACACTTCAGGATATTTGGGTGCCAAATATAGTTTCATGTACCCAAAGAGAAGAGGTCCAAGCTAGACCCTTCAGGGATAAAGGGTACATTTTTGGGATACAATGAATCTTCGAAGGCATATCAAATCTACATCTCTGGTCATAGATAGATTGAGTTAAGCAGAGATGTTATCTTTGAAGAAGAGATATCCTTTCAAAGATCCAGAGAATCTCATATGGAGATTGACAGTGAGACAATACCTTCTCCCCCTTCAACAGTTCAGAGGGAGACAACCATTATTCCAGTTTTTCCAGCTGATCTAGTTGCTCCATTTGATATCCTCATAGACATTGCAGTATGCCATAAAAGGCCTACCCGGGCTCGACAAACTCTGCAAGAGGTAGAGGGCCATGCAACTCCTCAAGGCACATCCCGAGAGAGCAAGAGACCAAAGATATTTTCGAGCTACTTTTCAGCCATGAGCCACATAATTGATTCTAAGACTTCTTGTCATGGAGAAGCGACAGGTGAGAAGGTATGGCAAGATGCCATGACAGAAGAATATCAATCCATATTGAAGAATGATGTGTGGGATATTGTTCCGAGACCAAAAGGGAAGTTTGTAGTGACTTCCAATTGGATCTATAAGATCAATCATGCAGCTAATGGAAGTGTCGAGAAATACAAAGCGAGATTTGCAGCCAGAGGAATATCACAAGTAGAGGGAGTTGACTATGATGAGACATTTGCTCCAGTAGCCCAATACACTTCCATCAGTACCATCATCCATGAGTTGGAAACTACATCAGATGGATGTAAAGATAGTTTTTCTCAATGGTGAGATTGAGGAAGAAGTTTATATCGAGCAACCAGAAGGATTCGTGATACACAATGATAAATCTCATGTGTGTAGGTTGAAGAAAGACTTGTATGGACTAAAGCAAGCACCTCGTGCTTGGTATGAGAAAATGGATGGATTCTTGATGAGTTTGGGCTTCATCAAAAGTGTTGTTGATCCAAACCTATATTATCATATCGTTGGTAACGAGTGCCTAATCTTGGTCTTGTATGTGGATGACTTATTCCTCAATGGTTCAGAAAGACTTATTGCTGAATGAAAGCAAGCATTGACTTCTGAATTTGAGATGAAGGATCTAGGTATGATGCACTACTTCTTGGGACTAGAAGTATGGCAAAGCACTGATGAGATTTTCCTGAGTCAAGAAAAATATATAGTGGATATATTGAAGAAGTTTGGTATGACAGAGTGCAAATCCATGCCTACATCGATGGTGATGGATTTGAAGAAAATGAATGATGCTTCTACTAATTCAAGCGATATTGATCCACATTTGTACCGACAGCTGATTGGATCATTGATGTATTTGGTTAACACCAAACTTGATACATGCTATGCAGTGAATGTACTTAATCAGTTCATGAGTCAGCTGAGACAGACTCATTGGATAACAACAAAGCATGTATTGAGATATCTATGAGGAACAATTGGATATGGCCTGAGATATGCCTCCAGTGTAGACTTCAACTTGTAGGGATATGCCGATGCAGATTGGGCAGGGAGCGCAGTGGACCAAAAGAGCACATCTGGTTGTTTTACCTTGGGGCCTCCCATGGTTTCATGGTGCAGCAGGAAACAGAGCTATGTGGCCTTTAGTACCGCAGAAGCATAGTATATAACATTGAGTGTGGCAGTCCGCAAAGCAGTGTGGATTCACAACCTCATAGATTTATTCGATCATGAGATGGATCTTGCCATTATTCATTGTGATAACCAGAGTTGTGTGAATCTCTCTGAGAACATTGTGTTTCATGATAGATCAAAACACATTGAGATAAAATATCATTATATCAGAGACATGGTGCAGAGGAAATAAGTACACGTGCAGTACCTTCCTACACATGAGCAGATTGCAGATATCTTCACCAAACCGATTTCCAAGACAAAGTTCTAGTACTTTCGTGAGAGACTTGGCTTGGCAGAGAATGCCTCCCTAGATGAGAGGGAGTGTTGATGATTACAACTTCGTGAGACATTCTCCAGGACACAGACTGAGTGAGTCAGCCTGTGAGAGATCCCATGAGTTGGGTGTGCCCATGAGATGGGTGTGTCGCTCCTCTCTGAGACTGAGATGGAACATTGTGTGGCCCTATGTGGGGTAAGGATTCCCATGAGATGGGTATGTCAATGTGTGTGCCCATGTGTGGGGTGAGAATGCTCATGAAATGGGTGTGTCATTTGAGATAAAACGATGTGTACCCCTGTGACGGGTGAAGGTGCCCATGTGATGGGTGTATCGTTCTCCTCTGTGGCTAAGCACTAGTGGGTGTGTGAGATCCCTTGCTATATTGTCTAAGAGTAAGATTTACCTGTAACCCTAATTGTGATGTAAGGGGTACAGGTCAGCCCCACCATAAATAAAGATAATTAATGTAAAAGATAATTAATATTGTAATTATTAATTATATTTTGAGTTATTGAGGTCGGCCCTGTAGTGCCAATGGACACCACTTTTCATGTGTCCAGTCTAGTATAAATAAAGGTGATTTCTCCATTGAGGAAACACGACACACATGTGATTTTGGAAATTTCAGCAAGTACATATTCTAGGGTTTAAGTGCGCACCTTTATTGGGCGCTAGCTTCTTGGTTTTGGATAGCACACTTTTGTGTGCTAGGTCTATGGTGTGGGAGGTATTTCTCTTGAGAATATATCAAAGAATTGTTGGGTTTTCTTCCCTTGTTGAGAAGGGTTTCCCAGGATATTTCTTGTGTTCTTGTGCATTGAATTTCTTCTTGTGATCTTGGTTATTGCAACAATTGTGAATGGTGTAGCTGCATTTGTTTATGGTCAAGTAAATGCTAAAAATGAAATAAACTTCATGCTTGAGCCTAGCATAGTGAAAATTCAACATCCAAACCCACAATCAATTTGCAAAGGCCTTTCCCCCTAACTTCTTTAATGGATTTATCTCCATATAATACTATTATATTTTATCCAACCAATTAGCCCATCTTCCCTCTCTCAGTGGCTAGTTGAACATCATTTTAATTAGGGGAAAGGGCACGTAAGCTATCACTTGAGCTGAAAGGATATATGTTATGGAGTGGCACATTTATTTCACTGGGGCATAAACTTGTTTTTAAGTTGGGGAATACATCAACTCATAATCCTGCAATGATTTTCTCATGAATGATATCAACATTTCCCACCCCTTTGGATTATTTTTGGTATGCACCATGACAATGATTTCTTTGGAGGTGAAAGAATATAATATAAACTCTCAATCCAACTCGAGGCTAACCAAGATCGAGGAACTGGTAATCATTTCCTTGAAATTCATAAAGGATTCTTGCATTTCGGGGATCCATACTCCATTCAAACAGTGCACCCCTTTTTAATAAACAATTGATAAGCTTCATGATGGACACATAGTTTGGAATGAACCTATGAAAAAATTTAATCTTCCTGAAAAATGATTGGACACCTTTTTTATCAGCAAGAGACTTTAGCTCATTTATATCTTTGATTCTTTCATGATTGATATGTATCCTTGTTCTACTAACTATGTTCCCCAACAATTTCCCTTTGGTGGCAGACACTTATTGGGACTTAAAGAGATTCCATACCTCTTGTGTCTCAAATACTTCCCTCAAGTGCCTTGGGTGTTGTTTCTCGACCTTTGAGTAGACGATGATGTCATCTTAGTAATCGACCATCATTTTTTCAATCAAATCATGGAAGGCATGGTCCATGGCTCATTAGAATGTGGCTCTAACATTCATAAATCCAAACGACATTTGGACATAACCACAAGTTCCTCGTAGGGTTGTGAAGGAAGTCTTGTGGCGATCTCCCTTAACCATTCAAACTTGATTATATCCTGAAAATCCATCCAACATGGACATAAACATTCAATCGATGAATTGTTCTAGAAACATCTCCATGCTAGGAATAGGGTAATTATCTTTAAGGTATGCTTGGTTTAAATCTTAGAAGTCTATTCACAATCAAATCTCACAATTCTTTTTCTGTACCACCAAGAGATTGGCTACCCACTCTAAATATATGATCGACACTATGATCCTTGTGTCCAATAGCTTTCATAACTCCATCTTGATAGGAGGCCTTAATTTTGGATTCATCATCCTTTGCTTTTCTCTGACATGTATCACACCCCTTTTTAAAGGTATGGTACGTTGTGTGATAGTCTTACTATATTCCTTTGAGTCACTATAGGTCCACGTGAAGACATCATCAAGTTATTTGAACAGTTGCACAAGATCATCCATTTTAGCGTCAACACAATCGATGCTCACATTCAGAAACTTAGATTCACTTTTAGTGCTCATATCAACTTTCCTTGTTTCCTAGATTTTTTGGAGAGAACAATCCTCCGCAAGTCCTCCCTTCTGAATCCAATTGTCCTTGTTGAAAAAAGACTCCAATGAATTCAAACCCTTGGGAAGGAAATTAATTTATGAATTTAAAATTCCACCTTTATCATAATGGTCCTATATTGGATACTTGCCTTGAGTCTTGAGAGTTGCATTCAAGTGATTGTCACTTCAATTCCTTCAGAGAAAATCAAGAATTGGGAAATATGTTCATCGTTTTTGAAGATTTTCCAAAAACACTTTCTATCTGGTACTGACAGCCTAAAAAATAACTCAACAAAAAAATAGGTACCTTGTATCAATGGATTGGGATTGAAAAGAGAAAAACCACCAAGAAATCAACCTTTTGATTCTCTTCTCTTGGAACAAATTCTATCTTGAAGGATCAAAATATTTCATCAAATCATATACCCTCTAGACATATGTCTTGAGGCACCCTTTCTTGATGGTGTACCTTTTCTTGACTTGGTTAACCAATAGCTATTAATCCCCTCTTACAATTAGATATTGGATGTGTTAAAAAACTAAGAGAGAAATAGAAAAGACAACACAAAATGTATGCACACAGAGCAAACAATTGTCCTAGAAACCCTTAACCAGGAGAACCAACACCTCCATAGATATATATTAACCTTGGTCAAACTAGCCAAGCCAAGCCAAAATTGACCAATCAAGGCCTCTTACAATGGAGTATCTCAAGCCATTAAATAGGCTTCATTGACTACAACCCTAATTATTTTACCAGAATTAGATTACAATGCAAAGACATGCATGGTGTGGTGATAGCCATGCAAAGACACATCAAATGCCATGGGAAAATACCATGGGCCCATAAACCACTAATGGAAAACCCAACAATGACCGAATCAATGACTCTACGACTAAGTCAAGATTAACCCAACATTTTACCCTTTAAACTTGACTTGGGGTAAACACCTACCCTGCTCAAATTTTATAAACCAGGTATCGAAAATACAACATGACCCCCTATCACCTAGGTCTACGTCTAGAATTTATACTGGTGAACCATGCAAACATGGGTATGCATGCCTAAATAAGTCTTACAACCATATGCCCATTTTACATGCAAAAGTTACAATTGTGTCCATGAGCATGTGATGCTATGAAACATCAACCTATTTCATTGCAAGCATCCCTCCTGCTCCAAATACAATTACATAGACCAAGTATTGATACCATGGTTCATATACCCATGAAAA
>JZKD02S0363160.1:0-12407 GCA_000966675.3 Picea glauca | reverse complement strand
AAATACCATAGTTCACCCCATAATTTATTTTGTAACTTTTGCAAGTTAATAGGACACAAAGAGAAGCACTATCATGCATTCGATCTGATGAGAGAGCACACTTTAGATATGTATAGAATTGAGGAGTTAAATTTCATGATATAAGGATATAACAATTCAAGAGGATTTAATCAAGGAGGTTGAGGAGGGTTTGGTAGAGGTTGAGGAAGAGGGGATTTTGGTAGAGGAGGTAGAAGCCCAATAATTTTCTACAATTGTAATCAATTGGGACACTTAGCTCGTGATTGTATGATCCTGATTTTATAAGAAGAATGAAATGAATACAAATTATTAAAATATGTTTTACTCAGAATAATAGAGATACAGTAAAATTGGTTTCTATTCAATAAGGAAAAAATATGAAACTATAAAATGCAGCGGAAAACAAGCTTACTATAATGGTGGCAGCTTATCTCTAAGAAGAGATGTGACGGTTGTGCTCATTCGCAAGAAGAATATTACAATGAGGATTTGAAGGAATTTTTACAATAAACATGAATTCAAAAACCCTATACATCTAAAAACCTAACACTAGGAGATGAAGCACCAAAATTCACGTGGGCCCCGTTGGGGTAAGCTAGTACATCAACTCCCCGGGGTCGTAACTTTGGCATACGATCTTCGTTTTAGGCGCACGATAGCCTGTTGAAAATTTATATCCAAGAAATACATATTTATTTGTTAGAATCTGAATCCATCTACATTTTAACTATGGAAATCCCTAAAAACATTGTTTAGGGCCTCAAAACGGCCCCAAAAGTCGGGGACCCAAAAACTAGGAAAAAAACTGCCAAACTAGAAAACTGCCAAAATAAACCAGTTGGAATAGGTGGGAGTCCACTTACATCCACCTAGATCAATCCTCCCCCCTTAGGAATAAATGGTATCCATTTCATTGAGTTCCCCCATTAGATGAGGATTTTTTTGTTGAATTTGGCCCTGGGTGAGCCACTTGCCTTGGTGCAGAAGTTGCCCTACTTTGACAACTTGATAAAGACGAATCTTTTGATGTCGAGTGCCATTGACCCATGTCTCCATAATTTTATCATTGGATTTATGTTTCATGCATTCATGTTTGAGCTCTATTGGTTTCAACTTCTCTGTTATCTCTAAGGTTTCCAATAATGGTGGAAAATATGGACGAAGGAGAGACACATTGAATACTAGGTGTAGGCTAAGGAAAGGAGGAATGTTAAGCTCAAAATAATTTTCACCCACATCCTTGGTGATGGTGTACGACCCATAATGGAGTGGAAAAATATTCTTATGTGGCCTTGTAAGGCATTCTTTCTACAAGTGAAACCAAACTTTGTCTCCCACCTGAAACTTATGTGGCACCCAGTGTTGATCGTGGCGCTGCTTGTACTTGGCATTGGATTTCTGTAAAATATCCTGAACCTGTTGGCGTATGTGTTAGATATGCTTAATGAGTCGGGTGGAGTTTTTAGCTTCAGGTGGAGCATGGGATGAGTCGGTCGAGGTGGACGCTAGGGGTAGTGCAACATCCATGGGGCCCAATGGTTGGAATCCCAACCCCACCTGAAAGGGGATATGGCTAGTTGAGCTATGTAGGGCTCGGTTGTAGCTATGTTGTACATAGGGAAGACTATCATCCCATGTGTGGGGGTTCTTAGAATTGTACATGTGTAGGATATGCATGATCATTTGATTGACAACCTCATTTTGGCCATCTGTTTGGGGGTGGTAGGAAGTGGATTTGGTGATTTTGGTGTACAACAATGACCAGAGGCTCGACTAGAATGTGCTGAGGAAATGATTGTTCTGATCTGAGACAATGGTTTGTGGGATTCCAAAATGTACCCATACTCGTTCAAATAATATCTTGGCATTGGCCTCTGTTGTGATTCTCTTCTTGTAGGTGGTCATAATCACCATCTTGGAAAAGTGATCAAAAACCACAAAACAAAGTCATTTTCCCTGATGGTGGATGGAAGGCCCGACATGTAGTCTATTGAGATGGATTTCCATGACCTATGAGGAGTATGAAGAGGGTTTTATAGACCCTGTTTATTAGTGGTCATTTTTTCAATAGTGTAGGTGGTGGAGGACCTGATATACTTGCCGACATCCTGGCGAATTGTTATCAAGTAGAAACGTTTACAAAACATTGCCACTGTCTTTTTGACGCTGAAGTGTCCTGGCACCCGACTATAGTGAGATTCCCAAATCATCTTCACTTGCTCATTTGATGGAAAATAGAAATGGCCCAGATGACACAACAACTCGTCATAAAGATGGAAATTAGGGACAATTGAGTTTTCTCCCAACATTTGGTAGGTGGTGGTGAAGTCAGGATCTGTCTCATAGAGGTGGGGCCATCTGGAGGTCTTGTGTCCACAAGAGTCTAGAACCATGGTGAGTTCCATGACTAGAGGTCGATTGAGAAAATCCACAACTCGATTGGTAATTCCTATTTTATACTTGATGTTGAGGTGGAACCGCTGCAAGTATGTGGCCCACTTCTGATGGCAGTAATTCTGCAATTTGTGTTGTTTTTGCATGAACTGCAGTGGCTTATGAACAGTGTGGATGAATTTCTCCTTCCCAAGAATGTAATTTATCCACTAGTGGTAGGATTGCATAATGGACTACATTTCTTTATCGTAAGTAGGGTACTTGCATACATCATCTGATAATGTCTCACTATGATATGCCATGGGGCAGTCGTGTTGAGTGAGGATGGCTCCCACAACATAGTATGAAGCATCTGTCTTGATCTCAAAGGATTATTGTAGGTTCGGTAATGAAAGTACTGGGTATGAACACAAGTGATTCTTCAAATCATCGAAATATTTTTGTTAGGACAGGCCCCACACAAATATTTCCTTACCACCACCCCTGGTTACTTGGCTGAGGGCCCATGTGATATGAGAGAATCCCAACGCAAACCTGTGATAGAAATTGGCAAGTCCCAAGAACCTTTGAAGCTCAGTGAGTGTGGTTGGGGATGGACAGTCACAGATGACCTGGATATTGGTTGGATCCACATGCACACCATGTTTATCATCAATGTATCCTAGGTAATGGACCTTGTCCATGTCGAAGGAGAATTTTTCCAAGTTGGCATATAGATTGTACTGTGAGAGGGTGTGCATAACTTGTTGAATATGTTGCAAGTGTTCCACCCAAGTCTTGTTGTATATGAGGATGTTATCCAGATATAACACTACAAAAGTATTAGTGAAAGGTCACAGGATATTGTCCATCATCCTCATGAAAATTGTTGGAGAATTTTTATAACCAAAGGGCATCACGAACCATTTGAAAATATTGTATTTTGACTTGAAGTAGGTCTTCCATAAATATTTTTGTTCTATTGGGACCTGGTGGTAGCCAGAATTCAGATCAATCTTACTAAAATATTTGTCCCCCATGGGATGATCAAGGAGTTCATCAATTTGGGGAATTAGGTATTGGTTTTGGACTGTGATTTTATTCAGGGACTGATAATCAATGCAGATTCGCTAGGTCTCATCTTTCTTCTGCACCAGCATGATTGGGCTCCCATAAGGAAATGAAATGGGATGGATGTGCCCCTTATGGAGAAATTCTTGGATCTGCCTCTTTATATCCTCATTTTCTAACAGAGAGTGGCGGTAGATTGGCCCATTGGGTAGCAGTGTATCGAGGGTCATATCGATGGGATGCTTGACCTAGTAATGTATAGGTACCCCGGTAGATGAGGAGAAGATATACGAGTATTCTTCCATGAACTTATCCACTTGCCTCTATTGTATGGAGAGGTCATATGTAGATGCCTTGGATGTGGTTGCAGTCTTTCATTAACTCTGAGAGAGAATCACGAAGAAGATAAATTTCCCGGTCTAAGAGTTGTTGTGTTTCTTGGAAGAGATCAAGGAAATAACATTAGGTGGGATTGCCTTGGGTATCTTGTACATTTTCCTATTCAAAGTAATAATAACACTACGAGGCCTAGACTCATATATAGTATGATGTTTCCATAAATAAGGTTGGCCCAAAGGAACATTACAAACTTTGAGAGGATCAACATCACACAATACCTCGTCTTTGAAGGGCTTGATGCCGTAGGACAGTCAACACTATTGGATGACATGGAGATCGCTTCCTTGGCAGAACCATCCAATAATGTAGGGTTGCGGGTGTGGCATTGTCACCAGATAAAGATTGCGAAGGAAGACAAACATAAGACTAATTTTGTGACATAGTGGGGAAGCTCCTAGTACACAATGATGCCTTTTGGACTGAAGAATGCACCTGCAATTTTCTTGAGAGTAATTGTTGCATCCTTTAAGAAATTAATTCATAAGTTCTTTGAATTTTATTTAGATGATTGGACTATGTTTAGGCTATTGAAGAATCACATAGAAGTACTAAGATTAATGTTGGATAGGTGTAGACAATGTCATATTTCATTGAACTTAAATAAATACATTTTCTATGCTCCTTTTAAAATTGTTTTGGGCCACGTGGTATGTAAGTAGGGCTTACTAGTGGATCCTACCAAGATTGCATTGATTATGGACATACTTCCACCTACATCAGTAAGAAAGGTAAGAGAAACACTAGGCCATATATGATACTACAAGAAGTTCATTAAATGATATGCACATATTATAACACCCATGGAGAAGTTGTTGAAGAAAGAAGATAAACTATAGTGGAATGAGGACTACCAAAAAGGTTTGGACACATTAAAGAAGAAGTTAGTGACTGTGCCAATTTTGATAGTCCCATATTGGAAGAAGGAATTTCATGTTCATTTCGATGCGTTGTCCATATCTTTGGGAATAGTATTATCTCATCCAGGAGAAGGAGAGTTAGACCATCCATTTGAATTTGCAAGAAAGAGGTTGTCAACAATAGAAAATAACTACACTATGAAAAAATGAGAAGGGGTTGACAATGGTGTATGTGTTGTAGAAGTTTAGAAATTATTTGTTGGGTTCTCCTTTCAATGTGTATATGAACCATTCTGCACTAATATACTTGGTGAACAAGACAGTGTTGAGGGGGGGGGGATTTGTAGATGGTACTTTTGTTCCAAGAATATGACTTTGAAGTCATCGTTAAGATAGGAAAATTGAATGTGGGACACAATCACTTGTCACGCATTCTATCAGGAGAAGATGTAGGGAATCTAGATGATATATTACCCAATGAACATTTATTTGTAATTCAAATGGTGGATGACTACTTCATAGACATTGTGAAATTATTAAGTACAGGAATGGCTCCATCAAACATGACAGTTGCACTAAAGAAAGAATTAGTTCTTAAGGAAGTGAACTATCATCTAATTGAAGGAAACTTATACAAGTTAGGTGAAAATGGGATATTAAGATGATGTGTGTTAGAGGAAGAAAGGTCAATGACACTATCATAAGAACACAAAGGTATTGTAGGAGGACACTATGAAGGTAAAGCGACTGCGCATAAAATTTTGTGTGTAGGGATCTAGTGGCACACACTTCAAAAATATGCCAAAGAATATTTCCTAGCATGTGATGTTTTTCAAAGTGTTGTAAATCCATCCAGAAGGGATGAGATGCCCCTCTATCCACAGGTTATACCAAATACTTTTGATAAATGGGAAATAGATTTCGTTGTACCAATTAGTCCATCCTCTAGAAGATCAGGTGATAGGTATATCATCACTGAGACAGAGTATTTAACTACATGGGCATAATCAATGTCGTTCAAAGACTATAATGTAGACACTGCTGCATGATTTTTGTTTGAGAATGTCATTAAAAGATTTGGTTGCCCACAAATTTTATTGAGTGATCAAGGGATGCACTTCCTAAATAAGACGATTGCAACATCAACTAAGGAGTTCCAAATACACCACTGGAGGAGCAGTCTGTATCACCCTCAAGAAAATGGGATAGTATAAGCCTTCAATAAAATTTTAGAGAATGATCTAACAAAGACTTGCAACATAGGAATGGATGATTGCAACTTAAGGATAACTGCAATATTATTGGCATATAGGACTACAAGAAAACATTTGATAATATGGACACGTTTTAGGTTGGTATATGGGAAAGAAACAGTAATGTTGATGGAATTTATTATGTTGAGCTTATGTGTTGTAGAGATTACTGATCTTTCAGACTCTTTTGCAGTAGAGGAAATATTTCCATATTTTTTACATCTCGAGGAAGACCAATTTATCACAAGATTCCATCGATAAGTCTCGAAGGCAGAAAAAAAAGCATGCCATGATAGGGATATTAAATGAAAAATGTTTCAAGTGGGAGACATAGTGTTTATATATGACAACAAGTTCATGCAACACCCCAGGAAGGTTAGGATGCATTGGTTAGAGTTAGAAAAATAGGACCGTGGAGAAATAAAATAAAACAAATGTGGAAACAAAACAAAGAAGATAGACAATRCAATAGAGACACAGATTTACGTGGTTCACCCAATGTGGGCTACGTCCACCAGAGAAATTTCCAGGTCCTTCCTTTATTATTATCCAACATATGAAGGGATACAACCTACAGTAAACCCACTGTAACTTCCTCTTTTTTCTCTCAAAGTCTCCTATCTCAGAATACAATATTCGCCTTTAACCATAGCCGCAATACATTTCCCTCATAAAAGAGGGTTGCCTTCTAGGGAAAAAAACCCTAACATAATATCTATCATTATATATGCGACCTTATAATGAACGGTCTAGATTTACAATTAAATTACAATATACATTTACAAGGCAACTTTTCCTTCAAGGGCTTCGCCCCCAAACCCCCACTGGGGGAGCGCTTGCTCCCAGACCCCACAGCCGGGGGGAAAGCCCCCCTAGACCCCACAGAGGGGGTACCCCCCCTCTGCACTTCCCCGCATGGAAGAGTTTACATACTTATGAGGTGTAAATACTTCATGGGGTATAAACACGGCTAAAAGTAAAAGACCTTTGAATCAGGAAGATAATCAGGCTCCACAACCAACAATTAGGTCCATACGTGATCAAGTATGTGAAAGAAGTGGGTGTTGTGCAATTAGAAACATTGAATGGTGAAATTTTAGGAGGACTAGTGAATGGAAGTAGGTTGAAACTCTATAGGGACGGTAGACCATCCATGCAGTAGTCTAACATGTGAAAGAACCTATGTACTATAGTAGTGTATTATAATACGAGAAAGAAAAAGTGGAAAAATAAAAAGGAAAACAAAGTAAGTAAGTTACAAAAAGGGTAATTACACAAAAGAAGCGAATTATGCATAGAAGCAAAGCTTGTGCAGTAAATGACAGGTAAGCTAGAAAAACTGCATGAACGAGGATGGATAAAGACTGTTAAAGGAAATAAAGAGTGGAAATGACGATTAAAAATAAGTAATGACAACACAACACAGAGACACGTCATCATAAATGGAAAAATCTAGTGGAGATCGTGACATCTTGGCAGATCGAGGCAAAAATCTAGTGAAGGATTTGGAATTAATGAATCTTTTAACCAGGTATTGAGTGTACAATATGAAGGGATTAGATATTTAATACAAGCAGGAAGGCAAAGGGACAATTGTCGAGAGAGTAAAAAATCCACTGAAGGGTTGAGAGTAAATGTTATTGTCATTTGGAGGTTGCAAAAATAGAGAGAGCCGAGAGAAGCATTCCAAATTTGTGAGTAAAGTTACAGAGCCAAAGGAGTTTCCATAGAGAACATTATTATAGAGATGGAACCACTAAAGAAGAAACTTTGGAACTGAAGAAAGCATGGACTAGAGTAGTAGAATCACTACCAGGGATTTAAGAGACTATTGGAGAATCTTAGTCGGAGCCAAGGTTTCCAAGGGAATATATTCCATCAAGGAAGGTCGATGCCAAACTAGTGAAGTTGAAGAAGGAGGCCAAGTACGAATCAGTGACACCACCAAGCCCAACTAGGGTCATCATTGATGAGGATATGCTAGGAAAGGTGCCACAACTGAAATACATATACCACGACACCAAAGATACAGTGAAGTTCCACGAACTTACACCAAACACCTATTTGGAGAAAAAAATCAATGCAAATACGTACCTATCCATAGTTAAGCCAAAGGTATGGGCCAAAGGGTTGGAGTGAGTTGGCCTATTGAATCTCTTTGACATCCCACATTTTGGTTAGATCCTGGATATTAATGCATGTGTCAAGATGCTATTAACCTATGTGAGTGGTGGCTACTTGTGGATAGACAAGACAATTTTGATAAATACAGATCCAATTACGTGAATCACGAGATTACCGACACATGGGGAAGATCCTACATTCTTGTTCATGGATAGAAAGAATGAAAAGGATCTATCAGAGGCCATGAAGAAGAAATTCCACATAGTTCGAGGTGTGCATGGTTTGGTCATGCCAAATATTTGCGATCCAAAAATACAATTTGCAACACATGATTTGGCATTCAAGTTGTTGAGAAAGTGCAGGAAATACCAAGTACCTACAAGCGTGATAGTTGTCGCCAAGAAATGTGTAGAAGGGGTATCGATGAGATGGGCACCATTTTAACTTAACCAGTTCCTGCTAGATTGCATCGCAGCACATGACAAGGGGATGGAATTCCACTATTCCTGGTTACTTATTCTCATTGGGTTAGCCAAGTGGAAGGAACCATAGGATGTGCAGTTTCCAAGTACGAGAGAAAAGTCGTGTTTGGTGGCCAAGTATCAAAACTTGTGGCACACGATGCATAAGTAACAATAGATGGAAAACAACTTTGAGTTCTATATGTATAAGGAAATTATCAAGCAGTGTATCTAGGATACACCAAGTATTTCACCATAGCTTGTAGATATGTGCAAACTTATTGTTTGGTTCATGGAAAACTATCATCACATGTACATAAAATAAAAGAAAGATATGAGGGAAGAATGGGTCAAGTCAAACTATGGAATTACATAGGAGGACATACAAATAATCATGTATAATTGGAACACATACTGGAAGGTCCCATTGACCAAACAATATACACAAGTACCAAATCCAGAAGTTGAGGAAATATAAGACCAGGGAAACGACGCAAGAAATAAGAGGAAATACACTGAGATAGAGAAGGTAAAATATGTGTCACATCGGAAGAATCACAAAGAGAAAAAATAAAGAAATCCATTGGAACTAAGAAAACATGACTTCGAAAGGTTTAGAGAACAAGTTAAGAATATCATTGACAATGTTTTTCGACGTAGAATCCAACAGAAAGAAGGATTGAACAGGAATACACATGAAAAAATGACTACATTGCGCCAATTGATGGAAGAAACCTAGATAGCAGTAGTGAAAAAAAAAATGAAGGACCAAAGACAAGCATAGTGGGGCCAGTAGATGCAAGACCAAAAGTCTCTCAGGTTGTAGAGGTAATAGGGGAGTGAAAAATAGTTAAGTCGGCACCAGGGTTAATTGTGTTCCCATCAATGAAAATGCAAGAGAAATCACGCGCACTATTTCACCTTGAATTAGTATATCACATAGACTGGGAGAAATGTTGCAGGGGTTGTAGGATAAAATTTCACAAGAATTGAACTTGCGCACAACAAAAACATTTAATGAGTTGGTTAAGGCCACAATAGAGATTTCTAGTGTGCGTATTGAATATAGTAGAGTTGAAAAGCAAAGGAATGCAGTTGTGCAGAAGGAAGAGTAGGTGAAGAAAGCATTTGAAAAGGTTTGCAAAGCGATTTTGGAGGTACCAATGGAGGTGGATACTCCATTGGAAGAGAAGGTAGTGAATATCAATGAATCCATCTAGGGATTCTAAATAATTTTTTTTGACTTGTATACACGAATGAAACCAAGAACACCAACAGAGGAAAGAGACCAAAGGGAGAAAATCGTAAGCACACAAGTGGAGAGTACAAACACTTTGGAAGAAAAATGTGCTAAGTGGTATGAGGACAACATATAAGTATGGAATCAGCTGTCGGAAGATTCAAAATTGTAGAGTATCGAAAAAAATCTTCAAATTGCATAAGGCAAGGCTCGGAAGATTAAGAAAACCATGAGAAATTTCTCACGAGTTGAGAGCATGATGGAAATGCAAGAAAGTAATAGATTGTACTATTAGATCAACCATCTGAGGGTTGAGAAGCAAGCTCACATGCAAAAAATAGAGATGTTGTAGGAAAAATCCTTACAAATCGCAGAAGAGATAGCATAAGTGCAGTGCATGATCAAACATGTAATGGAAGAAGATGAAGAGAAACAAAAGATTCATATCACTACAAACTTAATAGAAACAATTTTGGTAAGTGAATCAAAGGTGAAGAGGAAACCAACAGAACAAAGGATGTTTTTGAAAAATTCAAGGAGAAGTCGAAAAAGGCTTAAGTGGCTTAGGATGAGCCATGGGTGAGTGTTGGGGGCCTATTGGATAGGAATTTTGGATGAGAAGATTTTTTTTTTTAGTTTACCATAGAGATAGGATCAACACACACAATAAGAGCACAGTTTGAAGCAAGAAGTTAGAAGGATAAAAGTAGGATAAAAGAAGCATGTTGGCGCAAAAGACGGAAAAGAAACAGGAAGGAACAAAAATAGGAAAAACAACATGTTGGAGAAAAAGTAGGAAAAAATATAGGAACTATCATGGTTTTGGGGTAAGAAATTAGGGTTTTGAGCCCTAATTCTATGTATAAATATGTAATGGGTCGGGGAAGAATAGGTTGTTGAGAGTAAGAGTTTATGTTGAGAATGAGATATTACATTGCTTATGATTGAGAATCTATGCTTGAGGTTTTGGAGAGATTTTGCAGAGATAGGCTTGCATTGCAGAGCGACTATGCTAAAAAGAGGATTATAATATGTTGTATTTATTGTAAGCATAGTGTGCAGGACTAAGGTGATTACTGCATGAATATTAATATAGAATCCAAATGTTGTGGATGTAGCCCAAGAATTTGGTGAACCATGTTAAAATTTTGTGTGTAGATGTGTTTGTTTATTTTTTTACTCATGGATGGTGTGTTTATGCATGATAGTATAGATATGTTTAATATATGGTTGATGCACAATAACAATGAATAATCCAGTGGGTTGGTTAAGTTTTGATCTATGTTATAATGTTTCTGCACAATAGAGTGCATGTTAATGAATGAATCTTGGATGGATTAAGGTCGCATATCTATTATGGTATGGGTAATGATATGTTAGTTTATGGAAAATATGCATAGGGGTTGTTGACTGATAACAATGGTTTAAATAAGGATATTTCACGCATAGTGAATAAGGACTAATAGCTATGTTGAGAGCCTCACATCCCCTTGTCCCTATAGAAACCTAGTTCATGCAGCCCCAATAGATGCCTCATGTGAGACTTCACTTGCATGCAAGTGATACCGAAAGGGTCAGTATCTAAAGGGTTTGTTTGTTGAACAACTTGAACCTAGGGCCTTATAACTATGCACCAACAAAGGAGGTACCAAAAGCTTCCATGAAATCATATAGAACTATCGTTGGTGAAAAATTAAGATCATGGATCTCAAAAGTTACCAAAAAAAGGCATCGTTGTTGTCTAATTACATTATCATATTCATCCTTTCTCAAGGGAAGGAGGTCTCACCCAGAGCATAGACAATAATTATTTGGTGAAGCGAGTTAATGAGAATACAACATCATATATAGATTTTCACTTATTATACTCATATATTAATACCAAAAGATATCCAATGACTAATATCAAATAATAGACAGAAAATAATGAAGTAATTACACAACAGAAACATGGATGCATCCTCATCATATCATATAACAAGAAAATAAATTTCAAGGCCCAAAAAAATATTTATATTATCAACAACATCAACTAACTGTCATACACCATATTTTTTTCTCATACAAACTCAATGTAATATCCCTAGGCCAATCCCTGGTTGTAATTATGAATGTAGCATGTTTTGTAGGCTGGTGAGCCAAGTAATTATAAGTTGGTAGGATTATGTGTTTATTAGGCCAGAGAGCCTAGATGTTAAAGTCCAGGAGCCTGTTTTGTACATGTAAATATTCAAATTATTAATATAACAACATCATTGTGTGTATACCGACCAAGAAGAAAGATTTATGGGGGACTAAGATCCACTAGGTTGGGTAAGCGAAGGGTGTTCAGAGGCTAGGAGAAAGGGGCTAAGCTTGAGGGCTTAACCCAAGGGAATATTATAATGCATTTCTTGAAAATAGTAAAGTTGGGAAATAAACCTTGATATCCTAAGTTTCTTTGGGGAAAAGGGAATGAACTCCAAGTGGAGGGGGATGTTCTTCATGAGCATAATGTGTCATCCCATGCACATGCAAATATAAGTGGGAATTATTACTTCTTTTGGATCATTTTTCCATTTTTGCACCAGTGCACCCAGTAAGCGCATGTGAACCCTGGAATGCCATT
>JZKD02S0363126.1:277570-291397 GCA_000966675.3 Picea glauca | reverse complement strand
ACACTTCTGGTGTGGAGTCCTCTCTCCCTATGGCCATATACCACACCGACTACGGTTTCACAACACCGCTATACCTCCTGAGCTTGTAAGCACGTCAAGTAACTCCTTGACACATATGGAGCATTCCAAGGTCCGAAATAGGTCCTCCACACACAATTTCTCCTCACACGCTCGGTCCAAAGACCACTCAACTGGCCCATCTAGGCTCAGTGTCGAAACCTTGGCTTTGATACCAAATTGTAACGCTCTTTTTCTGTTACCAAGGCTTAATCGCTCTAATACCAAACTGTAACACTCTTTCACTTAACTCATACAAGCATTATATAATCCACATGCATTTAAGCAATGAAATACATTTAAACTCAGAGTAAATATAAGAATTACTGCTAACACAAATATTCCCTGGCATTAACAATAATTCATCTGCACAACGGAATACATGATAAAATATAAGTATCACAGGCATACAAAACATAACATTTAACATAAGTTGATACTTATCTTGAAAATGTGGTAATTCCACCAACCAAGTGTAGGCCTTCCACGAACCTCCCAGCCTTAGACCACACTGCTCATCAGCTCAGCAGTGGGTCACCCCTGAGCTGGGACTAAGCTCCCCCCCAAGGCAGGAATCCTAGGCTAGGCTGAGGTTACAGGGAAAACACATAGTCACAAGGAAGGAATTCTCTCTCAGGAACCACTCATGCTCACTGCCCACAGACTCTCCTTCCCCACATGCCTGTTCCACCCCAGGAGTATACACCTTCTCTATCACCTAGACAGTCCTTCGGCTGCTAACCTCCCTTGCCTTGTGTTACAGCAACAGACCGGACCGGAAGTCTCCGAGCTCTGTGGCAGCTACAAGGTTCTTTCCAGGAGTTCTCTCCTTCCTCTGCGCACTCTCTCACCTGGAGAGAATCGCTTACAGGCCAACAACTTGTTCTTCGAACCTCAATCACCTCTCTCACCTGGAGAGAGTGTTGTACAACTGGCCAACAAGCCCCATGTAGTCCAGCACTGCGTGGCCACAACAACCAATGGGGAAAACAGACACAGGCTTTCCAACAAGTTTAGCAATGGTGGATGGTATCATTGATATGTCTTCGGACAAGACTCCACACATAGGCTCGATGCTCAGACAGAGGATGCTTCAGAACAAAGATGCCACACACAGGTTCGATGGTTCAGAGGGTGTACGGGGAATTCTTGCAGAGGTCAGACCGGTCGTACTATTGAGAAAATTGGATCAAATGGAGGAGGAACCCCTCTCGCAGCTCATCTTGGCCATTTTATTCGCATGCACCAGGGTTGACACTTGTCACCCTTGGAACTACATGCGTTCCTTCCATTTGGAAGTCACATGTCATTCCAAAAGAACTTAGGGTAAAAACATACTATTCACAGGTCTTTTTGAATAATATTAAAATATTATTCCCAAGGCTTAAGCCCCCTATGCTTAACACTTAGCCCCTTTTCCCACCTTTCAGCCCCTAATCCCTTGCCCTCTCTATGGATGCTCAGTCCCCCATCACTCATTCATCATGTCGACCTACACGCGGAGGTGTTAATATTTTATTAATGTGCTGCATACATATAAGTACAAAATTAGGCCCTTGGCCTACAACCCTTAGGCTCTCTGGCCTAACAATTACATAATCCCACCAGCTTATATAAACTTGGCTCCCCAACTTATAACACATATTCATTTCACAAGTATGATTTACAATAGGTCTTGGCCTTGGGGGACACTACACCCCCCATCAGATGCGAAAATTTCTGCTGAATTTGGCCTTGGGTGAGCCACTTGCCTTAGTGCAAGAGCTGCCCTGCTTTGATGACTCAATAAAGTTGGATCCTTTGCTGTCGAGTTCCCTTGATATGTTTGTCCACAATCTGATTGCTGGATTCCTATTGTATGCAGTCGGGGTTGAGCTCTGTTGGTGTCAGCTACTCTACTACGTCTGAGGTGTCCAATAATGGTGGGAAATAAGGGCGAAGGAGATCCACGTTGAACACTGGGTGCAGGCCAAGGAAAGGAGGAATGTTGAGCTCAAAAGCATTATCCCCCACGGCCTTGGTGATGGTTTATGACCCATCACGGAGTGGGCAAAGATTCTGATGGGGTCCTGTAAGGTGTTCTTTCTGCAAGTTCAACCAAACTTTGTCACCCACCTGAAACTTATGTGGCAACCGATGTTGATCATGGCGCTGCTTTTACTTGTCATTGGACTTATGTAGGATATCTTGAACCTATTGGCGAATGTGCTGGATCCACTCAATGAACTGGGTGGCTTTGTCAACTTCAGTTGGAGCAGGAGCAGTTGGAGCAGGAGATGAGTCGGTCGAGGTGACCGCAAGGGGAAGTACAACATCTATGGGACCCAATGGTTGGACTTCCAACTCCACCTGAAAAGTGCTGTGGCCAGTTGAGCTATGTAGGGCTCAGTTGTAGCTATGTTGGACATAGGGAAGGCTCTCATCCCATGTGCAAGGGTGCTTTGAATTATACATGCAAAGGATATGAACAATCATTTGATTTACGACCTCGGTTTGGCCATATGTCTAGGGGTGGAAGGCTATGTATTTGGTGATCTTGGTGTCCAGCAGTGACCAGAGGCTCGACTAGAATGTGATGAGAAATCGACTGTCTCGATCTGAGATAATGGTTTGTGGGATTCCAAAATGTACCCAGACTCATTCAAAGAAGAGCTTGGCAGTGGCCTCTGCTGTGATGTTCTTCTTACAAGCAACCATAATCGCCATCTTAGAAAAGCGATCAACAACCACAAAAACATAGTCATTTCCCAGCTTGGTGGAGGGGAGGCCCAACATGTATTCCATTGAGATAGATTCCCATGGCCTTTCAGGAGTAGGAAGAGGGGTGTACATGCCATGTTTCTTAGTGGTCGGTTTGGCAATGGCGCAGGCACTGCAAGACTTGATATACTTGCTGACCTCTTGTCGAAGTTTCGGCCAATAGAAATGTTTTTGTAGCATCGTCACTTTCGTTTCGATGCCGAAGTGTCTTGCCACCCGAATGTAGTGGGCTTCCCAGATCAACTTTACTTTCTCGCTTGATGGAACACATATATGGCTCAGACGACACAACAACCCATCCTGAATATGGAAATTATCGACAACTGCGTTTGCACCCAACATTTGGTAGGTGGTTGCGAAGTCTGGGTTTGTCTCATAGAGTTGGGGCCATCCAGAGGTCTCATTTCTGCAGGAGTCTAGCACCGTGGTGAGTGCCATGACTGACGGTATGCTGAGGCAATCAACGATGCGATTGGTGCTTCCTGTTTTATACTTGATGTTGAGGTGGAATTGTTGCAAGTATCTAGACCACTTTTGATGGTGATCATTCTGCAATTTCCCTTGTGTTTGCATGAACTGTAGTGGCTTATGATCAGTGTGGATGATTGTCTCCTTCCCAAGAATGTAATGTCTCCACTAGCAGCAGGCTTACACAATGGAGTACATTTCTTTGTCGTAAGTAAGGTACTTATGGACAACATCTGATAGTGTCTCACTATGATAGGCCATGGGGTGGCTGTGCTAAGTGAGAATGATGCCCACCCCATAGTCTGTAGCATTTGTCTTGATCTCAAAGGGATGTTGTAGGTCTGGTAGTGAAAGTACTGGGGCTGAGCATAAGCACTGCTTCAAATCGTCGAATGCTTGTTGTTGGGACCAGCCCCACACAAATTTCTCCTTACCACCACCCCTAGTTATTTGGATAATGGCCCATGCAATATGGGAGAATCCCAAAACGAACCTGTGGTAGAAATTGGCAAGGCCCAAGAAGCTTCGAAGATCAGTGAGTGTGGTTGGGGCTGGCCAGTCATAGATGACTTGGATCTTGGCTGCATCCACATGTACACCATGCTGATCAATTATGTATCCTAGGAAATGGACCTTGTCCATGTCGAAGGAGAATTTTTCCAAGTTGGCATATAGCTTGTGCTGCCACAGGGTGTGCAGAACTTGCTGAATATGTTGCAAATGTTCGGCCGAAGTCTTGCTGTAAATGAGAATGTCATTCAGATACACCACTACAAAAGTATTGGTGAATGGTCACTGGATATCTTCCATCATCCTCATGAAAGTGGATGTAGCATTTGTCAAACCAAAGGGCATGACCAACCATTCAAAAAGACCTTCCTTTGACTTGAAGGAGGTTTTCCATGCATCTGTTCGCTCTATCAGGACCTAGTGGTAGCCAGAATTTAGATCAATCTTACTGAAGTATTTGGCCCCCGTGAGTTGATCAAGGAGGTCATCGATTCAGGGAATTGGGTACCGATTTCTGACTGTGATTTTATTGAGAGCCCGGTAATCAATGTAGAGTCTCCATGTTCCACCTTTCTTCTGTACCAACAAGATTGGGCTCCCGCAAGGTGATGAGCTGGGATAGATGTCACCCTTGTGGAGTATTTCTTGGATCTGTCACTTGATCTCCTCATTCTCTAACAGAGAGCGATGATAGACTGGCACATTGGGCAACGATGTGTGGGGGTCAGATCGATGGGGTGCTTGATCTGGCAGTGTAGAGGTACCCTTGTAGGTGAAGAGAAGATATATGAGTATTCTTCCATGACCTTATCTACTTGCTTCTGCTGTGTGGAGAGGTCGGCGCAGAGACCCTGGATGTGGCTGTGATCTTTCACTTATTCTGATAGTGAATCATGAAGAAGACAAAAATTCCCCGTCTAAAAGATGACCTTCTTGCATTGCTTAGTAGAGATTAAGGAAATAACACTAGGTGGGACCGCCTCGGGTATCTTGTACAATTTCCTGTTCAAAGTAATAATGACACTATGAGGCCTAGACTCATATACAACATGACGTTTTCATAAATAAGGTTGTCCCAAAAGAACATCAAAAGCTTCGAGAGGAGCAAAATCACACAATACCTCGTCTTTGAAGGGCTTGATGTCGTACGACAGTCGACTCTGTTGGCTGACTCGAAGATGGCTTCTTTAGCGGAGCCATCCAATGGTGTAGGGTTGTGGGTGCGGTGTTGTCGGTAGGGCCAACCACTTGATGACCTCTGCTAAGATGAGGTTCTTCTGGTTACTGCTATCCATGATGAAGTGCAACGGGGTGCCTTTTACCCACATCTGTCAATGGAAGAGGCGTTCTCCTTCTTCTGTCTCATCTGGTTCACCAGGCTAGAGCTTGGTGGTAGAAACGATGGCAATGGGTTCCTCATCAATGATCCATTTTCCCCTTTTTAGTTCTGGCTCAGAGTCTGAACCCCCATCTGATTGAGAGGCTTTCACTTCGGCCACCAACGACTGCTTTGAGCGACAGTCAACAATGTTATGCCAAGGGATCTTATGGAAGTCACACCACTTCCGGGTATCTATCTTTGTCTTTTCGATGTCCTTCTTTGCTTGGGGATTGGACTGGTTGTCTCGATACTGTCCATCTTTTCTCTGTCCTTTTTTATGTGGGTTGGGACTACCCTTTCTTGGCTTTTGTTGTGAGGGGTTCCCAGTCCCAAATTGCCGCTTCTTTTGTCTAAGCTTCTTCTCGATTTTGACGACATATCGCTAGGCCACGCCCAAGGATGAGATGTCCAAAAATTCCATTTTGGGCTAGATGTATCTATGTAGAGTGCTGCGATACTTGAGCACTAGATGTCGCTTTGAATCTTTGATACCTAGCCAAGTGCGCAAGGTATAAAAGATATTCGTGAAATCTGGCACTGCTTAGTTTCTTTCTTGCCACAGTGTGGTTCATTTGGTATACAAGTCATCATAACTTCCGACATGGTAGTAATCTTCCGTAATAACATCCCTAAAAGAATCCCAGGTGGCCGTGACGGTAAATAGTGAGGGTTCCTTTGTTTCCTTTTGCTCACAGAAAGTTTCCCACCAATCTTTGACGTAGGGAACGACTTTGAGGAGCGCAAAAGTAATCTTTTCTCTATTCGAAAAGTTATGAACAGAAAAATACCCTTCTAGTAGATTCAACCACTTGTCTGCAACATCTGCGTCTATCTGACCTTCAAATATAGGAATATCGAAGTTTATTTTTACCTTGAAGGGGGTGGCGCCTCTGCTCAAAGAAGATGCGTCGCTTGTTGGTAGTCGTCGAAGGATTTGCACGAAATATCCATCATCTCGTTCCTTTGTTGTGTGAGGGCTTCCTCAATCAACAGTTTGAAAGGATCTCCTATCCCGTCATCTTTATTTTCCCCTGCCATGAGAGGTTTCTTGGGTGTGTGAGAGCTTTTGTCCTCAAGAGAAACAGGCTTGAGACCCAACACTTTGTACTCTGACCTCATTGGGGACATGCATTAAGACGAAAAAGAGCAGACCGCTCTGACACCACTGATCCAGATTTTATGAGCAGAACGAAATGACTATAGATTATTAACAAGTGCTTAACACAAAATAACAGAGATATAGTAAAACTAGTTTTCTATTTAATAAGGAAATAAGCTGAAACTGTAAAATGCAGTGGAAACAAGCTTGCTGGAAAGGTGGCGGCGTATCTCGGAGAAGATATGTGACAACTGTGCTCATTCACAAGAAGATGATTACAATGAGGCTTTGAAGGCCTTTTTACAGTAAACAGGAATGCAACAAACCCTAGACATCCAAAAACATAACCCTAGGAGATGAAGCGCCAAAAGTCATGTGGGCCTTGTTTGGGTAAGTTAGTACATTTACTTCTCAGTGTCGTAACTTTTGCATACGATCTCCATTTTAGGTGTATGATAGCCCGTTTGTAAGGTATATTCGTGGAGATTCATTTTGGGGGCTCAATCATGCCTTCAGATATTTGTGAGAAACTCGATCTCGAAAAACCTTCATTTAGGCCCTCAAAATGGCCTCGGAAGTTAAAACTGCTAAAAATAGTAAATTGCTAAAATTGTCAGAAAACTGTTTTGAGCCAGTTGGAAGAGGTGGGTGGCCACCGATATCCATCTGGATGAATCCTCCCTCCTTATGAAGCTATGGTCTCCATTGCGTTGAGTTCCCCCATATGATGAGGAAATTTCTGCTGAATGTGGCCCCGGGTGAGCCACTTGCGGTTGTGTAGGAGCTGTCGTGCTTTGACGACTTGATAAAGATGGATCCTTTGCTGTCGATTACCCTTTATTTGTGTATCCACAATCTGATCGCTGGATTCCTATTGTATGCAGTCGGGGTTGAGCACTGTTGGTGTCAGCTACTTTGCTACGTTCGAGGTATCCAATAATGGTGGGAAATAAGGGTGAAGGAGATCCATGTTGAACATTGGGTGCAGGCCATAGAAAGGAGGAATGTTGAGCTCAAAATCATTATGCCGCAAGGCCTTGGTGATGGTGTACGACCGATAACGGAGTGGGCGAAGCTTCCGATGGGGTCCTGTAACACGTTCTTTATGTAAGTGCAACCAAACTTTGTCGCCCACCTAAAACTTATGTGGCACCCAATGTTGATCATGGCACTTCTTGTACTTGTCATTGGACTTCTGTAGGATATCCTAAACTTGTTGGCGGATGTGTTGGATCTTCTTAATGAACCAGGTGGCTTGGTCAGCTTCAGTTGGAGCAGGAGATGAGTCGATCGAGGTGATCGCAAGGGGAAGTGCAACATCTATGGGACCCAATGGGCGGAATTCGAACCCCACCAAAAAGGGGCTATGGCCGATCGAGCTATGTAAGGCTCGGTTGTAGCTATGTTGGACATAGGGAAGGCTCTCATCCCATATGCGAGGTTCTTTGAATTATACATGCGAAGGATATGCACAATCATTTAATTTACGACCTCGGTTTGGCCATCTATCTGGGGGTGGAAGGCTCGACCAGAATGTGCTGAGAAATCAATTGTCCTGATCTGAGAGAATGGTTTGTGGGATTCCAAAGTGTACCCAAACTTGTTCAAAGAAGAGCTTGGCAGTGGCCTCTGTTGTGATGTTCTTCTTGCAAGCAACCATAATCACCATCTTAGAAAAGTGATCAACAACCACAAAAACACAGTCATTTCCCTGCTTGGTGGAGGGGAGGCCCGACATGTAGTCCTTTGAGATGGATGTCCATGGCCTTTCAGGAATAGGAAGAGGGGTGTACATGCTCTGTTTCTTATTGGTCGATTTGGCAATGGCGCAAACAAATGCATGACTTGATTTACTTGTTGTACTCCTGTCGAAGTTCCGACCAATAGAAATGTTTCTGTATCATCGCCATTGTCTTTTCGACGTCGAAGTGTCCTCCCCCCCGACTGTAGTGGGCTTCCTAGATCAGCTTCGCTCGCTCGCTTGATGGAACACAAATATGGCCCAGATGACACAACAACCCATCCTGAAGATGGAAATTATCGACAACTATGTTTTCACCCAACATTTGGTAGGTGGTGGCGAAGTCCGGGTCTGTCTCATAGAGTTGGGGCCATCCAGAGGTCTCATGCATGGAAGAGTCTAGCACTGTGGTGAGTGTTGCGACTGGTGGTCTGCTGAGATAATCAGTGACGCGATTGGTGCTTTCTGTTTTATACTTGATGTTGAGGTGGAATTGTTGCAAGTATGTGGACCAATTTTGATGGCTATCATTCTACAATTTTCCTTGTGTCTGCATGAATTGGATTATGAACAATGTGGATGATTGTCTCCTTCCCAAGAATGTAATGTCTCCACTAGCGGTAGGATTTCATAATGGAGTACATTTCTTTGTCGTAAGTAGGGTACTTACGGACAACATATGATAGTGTCTCACTATGATAGGCCACGGGGTGGCTGTGTTGAGTGAGAACGATGCCCAACGCATATTCTAAAGCATCTGTCTCAATCTTAGAGGGCTGCTGCAGGTCTGGTAGAGAAAGTACTGGGGCTGAGCACAAGCGCTACTTCAAATCATCGAATGCTTGTTGTTGGGACCGACCCCACATAAATTTCGCGTTAGCACCACCCCTGGTTATTTGGCTAAGGGCCCATGCAATGTTGGAGAATCCCAACACGAACTTGCGGTAGAAATTGGCAAGGCCCAAGAAGCTCCGAAGTTCAGTGAGTGTGGTTGGGGCTGGCCAGTCACGAATGACTTGGATCTTTGATGGATCCACATGTACGCCATGTTGATCAATTATGTAGCCCAGGTAATGGACCCTGCCCATGATGAAGGGGCATTTTTCGAAGTTGGCATATAGATTTTACTGCCACAGGGTGTGTAGAACCTGCTGAATATGTTGCAAATGTTCGGCCCAAGTCTTGCTGTAAATGAGAATGTCATCCAGATACACCACTACAAAAGTATTGGTGAATGGTCGCAGGATATCGTCCATCATCCTCATGAAAGTGGCTGCAACATTTGTCAAACCAAAGGGCGTGACCAACCATTCAAAAAGGCCTTCCTTTGACTTGAAGGCAGTTTTCCATACATCTGTCTGTTCTATCGGGACCTGGTGGTAGCCAAACTTCAGATCAATCTTACTGAAGTATTTGGCCCCCGTGAGTTGATCAAGGAGGTCGTTGATTCGGGGAATCGGGTACCGGTTTCTAACTGTGTTTTGTGGGTGGGAAATCCCCCTATGGACTAGCATTAAGGGTTTTGTAATGCATGCAGAAAATGACATAAAGTCTCATACTTCTTACCAAAATCCCAATCATAAACCCCATTATTCATATGCAAATACAAGGTTAAAAAGATCAAGTTATTGTACCTTAGTTTCCGTGTTTGATGTCGATCCTTTAATGTTTGGTCGCTCCTTGACTACAAATCTCCTCCCAACCCTGACTTGCATCCATAAAAAGACAAACAAAGAAATCCACATGCATATGATCTATGAACTAATGGGTTAGAGATTCTATCAAATTATAATCAAATTTAAACATTGTAAACCTCATATGTTGGGACAGGAAAAGTACTTCTTTTTATTAATCTCACAAGAGTAGCTTACAATAGTGAGATCAACCACTACTCCTCGAATCTGGTCCTGGGATCCTCTTCAACTGTGCTCCAACTGCTTTTGTATATGCTTCTCTTCACACACTAGTTGCAAAAGGTTGGGGCAAAGGTAATGCGAAATCAGGTAGAGTTTCTTTACAATTATTTTCCTCTTCTCAAATGGGACCCCTACCCCTTCTTTTATAGGCTAGAAAGGGCTAGGTATTTCGTCAAGTGACTGACTATGGGCAGTCAAACGGTTTAGATAACTTACCCAAAACTGTGATTTCCATATGCAACTTTCCATTTTTTTGCTTTTGTAGGTATACGCGGGCTCTAGTGGGTCAGCTAGCGTATACACGCGTGCAGTAGTGGAGCAGGGCATGTGTGCCTGCAAAAAGATTGTTTTTAAGAAGAGTTGTTCAATATTGGCTTGGCAAAAGATGTAAAATGAGATGCCCTGATGCCAAGTAAGCATATCTGGTGCAAATTTGGGTTATAACAGATGCCCCCTAATGTGTGAGGTCAGAAGAGCATCTGATGGCCGGAATACATTATCAATCTTCACCAACGTACGAAACAAGTGAGCCCAGAGACCAGAGTTCGGGAGGTGCCATCTGCAAAATAACAATTGTCTCACCGAGGCAGGCATACCCTTACTTGGAATGAAATAAAATCATGGATGCCAATCAAATACACTGCAGATCCATGTTATATAACTATATAAAGTGTATCCGCGAGCAATACACAACATATCTACATCTCGAAATCAAAAAGATATACATGTATAGTATCAATCTTTAAGAAGCGAATAAGGCCTGATGGATAGAGATGGGGCCTTCAGAGCACAAGCAACAGCTTCAAAATCTTCACAACTCGGGTAGGAGTGTAATATGAGTGGACGACTTCACTACCCAGAGGTCTTTGATGGCTTGTTGGAAATGAACTAGAGGATTTTGATGATCAGGCTGAGGGTTTCATGGATTTTGAACAAAGACTTGATTGAGCTTTCGGGATGGCTGGGTATGAGGGCAAGAGACAATCTGCAGAGGGGACGACTCAAGCTTGGTAATAACTTCCATTGGATAATAGCACGACAAAAGATGAGACTCATGCAACATGGTATTTGACATAAGTCTACGATGCAGGAGGCAACAAAAACTCTCCAAATGTTTGGAAGAATAACCAAATGGAGGAGGACACAACTCTATGTAGTGATTACAAGTTCCTAAGGTCATATAAAATCCCAGGGCTTGACGAACAAACAAAAATATGTGCTTTTTCCAAGGGCGACTCATTGTGCTGCCAACAAAAAAAAAAAACTTTTCCCTTCCTCTTTTTGGGGTATATTTGATTTTTTTTGTCTTTTTCAATAATTTTGGAAAGCTTGAAAAATAATAAAAGAATGCTACGTTACAAAGAAGGATCGAGTGTCGTAGACATGCTAGTTCCATGTGCAAGGAACACATGGATGCTCAGAGCAAAGGGATATATGTAGGAAAAGGACACTCGAGAAAAATCCTCCATGGGCCAAGGTGTCAAGACGCAGAGGCAAAGTGCTATAGGGCTTGCGTATAAGACATGCTTTAGATGGTTCAGTTGAGAGCAACATGGAGCTGACATTAGGCCAAAGATGCAGGTATGCAAATATGATCAATAGGACACAATGGTAACATCCTTCGATGTGATTTTAACGAGCCCAGAGAAGGTAAGCTCGCCGGTTTTTCATATTTAGAGAGTCTGAAAAAGAGTAAAAGGAGACTCCGCTGGGGTACCTTTTTAGAAGGTAGTCTAGTTAGTTCGAAAAAGTGGTAAATTAGCACCAAAAAGACGTCTATTCAAAACCATTTTAATGAGTGTGATAAAGATAAGATCACTTGACATTTTTTTCATATTTAAAGAGTCTGAAAAAGTCTTAACTATGGACTCTGTCAGGAATGTTCTTCTAGACCATTTTAACGAGTGTGAAGGAATAAGGTCACTCGATGATCTTTTCAATTTTAGGGAGTCTGAAAAGAGCTTCACTATGGACTTCGTGGGGGTTCCTTTTTCATAAATTTAGTCTCTCAGGCTCGAAAAAAGGGTTAAAATCATCCCTGAGAATAATCTTCTAGGGAACCGAAGCTCCTAGAGTATACCTTTGTTCGTACAGTTGACCATCCAGACCGAAAAAGGGGTAAACTACCACTGGACAGACGTGCCTTCAAATTTCAGTTTAGCGAGCGTGAAGGTCAACAAGGTCGCTCGACAATCTTTTCATTTTTAGAGGGTCTGAAAAGGGTTTAAAAGAAGACCCATTGTGTTTTGTGGGAGTCCCGAGGGCGAGGTCAAGAGTGATAATGCATCATGCAAATGAGGCTCAAACTCATAATCAGGATAAAATTAACAAGGACTCCCAAGCCTATAGTCATTAATGATGACATGGACGTCAAAATGCAACCATGATCTATCTAGGGAATACATGAAGGGTTAGGATCTACCACTAAAATACGACACTACTAAAGCAACAATGATGGTTCCGTGTCACAATTCGGTGGGATTGATCCTATGGAAAAGAGAAAAAGGAAACGAGGTGCAACAAGTGGAGGTGGAATCCTATCTTACATGCACAAAGTTGGAAAAACGACTTTTTACCAAAAGACCTGGAGAATGACCCAAATTTCCAAAATTTTTTCCAATACACAAAGTAACACTTATTATAACATTCCCTAAGAAACTCTTGAATAATTTTCTAGGTTAGAAGAACAACATAAAGGTCCAAAAAAATGACAAAAAGTGGCCAAAAAGTCTATAAATAGAAGCTGACAGCTCATTATCACTATTGCTAATTGAGAAATTGACTAAAAGCCAAAAATACCCCTTTGTGAAAAGAATTGATTCCGGGAGCTTCAATGGACGAAACGAACTTCCGCTTGGATGAAGTAAGTACATATTAGCCCCTCTTGCATTTCAATTTTTAAATTATGCATTTCTTTTAGTTTTTTGAGGGGGCGTTGACCTTTAAAAAGGTCGACCCTACGTATACGCGAGTTGTTCTATGACAACATGTGTGTGCACTCGTGCAGAGGAAAGACTACATGCGATTGTGTGTATTACAACCCGTGTATACCCTCTAAGATGTGGAAAAAAATAAAAAAATGCAATAGCTAATCTCTCCTAAACTTGTAAAGTGCAGAATGTATGTTCATTGGAGAGAGAGAGCATGAGGACATTGATTTTCTGGTCAGTGAGGACCCTGCTGCTACCGCTTTATTGGCTCAATGTGGTCTATTAAAGTTCTTCCATTGTTCATTCATGCAGGCAAAACCCAGGCTACTGAATGCCTTGGTTGATTATTGGCATCATGATGCAAAGGCCTTCATGCTTGAGGGACATTCATTGACTCCAACGACTGAGGATATTTACTTCTTGATTGGCCTCTCAAGGAGAGGGGAACTCGTCAATTTTTGCACTTTTCCCTCCGGGCCTCTCAACATAGCGGGAGTTGATTGGACTGCACTGTGAAGCTGGTATAGACAAAATGGGCACACAAGTGCCGATAAACAAGATCTCAGACCTATTGCGAAAAATGATAGTTTTTCTTATTGGGCGGATCACTGGATCCGCAGCTCTACATCATGCTTCTCGGGTGCACATGAATTGTGCGGTTGAGTGCTTAAATGCACAAGATTTTGATTGGAGTACTACTTTATTGGATTGCATGAAACGAAAACTTACATAGTGTCACATGCAGAGGCATAGAAACTTCAGGTTAGGGACTATTCTCTGCTCTTTCTTCTTCGAGAGGGTACCTAGTCTTAGTCCAAGGGAGATAGTACGGGGGCACATAGCCTCTTCTCCAGCAGTATGCAGATGGAAGACGTTGTTGCTGCGACAGGGGGGAGGGTGGACTATTGAGGCCTTTGACGACAAGTTTTTTGACTGGTGGCCTCGGTAGATCCTGGCGATAGAGG
>JZKD02S0363126.1:241564-277029 GCA_000966675.3 Picea glauca | reverse complement strand
TGGAACCTCACCGCGCTTACTTGGACAATCCCCATGGCGAAGATCGAGGATCTCCCACCGTCCATGCAGAATCGCGTTGTTGGGGTAACACGGACCTAGGTCCATCTTTTTCGGTGTTTGGCTAACGCCGTTGTTCACTATGACAGGGCCCACAGGCCCCGTCCTTAGCTTAGACTGGATTTCTTATGTGCCGAGGGCACCTTTTGTATATTTGTGAGGGCATAAGCCTCGTGTCTCTTTACTGGACACCTATTTTTTGAGGTGCTTGCGCCCACTTATGTACTCTGGTGATTTTGCGATATATATATAGATTTTTTTTTATCTTTTTTTGTTTTATGGAATACACTTATTTACGAATGTATTTACATGTGCGTGTGTGTGATTTTTCTTACATGTGTGTAAGATGCCAATTTAATATATGATTAGCTAGAGTATCTGTAACTTGATTTAATCCCCTAGGAACATGGATATACGTAATGTAATCAACGCTTCGTTCTAAGAGACGTATCCTAAGGAATCGTCAGTGTAGAGTAGGATCATGAATGCGGTAAACTCCATTTAACTGAGACAAAACTAGCTGAGCATCTAGATAGACTCGGAGGTGAGAGATATCAAGCGACAAAGCGTCACGAAGCAACTCAATAACTGCGCTGTATTCAGCGACAATGTTTGTGGTGTTATCTAAACATATACCTCCTGAAGATAACAACTGGCCCTGAGGTGTGAAAATCGCCCAAGCTGCGGAGGCAAGCCTCCGAGTGTGACGGCTAGCGCCATTTGCAAACCCAATAAACACTCCTAATTCACTTGACATCTACCACAATGAAAAGGATAACATAAAAAATGACACATCCATAAAACCAAAAGACAAAACTAAAAAGTAATAATACACAAACTATCCATATGTTACAAAAAGTCACCCAAGATGACCCACCTATGAGTAATACTTCTTGAGGTAGAGCCCATTTATAGACTTCGCCAAAACATTTCCCTGAAAGTCCACCAGACAATAAGCGCCCTTCTGTAGTACTTCTTTCACGATGAAAGGTTCGAACCACATGGGTTTGAGCTTTCCTGCCCCTAGGGGGTTCTTTTATTGGTCATAGACCAGGACAAGGTCGCCTTCATAGAATCCGAGGACGAACGAACCGATCATATTGACACTTGACTTTTTTTTTGTGAGCCTTGTTAGAGAAGGCCGCATCATGACACTGTTCATTGAGCTATTTGAGGTATAGTAGTCGCTCTTCAAGTGGTGAAATGTTTGGCAATAACTTTACTGCCAACTTTAAAGGTGGGATCTGACACTCTATGGGAAAGATTGCTTCCAGCCCATAAATGAGTTGAAAAGGTGAGAAATCGCTTGCAGTCTTAATAGACATTCAGTAAGCCCATAATGCCGAGTATAATATTAAATGCCAATTTGACTTGGACGAATTGATCATTCGCCGTAGAATGGTCTTAAGAGATTTATTGACAACTTCCACCTGACCATTCGCTTGTGGGTAGTAGGGTGATGAATGTTCTTGCCACAACCCAAGCTTTGACATTAAGTCGATCATCATTTTGTTCTGAAAGTGACTGCCATGGTCAGTGACAATCTCTCTCAGGACGCTGAGCCTTGCTATTATTTGGTTGAACAAAAAGAGAGTTGTTGTCTCCCCGTCGTCTTTAAACGTTGGCATAACTTGGACTCACTTGGTGAAGTAGTATACTGCTGCGATGATACAGCGGTGCCCCCTTGCTGAAGGGGGGATACATGTAGTGTAATCAATCCCCCATTTAGTGAAGGGACCAATGGTAATAACGAGAGAAATGGGAGAGGGGTGTGCCCTCATCTTCCGAGAGAATATCTGACACAGGTGTCACTTCTTGACCGATTCAACACAATATTTGATTAATGTCAGCAAGAAGTAACCGAATCGTAGAATTTTTTGGGTTGTTTCCAACCCCTACAGATGACCGCCACATGTTCCAGTGCAGCAATCGTTAAGCACGATTTCCGCTTCTTCATTAGTGAGACATCGATGAAGGATATGGTCTACACATCAAAGATACAAAGTGTCATCGAGTATGAGATAGTTCTTAGCCTGATGGCATATATGACGACGCTCATCACGAGAAGCAGAGGTGGGACACTTCAAAGTCTGGATATAGACAAGCACATCTCCATACCAAGGGTCAGAAGATGCAATAAAAAACATGTCTCCTTTGATAGGCGACTCGTCGGGTATAACATCACCTGATTCGATTGGAAGTTCTGATATGAGTTTCGTGAAGACCATCGACTTTTTGGATTTCGCCGAAACAAACTCCAAGTTGAATTCCTGGAGGATAAATATCCATCTATTGATCTTTCCACCGATGAATCATCATGTCAATACGTATTGAAATGGATTCACAATGACAATGATGGTGGTCTTGTGAAACAAAATGTAATGACAAAATTGTTGGACAACATGGATTGTTGCCAACGCAAGTTTTTCAATGTGGGAATAATTGATTTCTGGTCCAACTAGGCTTCGACTCAGGTAATAAATCACATATTCTGAGAGAAAATCATCCTCTTGAAGTAAGACCATACTGATGGTCGACTCCGCAGCGGCCAACTAGAATAAGAAATATTTATTATAATTGGGTGGCCGAAGCAGAGGGGTAGATATGAGGGCACGTTTCAACACTGCGAAAGAGCATTGAGCAACTTTGTCCCAATGAAAAGGAACATCCTTCTTCAATAAACGCATAAAACCCTTTGTGATCTCAGCATAGTTTGTGATGAAACACCGTAAAAAGTTCGCTTTTCCTTGCAAACTTTGAAGTTGAGGGATGGTGCACAGGGGAGGCAATTGAACTATTGCCTCAACCTTTAGAGGATCGACCATGATCCTTGTTGTCGAAATTATGAAACCTAGCAGACGAATCGATGTGACTCAAAAACTGCACTTGTTTAGATTTAAGAGAATTCAGTAGTAGCGACACCATTCAAGGATAAGTCGGAGGTGTGCCAGATGGTCAGATCTCTTGCGAGATCATTACGCTAAATAATCAAGATAAACCTAGACTATGTGTTTGAGGTCGTGGAAAGCAAAAGAGATGGCCCACTGAAACGTAGCTCCAACATTTTTAAGACCAAAAGGCATTTTCTGATAAGCGAATGTACTCCACGGACAAATGAAAGCGGTTTTGTGTTGGTCTTTGGGTTTGATCTGTATCTGATTGTATCCTGAAAAACCATCCATGAACGAAAAAGCCTTGCAACTTGTGCATTCATCGACTATTTGGTCAATTAATGGCGTGGGGAAATTATCTTTTGGGTAGGACTTGTCCAGATCACAGAAGTCCGTACATATGCGAATCGTACTTTGTTTCTTATTGACCGACACAAGATTCGACACCCATTGAGTCAATTGGATGGGGTAGATGAAACCAACTTTAAGTAGTTTCTCTACTTCAGCCTTGATAGCTGCTGCTTTCCTAGGATTGACCGGACGAAGCTTCTGCCAGACCGGCTTGACATCAGGATAAGTCGTGATTTCATGTTCGAAAATTCTTGGATCTATCCTAGCATTTCCTCGTAAGACCAGGAAAACACGTCACTAAAATCTTTAAATAAATCTATGTAGATTTGAATCTCCTCAGGGGAGCAATCTGCTCCGACGAAGATATTCTCCACGACACGAGGGGTTTTGGAGTTGTCAATAGGTATCGTTTAAGCTATTGTTGCCATATTTCCTTCAACATAAACTGTGTGCGTTGCCAAAGGATTGATAGGACAATATTTATCTCCATTCATAGTCATAGTGAATTCACCTGCTTCAATTCATCTTAACTCTAGGAGGAAGTAAGATCTATGATGAAGATCATCCCAAGGTCTATCCGGACTAGTCATTGCCTCAATAATCGCCTTGTATGAGGGCAAGACTAATTCTAAAGAATCTGTATCAATGAGGGAACCTTGAGCCCAAATAGGCTTGAGCACCGTATCTAACTCTTGTGTAGGAGTCAGATTGAGGTCGACAGAAGCTCGTTGAATGATCAAGTATGCAACTTCTGCCGTGGACAAAGGCATGGCCATGCCATGGTGCTTTTTCCCTTCCATCTTAGTTGATGGGGAAGGAAGAGTCCACAGATCGTTAAAGTACGTCGTGTGAAATGAAAAGATTTGAAATATTTCAGCCTGAGGCTGGTCGGGGTCAACCGACATGTAATGGACATTTCTGGTTGGAGGTGGGTAATCAAAAGTACCCATCAAAGGTGGGTACAAACCAACCCCTACCTTGACGATGTTGGGCTGAGGGTTATCAATCATTGGGACCGTGGAGACTCCCGATGAAGGGTCAGGATGAGAGAAGGATAACTAATCAATGGTCATGATCTGACCCTCGTGTGGAAACAACAAGACCCAAAAAACTATCGCGACCACTGCTTGCATAACATAGGTCCAACTCCTTCCTAACAAAATATTGTAGTTGAGAGACGCTTCGACCACTTCAACTTCGACGCACACACTTTTTCCCCTTAACTGCATGGGTAAAGAGGGAATGATCCCATGTGGTAAGAAAGAATGACCGTCAAAAGCTGTAAGAAGAGTAGGTGATGTAGACAAAATGGGTTGGCCTATGGCCTTCCAACATGCCAAAGACATCATGCATGTTGAGGCACCCTCATCCACCACTATACGAAAAATATTACGGGTAAAAGTTTTTGTGGTGTAAGCCACTACTATCTGAAAAGCTACGTGGTAAGGAAGACGAGGTTTTAAGTTGGTCATATCAAGCATGATCGTTCCCCTATTACAAATCTTAGCAGATCCTAGGGAAGCTAATAGAGCCTTTCTCTAGGAAGAGAAACTCTGGGGGACTTCCAAAGTGGACATCGCACAAGGGGTTTGTGATAAATCCTCCACCACAGAGTAATTCTGTGTGGCCCATGTGTTTGGATTGTGAGAATATTTCTTGAACGCACCTTTTGAGATGCGTGTTGTTGTTTCACCCAATGTCTTCTCAATATGGAGAGGAAGAGGTGGGTTTTTGGCTTCTTTACCCTTCTCAGAGGTGCTTGGCTTTCCGTAATCATGTGCTCTAGTCGATATATAGGCACCACCTTTCATCATATACATATTTGCAGATGAAGGATTACTTGAAGATGGAGGGGGTCCTTGATTGCCCCCTTCCACGCTCAAGGAGGCTTGAGTTAGAATTTTACCGTGTGGAAACAGGTTTGTTAACACGATAGGTTGTTGATGTGCCAATAACGTCTGGGCCTCCGCAAGCCGAGGGCAATGATGGGTCCGGTGGTCTTCCTTGCAAAGATTGCAAGGATACTTCGACTTCTTCTTTTGAGTGTCACCCTCGCCAACATTATCGGTAGGTTTCTTATCCCCCTTATCCTTCTTTCGTTGTTTCTTCTTTTCGTCAGGCTGTTAGGTGGCCGTTGGGTTTGTCGTTTTCACATTGTATACATTCGACTTTTGGGTAGGGGGAACAATCGGATCGGTGGTCTGGCTGGCCACTGTCTGCTGTATAGACAATTGTTGCAATTTATTTGACAATGGATTAGTCGACATGTGGTCCAAACCTCTATCTGGTCTTGTCAAGTATTGACCTCAATGCGTTTGGAAAAATTTCATAGAGTAAACCAGACTGAGAGTAAATTAGCTCTAGCTATTGAGCTCTCATTATCGCGTGTTCCTCAGAAAACACTCCAGATGTTGCGACATCTTTAGATAATTGGGGTACTAAAGACTTAAGGAACCACTCTAGCAGGAATGTTGGTGGGATTGACACTTTCATCAAACTCTTCCAACGTCTCCATTCTCGAATGTGATCAAAGAATGGTCCGCTTTTGTTTGTTCAAAGTTGGCCAACAATTCAGTGTCGATGTCATATCTTATAGGTAATTGGAATTGGTTTAAGAAATCCATTGCCAATTCGCTGAAGGAAGAGTATAGTGAGCGGTCGAACTCGATGTACCGTTTCGCAACACTCCCTATGGGAGTGCGTTGAAACAATCGCAATTGGACGGAGTCATCTCTTAAAGAGTTGGACGAGCACCATAAGTGGAAGGTAGTCACGTGATTGCCAAGTTCTTCGTTAGGCTTGACTTCAAACTTTGGAATGTCCAAAGGGAACTTGGTCAGCATAGGAGGCCAACTCAGATCGTGACAGATGGGGTTGTTTAATAACCTTGTCAAGTCTGGCAAGTGCAGGGTTGCCATAAATGGTAGTTTGGGTTGTGGATTGTAGCAAGGGAAAAAGGAGCCTAGAGTTTGAATGGCACCAGGTTGCCAGGAAAAGTTAGCTCACTGGCTAGGGCTCTGGTAATAACCATGGTCATGACTAGCATACAGATTCTGCGCTTCTTGAGACATCATCAGCTGGTTCCCGTAATAGGATATAAAGGGTCGGGCTTGCGTTGCATTCCAAGGATTTTGGGAGGGGTTGCCCCCTGTCGATCCGACAGGCATAGGCGTTGGGCCTTGCCTGGGGTTCCACTGGGTATGGAAGGGGTTGCCCCCGATCGACATCTCTAGGAAGGGGACTGGTCCCTGCCATGGATTCCAAGTTCCTTGTGAGGAAGGAATTACTAAGTGTGCCCCCTGTGCAGGAATAGTACATTATACAGGATGTGGTGTTCCATAACCGGGGTTGCCCCCGGCCGAAATGACATTTGACAAGAAAGCATTGTTACCAAATGTGAAAAACAAAGAGAAAGGTGTCAAACCAACTGACATGTTATAAGGAGGGAGTGCTTGACTACCTGATCCAAACAATTTTATGTTAGGCCCAACAACGTGTTGAGGAACACCGCCGAGTGAGGGGTACGAAGGGGGTATGTGACCCCTATCGTAAGGGAAAGTGATAAAGGGAGCAAAAGCGCCCCCCATAGATCCTTGCAAAGGAGCATTGGAACTTCCTGCTCCTAGACCTAAAGTTTGTAGTGTGGAGGAGGAAAGTACAATACTCGTACCGAAGCTAAGCATCCCATATGAGAACGGAGGGCCAGTCGCGTTCTGAGTAAACAGAGCAGTGATCGCTGCCATAGACGGAATCAGATCACTGCATGAGGTAGAAGAAGTCGAGACCATAGTGGACCAGACCGACGATGGTTGGTTAGGAGGTGGAACACCCCCGGTAGTGATAGTCGTGAAGGAAATATGAGTATTCCCTGAAGAAGTAGCAATGTTTGCTTCCATTGTTTCTTGTGACACTACCTGACGCTCGTAAGGTAGAACTTGTATGATGATGGGCACCGATAGATCAGTGATGGGAGGGTTATACGGACCAAGAGCTTCTACTCCAAGGTTAGAAATGATTGGTTCCTCCAACATCAAATGTTCTCCTCTCGAATATGGGTCGGGCATAGTTTCCTGTAACCCGGTTGTCTCAAAAGACCCTTGTTGGTCTAGTTTTCGCCTTAGTGGTGGTTGGGGTTCGAGGTCAACCGACGACAGGCCCAAAAGCCTTTGCGACCCAGGGAACTCCTGATGCTTCACTTTGTGAGAAGATCAAAGACACACTAAGGAAATCTCTAATCATTTGAAAACCAACATGCACTAGAAAAAGTACCTATGAGATAAAACAAACAATCACTAGATAGTTGGAAGAAAAGTTACAACAACCAACACTAGAGCAACTTACTGGTGCAAGTGAAACTCAAATACAGAAGCATCCTCTGGGTATAATCTGCAAATCATGGCCTGATGTCTGTCCTAAGTACTGCGGTATACCCCCGCAATCACTTTTGTAAGTCACTAGAAAGATAGGCAACTAGGTTGCCAATGCACAAACAGTCACTAGGTAGGTACAGTCGATAGTCGGGTGGACCGCAATGAGCAGGGTATCAAGCCCGAAACCTATCAAGGGTATTGAAAGCAAGTGTTCTGGAAGACGACTAAGAACCTCAAACGGATTTGAGACCCACGAAGCTCCGTGGCAAATGCGATCAACGAAATCCCAAGACAAGCCTGCTATATGCGTTCCCCACTACGCTTGGTCCAGCTTTGGAGGGGTTATCTCTGCTACCTTTCCTTACACAACCTCGTGTTTAGCCCCTGTGTTAGAGGGGGGTCCCAGATAACTTTCACGATACTAGACTTTTGACACTCCCTAGCACAAACTCTTATGTTTTTTTTAGCATCCTTGATGAGTTTCCTCTCCAATCCTAAATCAAGGCTCTAGCCTAGAATAATTGATGGAACCTACAAACATAAAGTCTAGTTGATTTTAATTAATCATTAATTTTAGTGGTTGTCTTAAGTCAAAGGGAATGAAAATGAAACCAATGATGTTTTCAGAGACGAAAGAGAAGAGCATATACTGAAACTGAAAACAAATTACTTCTTCACAAATTCAAATTTGCACATTCAAACTCTTTAACCAACTTTTCAAATTTTTTTTTTTTTTTAAGATCTTTTAACAGAAAACTCAAAACAAGATTTCACTCGACTACGAGGTTCTTATTGTCCTAAGTCAACAACCAAGAACTTATGAAGGCAATCTTTTTCCTGATGATTAATGCAAACAACCAACTACTTAACCAAACCAAAAAACAAAAGATTTTTTTTTACTGTTGAATGTTTAAGAAGCAAAAAAAGGAAAAATGACGACAAGTAAAGACCAAGAAAAGACTTCTGGCCTAAGCACAGATCGCAAAGAGTTACTAACAATAACACACAAGATGATTGAAGCAGACTCTCACACTTGTCTAAAAACCCTATTACAGTAAAAAACATAGATTTTTTTTTTAATGAAAAAGAAAGCTATGCTGTAATCAAACCTAAGCTATAGACTGCTATGACAGAGACCCAGACTAGATCAAGAAAATCCCTGAGAGGTGTGACTCTTGACAGGGAAGAGGATGACTGCCTCTTCTAATTTTTTTTCTCAACAGGTTCGTTACTGACAGTTCAACAACCAGCGTATGTACGCGGGCTGTGCAAGGTCAGGGCACGTGTGCATGTGTGTAGGCCCCCTACAAGCTGCGTGCACCTATGCAACTCCTCAAAGAAATGAAAACAAGCAATCAAGCACTGGTAGGGAGCAATGGTACTGAGAACCAGAATCCCTTGGAGAAACAGAAACTTTGACAGAAAAAGATGCAAGGAAAAATCTAATCTGAGGTTATACCTAGGCTACAGGCTGCAACAACAGAGACCAGAACTAGATCCAGAAAACCCCTGAGAAGGATCACTTCTAACAGGGAAGAGGATGATTGCCTCTCTTTAAAAAAAATAAAATTATGGACTTAGACATGCTACTGATCCTTCAGCAGCTAGCGTATGTACGTGGGCTGTGTGAAGTCAGGGTGCGTGTATACATGTGCAGGCCTTCTACAGGTTGCGTACGCCTCTGTAGCTTCCTAGAAAAGAAAAAACAATCAAGCGAAGAAAGCAAGGAGTGTTGGTATGGAAGACCAGAATCCCTACTAGCTCAGACTCTTACAGAAACTCAGAAAAGGGTAATAAAATCAATTTAAAAAACCCAGAAAGTATCCCCCAAAACCCTAGAGATCTCCCCAGTATGGTCGCAAATTCTGTTGTGGGTGGGAAATCCCCCTATGGAATAGCATTAAGGGTTCTGTAATGCATGCAGAAAATGACCTAAAGTATCATACTTCTTACCGACATCCCAATCATAAACCCCATTATTCATATGCAACACAAGGTTAAAAAGATCAAGTTACTGTACCTTAGTTTCCATGTTTGATGTCGATCCTTTAATGTTTGGTCGCTCCTTGACTGCAAATATCCTCCCAACGCTGGCCTGCATGCATAAAAATACAAACAAAGAACTCCACATTCATATGATCAATGAACTAATGGGTTAGAGATTCTATCAAAATATAGTCAAATTTAAACATTGAAAACCTAATATGGCGGGACGGGAAAAGTACTTCTTTTTATTAATCTCACAAGACTAACTTACAATAGTGAGATTGACCACTGCTCCCCAAATTTGGTCTTGGGCTCCTCTTTAACTGTGCTCCAACTGCTTTTGTATATGCTTATCTTCACACACTAGTTGCAAAAGGTTGGGGCAAAGGGAATGCGAAATCGAGTAGAGTTTCTTTAGAATTATTTTACTCTTCTCAAATAGGACCCCTACTCCTTCTTTTATAGGCTAGAAAGGGCTAGGTATTTGGTTGAGTGACCGGCTATGGGCGGTTAAACAGTTTAGGTAACTTACCCAAAACTGTGAGTTCCACCTGCAACTTTCCATTTTTCATGCTTTTGTAAGTATACACGGGCTGTAGTGGGCTAGCTAGCATATACACGCGTGCAGTAGTGGAGCAGGGCCCATGTGCCTTAAAAAATGGTGTTTTTAAGAAGATATGTTCAGTAGTGGCTTGGAAAAAGATGTAAAATGATATGGCCTAATGCCAAGTAAGCATATCTGGTGCAAATTAAGGTTATAACATCGTGATTTTATTCAGAGCCCGGTAATCAATGTAGAGTCGCCTGGTTCCATCTTTCTTCTGTACCAGCACAATTGGGCTCCTGCAAGGTGATGAGCTGGGATGGATGTGCCCCTTGTGGAGCAGTTCTTGGATCTGTCGCTTCATATCCTCATTCTCTAACAGAGAGCGATGATAGACTGGCCCATTGGGTAGTGGTGTGCCCGGGGTCAGATTGATGGGGTGCTTGACCTGGTAGTGCAGAGGTACCCCGGTAGGTGAGGAGAAGATATCTATATACAACATGACATTTCCATAAATAAGGTTGTCTCAAAAGAACATTACAAACTTCGAGAGCAGAAACATCACACAATACCTTGTCTTTGAAGGGCGTGATGCCGTACGACAGTCGACACTATTGGTTGACATGGAGATCGCTTCCTTGGTGGAGCCATCCAATGGTTTAGGGTTGAGGGTGCAGTGTTGTCGGTAGGGACAACCACTTGATGACCTCTACTGATATGAGGTTCTTCTGGCTACTGCTATCCACGATGAAGTGCAGTGGGGTGCCTTTTACCCGCATCTGTTAATGGAAGAGGCGTTGTCCTTCTTCTGGCTCATCTGGTTCACTAGGCTGGAGCTTGGTGGTAGCAACGGTGGCACTGGGTTTTTCATCAATGATACATCTTCCCCTTTCTGGTTCTGGCTCAGAGTTTGAACCTGCATCTGATTAAGAGGCTTTCACTTCGGCCACTAGCGACTACTTTGAGCGACATTAAGAAGTGTTATGCCAAGGGCTCTTATGGAAGTCGCACCACTTCCCAGTATCTTTCTTTGACTTTCTAGTGTCCTTCTTTGATTGCGGCTTGGACTAGTTGTCCTGATACTATCCATATTTGCTCTGTCCTTTGTTCTGTGGGTTGGGCCCCCCGTTTCCTGGATTTTGTTGTGAGGGGTTCCTAGGCCCAAATTGTCGCATCTTTTGTTTGAGCTTCTACTCGATTTTGACAGCATATTGGTAGGCCACGCCCAAGGATGAGATGTCCAAAAATTATGTTTCTGTATACATGTATCTATGCAGAGCATCGCGATACTTGAACACCAGATTTCGCTCCAAATCTTTTATACCCAGCTTGGTGAGCAAGGTATGAAAGATATTCATGAAATCTGGCACTGCTTGGTCTCTTTCTTACTGCAATGTGGTCCATTTGGTATACAAGTCGTCATAACTTCCAACAGGGTAGTATTGTTCCTTAATAGAATCCCTGAAGGAATCCCAAATGGCCGTGACTATAAATAGTGAGGGTTCCCCTGTTTCCTTTTGCTTACAAAAAGTTTCCCACCAATATTTTACGTGGGGAACGACTTTGAGGAGTGCAAAAGTAATATTTTCTCTATTCGAAAAGTTATGGATAGAAAAATACCCTTCTAGTAGATTCAACCACTTGTCTACAACATCTACGTGTATCTGACCTTCAAATATAGGAATATCAAAATTTATTTGTACCTTGAAGGGGGTGGCGCCTCCGCTCGAAGAAGATTCATCGCCTGTTGGTAGTTGTCGAAGGATTTGCGCGAAACTATCCATCATCTCGTTCCTTTGTTGCGTGAGGGATTCCTTAATTAATAGTTTGAAAGGATCTCTTGTCTCATCATCTTTATTTTCTCCTACCATGAGAGGTCGCTTGGGTGTGCGAGAGCTTTTTTCCTCAAGAGAAACAAGCTCGAGACCCAACTCTTTGTACTCTGACCTCATTGGGGACATGCATTAAGACGACAAGGAGAAGACCGCTCTGATACCACTGATCCAGATTTTATGAGTAGAATGAAATGACTATAGATTATTAATAGGTTCTTAACACAAAATAACAGAGATACAGTAAAATTGGTTTTCTATTCAATAAGGAAATAAGCTGAAACTCTAAAATGCAGCAGAAACAAACTTGTTGGAATGGTGGCAGCTTATCTCTGAGGAGAGATGTGACAACTGTGCTCATTCGCAAGAAGATGATTAAAATGAGGCTCTGAAGGCATTTTTACAATACACAGGAATTCCAAAAATCCTAGACATCCAAAAACCTAACCCTAGGAGATGAAGCGCCAAAAGTCATGTGGGTCCCATTTGGGTAAGTTAGTACATCAACTTCCTGGGGTCGTAACTTTTGCATACGATCTCCGTTTTAGGTGTATGATAGCCCATTGGAAAGGTATATTCGAGGAGATTCCTTTTGGGGGCTCAATCACGCCTTTGACTATAATTGAGAATCTCAATCCCGAAAAACCTTCATTTAGGCCCTCAAAATGGCCCTGGAAATTAAAACTGCTAAAAATAGTAAATTACCAAAATTGTCAGAAAACTGTTTTGAGCCAGTTGGAAGAGGTGGGTGGCCACCAATATCCCCCTGGATCAATCCTCCATCCTTATGAAACAATGGTCTCCATTGCGTTGATTTACCCCATCATATTAGGAAATTTTTGCTGAATTTGGCCACGGGTGAGCCACTTGACTTGGTGCAGGAGCTGCCCAGGCATCCCTGCTTTGCTGTCGAGTTCTCTTGATCTGTGTGTCCACAATATGATCACTGGATGCCTATTTTATGCAGTCGGGGTTGAGGTCTGTTGGTTTCAGCTTCTCTGCTACGTCTAAGGTGTCCAATAATGGTGGGAAATAAGGGCAAAGGAGATCCACGTTGAACACTGGGTGGAAGCCAAGGAAAGGAGGAATGTTGAGCTTAAAAGCATTACCCCCCATGACCTTGGTGATGGTGTATGGCCCATAACGGAGTGGGCGAAGCTTCCGATGGGGTCCTGTAAGGCGTTCTTTCTGCAAGTGGAACCAAACTTTGTCTCCCACATGAAACTTATGTGGCACCCGATGTTGATCATGGCACTACTTTTTCTTGTCATTGGACTTCTTTAGGATATCTTGAACCTATTGGCGGATGTGCTGGATCGGCTCAATGAACCGGGTTTCTTTTTCAGCTTTAGTTGGAGCAAGAGACGAGTCAGTTGAGGTGACTGCAAGGGGAAGTGCAACATCTATGGGACCCAATGGTTGGAATCCCAACCCCACCTGAAAGGGGATATGGCCGGTTGAGATATGTAGGGCTCGATTGTAGCTTTGTTGGACATAGGGAAGGCTCTAATCCCATGTGCGAGGGTGCTTTGAATTATACATGAAAATGATTTACGACCTCTATTTGGCCATCTGTTTGGGGGTGGAAGGCCATGGATTTGGTGAGCTTGGTGTCTAGCAGTGACCAGAGGCTCGACCAAAATGTGCTGAGAAATCGATTGTTCCGATCTGAGACTATGGTTTGTGGGATTCCAAAATGTACTCAGAATTGTTCAAAGAAGAGCTTGGCAGTGGCCTTTGTTGTGATGTACATTTCTTTGTTGTAAGTAGGGTACTTAAAGACAACATCTAATAGTACATTTCTTTGTGGTAAGTAGGGTACTTAGGGGCCCATGCAATATGGGAGAATCCCAACATGAACCTGTGGTAGAAATTGGCAAGGCCCAAGAAGCTTTGAAACTCAGTGAGTGTGGTTGGGGCTGGCCAATCATAGATGACTTGGATCTTGGATGGATCCACATGTACGCCATGCTAATCAATTATGTAGCCTAGGAAATGGATCCTTTCCATGCCGAAGGAGCATTTTCCGAAGTTGGCATATAGCTTGTGCTGCCGCAGTGTGTGAAAAGCTACTAAATATGCTGCAAATGTTTGTCCCAAGTTTTTCTGTAAATGAGAATGTCATGCAGATACATCACTACAAAAGTATTGGTGAATGGTCGCAGGATATCATCCATCATCTTCATGAAAGTGGCTGGAGCATTTGTCAAACCAAAGGGCATGGCCAACCATTCAAAAAGGCCTTAAATTGACTTGAAGGCGGTTTTCCATACATCTGTTTGTTCTATCGGGACTTGGTGGTAGCTAGACTTCAGATCAATCTTACTGAAGTATTTTCCCCCCATGAGTTGATCAAGGAGGTCGTCGATTTAGGGAATCAGGTTCTAGTTTTTGAATGTGATTTTATTCAGAGCCCAGTAATCAATGCAGAGTCACCATGTTTCATATTTCTTCTGTACCGACACGATTGAGCTCCCGCAAGGTGATGAGCTAGGATGGATGTGCCCCTTGTGGAGCAGTTCTTGGATCTGTCACTTGTTCTCCTCTTTCTCTAACATAAAGCGATGATAGACTGACCCATAGGGAAACAGTGCCTGGGTCAGATCAAAGGGGTGCTTGACTTGGCAGTGCAGAGGTACCCCAGTAGGTGAGGAGAAGATATCTAAGTATTCTTGCATGACCTTATCTACTTGCTTCTGCTATGTGGAGAGGTCGGCCACAGAGACCTTGGCTGTGGCTGTGATCTTTCACTTATTCCGAGAGAGAATCATGAAGAAGAAAAAATTCCCCGTCTGAGAGATGACCTTCCTACATTGCTTAGTAGAGATCAAGGAAATAACACTAGGTGGGACTGCCTCGGGTATCCTGTATAATTTCCTTTTCAAAGTAATAATGACACTACAAGGCCTAGACTTGTATATAGCATGACGTTTCCATAAATAAGGTTGTCCCAAAAGAACATCACAAACTTTGAGAGGAGAAACATCACACAATACCTCGTATTTGAAGGGATTGATGTCGTACGACAGTCGCACTATTGGCTGACGCGAAGATCGCTTCCATTACAGAGCCATCCAATGGTGTAGGGTTGTGGGTGTGGTGTTGTTGGCAGAGCCAGCCGCTTGACGACCTCAGCTGAGATGAGGTTCTTCTGGCTATTGCTATCCACGATGAAGTGCAGCAGGGTGCATTTTACCCACATCTATGAATGGAAGAGGCGTTCTCCTTCATCTAGCTCATTTGATTCACCAAGCTGGAGCTTGGTGGTCGCAACGGTGGCACTGTGTTCCACATCAATGATTCGTCTTCCCCTTTCTGGTTCTAGCTCAGAGTCTGAACCTGCATCTAATTCAAAGGCTTTCACTTCGGCCACCAACGACTGCTTTGAGCGGCAGTCAACAGTGTTATTCCAAGGGCTCTTATGGAAGTCGCACCACTTCCAAGTATCTTTCTTTGTCTTTTCAGTGTCCTTCTTTGCCTTCGGCTTGGAGTGGTTGTCTTGATACTGTCCATATTTTCTCTATCCTTTGCTCTGTGGGTTGGGGCTTCCCTTTCATGGCTTTTGTTGTGAGGGTTTCCCAGGCCCAAATTTTCCCACTAATCTTTGACATGGGGAACGACTTTGAGGAGCGCAAAAGTAACCTTTTCTCTATTCGAAAAGTTAAGGACAAAAAAATACCCTTCTAGTAGATTCAACCACTTGTCTACAACATCTGCGTCTATCTGACCTTCAAATATACGAATATCAAAGTTTATTTGTACCTTGAAGGGGGTGGCACATTCACTCAAAGAAGATGCATCATCTGTTGGTAGTCGTCAAAGGATTTGCGCGAAACTATCCATCATCTCGTTCCTTTGTTGTGTGAGGGCTTCCTCAATGAACAGTTTGAAAGTTTCTCCTGTCCTGTCATCTTTCTTTTCTTCTGCCATGAGAGGTCACTTGGGTGTGCGAGAGATTTTTTCCTCAAGTGAAAAAATCTCGAGACCCAACTCTTTGTACTTCGACCTCATTGGGGATATGCATTAAGATGACAAGGAGCAGACCGCTCTGATACCACTAATCCAGATTTTATGAGCAGAACAAAATGACTATAGATTATTAATAGGTGATTAACACAAAATAACAGAGATACAGTAAAACTGGTTTTTTATTCAATAAGGAAATAAGTTGAAACTGTAAAATGCAGTTAAAACTGTAAAATGCAGTTAAAACAAACTTGATGGAATGGTGGTGGCTTATCTCTGAGCAGAGATGTGACAACGACACTCATTCACAAGAATATGATTACAATGAGGCTTTGAAGGCCTTTTTACAATAAATAGGAATGCCAAAAACCCTAGACATCCAAAAACCTAACCCTAGGAGATGAAGCGCCAAATGTCATGTGGGCCCCATTTCGTTAAGTTAGTACATCAACTTCCCGGGGTCGTAACTTTTGCATACGATCTCTGTTTTAGGCATATGATATCCCATTGAAAGGTAATCTTTGAGGAGATTCATTTTGGGGGTTCAATTATTCCTTCAACCATCATTGAGAAGCTTTGAGAACTCGATAAAGCTGGATCCTTTGCTATCGAGTGCCCTTGATCTGTGTGTCCACAATATGATCGTTGGATGCCTGTGGTATGCAGTCGGGGTTGATATCTGTTGCTGTTAGCTTCTCTGCTATGTATGAGGTGTCCAATAATGGTTGGAAATAAGGGCGAAGGAGAGCCACGTTGAACACTAGGTGCAGGCCAAGAAAAGGAGGAATGTTGATCTCAAAAGAATTATTCCATAGAGCCTTGGTGATGGTGTACGACTCATAACGGAGTGGACGAAGCTTCCGATGGGGTCCTGTAAGGCGTTCTTTCTGCAAGTGCAACCAAAATTTGTCGCCCACCTCAAACTTTGTGGCACCCGATGTTGATCATGGTGCTGCTTGTACTTGTCATTGGACCTCGCTAGGATATCCTAAACATGTTGGAGGATGTGATGGATCACTCAATGAACTGGGTGGCTTTGTCAGCTTCAGTTGGAGCAGGAGATGAGTCGGTCGAGGTGACCCCAAGGGGAAGTGAAACATCTATGGGACCCAATGGTTGGAATCCCAACCCCACCTGAAAGGGGTTGTGGTCGATTGAGCTATGTTGGGCTCGGTTGTAGCTGTGTTGGACATTGGGACAGATCTCATCCCATGTGCGAGGGTGCTTTGAATTATACATGCGAAAGATATGAATAATCATTTTATTTTCGACCTCAGTTTGGCCATCTGTCTAGGGGTGGAAGGTTGTGGATTTGGTGAGCTTGGTGTCCAGCAGTGACCAGAGGCTCGACCAGAATGTGATGAGAAATCGTCTGTCCCGATCTAAGACAACGGTTTGTGGGATTCCAAAATGTACCCAGACTCATTCAAAGAAGAGCTTGGCAGTGGCCTCTGCTGTGATTTTCGTCTTGCAAGCAACCCGAATCGCCATCTTAGAAAAGCGATCAAAAACCACAAAAACACAGTCATTTCCCCGCTTGGTGAAGGGGAGGCCCGACATATAGTCCATTGAGATGGACTCCCATGGCCTTTCAGAAGTAGGAAGAGGGGTGTATAGGCCCTGCTTCTTAGTGGTCGGTTTGGCAATGGCGTAGGTAGTGCATGACCTGATATACTTGTTGACCTCTTGTCGAAGTTTCGGCCAGTAGAAATGTTTCTGTAGCATCACCATTGTCTTTTCGATGCCAAAGTGTCCTGCCACTTGACTATAGTGGGCTTCCCATATTAGCTTCTCTCTCTCACTTGATGGAACACAGATATGTCCCAGACGACACAACAACCCATCCTGAAGATGGAAATTATCGACAACTGCGTTTGCACCCAACATTTGGTAGGTGGTGGCGAAGTTCATCTCTGTCTCATAGAGTTGGGGCCATCCAGAGGTCTCATGGCCGTAGGAGTCTAGCACCGTGGTGAGTGCCACAACTGGCAGTCTGCTTTGGCAATAAGAGACACGATTGGTGCTTCCTATTTTATACTTGATGTTGAGGTGGAATTGCTGCAAGTATGTTGACCACTTTTGATGGTGATCATTCTGCAATTTCCCTTGTGTCTACATGAAGTACAATGGCTTATGATAACTATGGATGATTGTCTTTTTCCCAAGAATGTATTGTCTCCTCTTGAGGCAGGCTTTCACAATGGAGTACATTTCTTTGTCATAAGTAGTGTACTTACAGACAACATCTGATAGTGTCTCACTATGATAGGCCACAGGGTGGCCGTGCTAAGTGAGAACAATTCCCACCGCCTAGTCTGAAGCATCTGTCTCGATCTCAAAGGGCTGCTACAGGTCTAGTAGTGAAAGTGCTGGGGCTGAGCACAAGCGCTGATTCAAATCATCGAACACTTTTTGTTGGGAATGCCCCTATGTAAATTTCTCCTTACCACCACCCCTGGTTATTTGGCTAAGGGCCCATGCAATATGTGAGAATCCCAACATGAACTTGCGGTAGAAATTGGCAAGGCCCAAGAAGCTCCAAAGTTTAGTGTGTGTGGTTGGGGCTGGCCAGTCATGGATGTCTTGGATATTGGATGGATCCACATGTACACCATGATGATCAATTATGTACCCCAGGTAATGGACCCTGTCCATGCCGAAGGAGCATTTTTCCAAGTTCGCATATAGCTTGTGCTGTCACAGGGTGTGCAAAACCTGCTAAATATGCTGCAAATGTTTGAACCAAGTCTTGCTGTAAATTATAATGTAATCCAGATACACCACTACACAAGTATTGGCGAATGGTCGCAGGATATCATCCATCATTCTTATGAAAGTGGTTGGAGCATTTTTCAAACCAAAGGGCATGACCAACCATTCAAAAATGCCTTCTTTGACTTGAAGGCGATTTTCCGTACATTTTTCTGTTGTATCGGGACTTGGTGGTAACCAGACTTCAGATCAATCTTACTGAAGTATTTGGCCCCCGTGAGTCGATCAAGGAGGTCGTCAATTCGGGGAATCGGGTATCAGTTTCTTAATGTGATTTTATTTAGTGCCCGCTAATCAATGTAGAGTCACCATGTTCCATATTTCTTTTGTACCATCACGATTGGGATCCCATAAGGTGATGAGATGGGATGGATGTGCCCCTTGTGGAGTAGTTCTTAGATCTGTCACTTGTTCTCTTCATTCTCTAACAAAGAGTGGTGATAGTTTGGCCCATTGGGCAGCAGTGCACAGGGGGTCAGATCAATGGGGTGCTTGACCTGGTAGTGCAGAGGTACCCTGGTTAGTGAGGCGAAGATATCTGACTATTCTTCCACGACCTTATCTACTTGCTTCTACTGTGTGGAGAGGTCGGCCACAGAGACCCTGGATGTGGCTGTGATCTTTCGCTTATTCTGAGAGAGAATCATGAAGAAGACAAACTTCCCCGTCTGAGAGATGACCTTCTTGCATTGCTTAGCAGAGATCAAGGAAATAACACTAGGTGGGATTGCCTCGGGTATCTTGTACAATTTCCTGTTCAAAGTAATAATGACACTAGGAGGCCTAGACTCATATACAACATGACTTTTCCATAAATAAGGTTGTCCCAAAATAACATCACAAACCTCGAGAGGAGCAACATCACACAATACCTCGTCTTTGAAGGGCTTGATGTCGTACGACAGTCGACAGTTTTGGTTGACATGGAGATCGCTTCCTTAGTGAAGCCATCCAATGGTGTAGGGTTGTGGGTGCGGTGTTGTCAGTAGGGACAACGAGTTGATGACCTATGCTGAGATGAGTTTCTTTTGTCTACCGCTATCAACGGTGAAGTGCAGCGGGGTGCCTTTTACCCACATCTGTGAAGGGAAGAGGTGTTCTGCTTCTTCTAGCTTGTCTGTTTCACCAGGTTGGAGCTTGGTGGTAGGAACAGTGGCACTGGGTTCCGCATCAATGATTCGTCTTCCCTTTTTTGGTTCTAGCTCAGAGTTCAAACCTGCATTTGATTAAGAGGCTTTCAGTTTGGCCACCACCAACTGCTTTGAGCGACAATCAACACTGTTATGCTAAGGGCCCTTATGGAAGTCGCACCCTTTCCCGGTACCTATCTTCGTCTTTCTGGTTTCATTCTTTGCTTGTGGCTTGGACTGGTTGTCCTGATACTGTCCATATTTGCTCTGTCCTTTTTTCTGTGGGTTGAGGCCTCCCTTTCCTGGCTTTTTTTTGAGGGGTTCCTTGGCCCAAATTGCCACGTCTTTTGTTTGAGATTCTGCTCGATTTTGACGTCATATCGGTAGGCCATGCCCAAGGATAAGATGTCCAAAAATTCCATTTCGGTCTAGATTTATCTATGCAGAGTGCCACAATACTTGAGATTCAGATGTCTCTCCGAATATTTGATACCCAGTTTGGTTTGCAAGGTATGAAAGATATTCATGAAATCTGGCACTTCTTGGTCTCTTTCTTGCTGCAGTGTGGTCCATTTGGTATACAATTCGTCATAACTTCTGACAGGGTAGTATTGTTCTGTAACAACACCCTTGAAGGAATCCTAGGTGGTAATGACTGTAAATAGTGAGGGTAACTCTGTTTCGTTTTGCTCACAGAAAGTTTCCCACCAATCTTTGACATGGGGAATGAATTTGAGGAGCACAAAAGTAATCTTTTATGTTTTCGAAAAGTTATGGACAAAAAAATACCCTTCTAGTAGATTCAACCTCTTGCCTACAACATATGCATCTATTTGGCCTTCAAATATAGGAATATCAAAGTTTATTTGTATCTTGAAGGGGGTGGCACCTTTGCTCGAAGAAGATGCGTCGCTTATTGGTAATCGTCAAAGGATTTGCGCGAAACTATCCATCATCTCATTCCTTTTTTGCGTGAGGGATTCCTCAATCAATAGTTTGAAAGGATCTCCTACCCTGTCATATTTATTTTCTTTTTCCATGAGAGGTTTCTTGGGTGTGGGAGAGCTTTTGTCCTCAAGAGAAACAAGCTCGAGACCCAACTCTTTGTACTCCGACCTCGTTTGGGACATGCATTAAGACGACAAGGAGCAGACTGCTCTGATACAACTGATCCAGATTTTATGAGCAGAATGAAATGACTATAGATTATTAACAGGTTTTTAACACAAAATAACAAAGATACAGTAAAATTGGTTTTCTATTCAATAAGGAACTAAGCTGAAACTGTAAAATGCAGTGGAAACAAGCTTGCTGGAATGGTGGCGGCTTATCTCTGAGAAGAGATGTGACAACTACGCTCATTCGCAAGAAGATGATTACAATGAGGCTTTGAAGGCCTTTTTACAATAAATAGGAATGCCCAAAACCCTAGACATCCAAAAACCTAACCCTAGGAGATGAAGCACCAAAAGTCATGTGGGCCCCGTTTGGGTAAGTTAGTACATCAACTTCCCAGGGTCGTAACTTTTGCATACGATCTCTGTTATAGGCGTATGACAGCCCGTTGGAAAGGTATCTTAAGGAGATTAATTTTTTGGGCTCAACCATGCTTTTGTTAATTATTGAGAAGCTCGATCTTGAAAAACCTTCATTTAAGCCCTCAAAATGGCCCCTGAAGTTAAAACTACTAAAAATACGAAATTGCCAAAATTGTCAAAAAAATATTTTGAGCCAGTTGGAAGAGGTGGGTGGCCACCGATATCCACTTGGATCAATCCTCCCTCCTTATGAAGCAATGGTCTCCATTGTATTGAGTTCCCCCATCAAATGAGGAAATTTCTGCTGAATTTGGCCCCAGGTGAGCCACTTACCTTGGTGCAAGAGCTGCCCTGCTTTGACGACTCGATAAAGATGGATCCTTTGCTGTTGAGTGACCTTTATTTTTGTGTCCACAATTTGATTGCTAGATGTCTGTTGTATGTAGTGGGGTTTGAGCTCTGTTGGTGTCAGCTTCTTTGCTACATCTGAGGTGTCCAATAATGGTGGGAAATAAGGGCGAATGAGATCCACGTTGAACACTGGGTGCAAGCCAAGGAAAGGAGGAATGTTGAGCTCAAAATAATTATCCCCCATAGCCTTGGTGATGGTGTACGACCCATAACAGAGTGAGAGAAGCTTCTGATGGGGTCCTGTAAGGCATTCTTTCTGCAAGTGCAACCAAACTTTGTCACCCACCTGAAACTTATGTGGCACCTGATGTTGATCATGGCGTTGCTTGTAATTGTCATTGGACTTCTGTAGGATATCCTGAACTTGTTGGAGGATGTGCTAGATCTACTTAATGAACCAGGTGGCTTTGTCAGTTTCAGTTGGAGCAAGAGATGACTCGGTCGAGGTGACCGCAATGGGAAGTGCAACATCTATGGGACCCAATGGTTGGAATCCCAACCCCACCTGAAAGGGGTTGTGGCTGATTGAGCTATGCAGGGCTTGGTTGTAGCTATGTTGGACATTGGGTAGGCTCTCATCCCATGTGCGAGGGTGCTTTGAATTATATATGGTAAGGATATGCACAATCATTCAATTTACAACCTCAGTTTGGCCATCTGTCTGGGGGTGGAAGGCTGTGGATTTGGTGAGCTTGGTGTCCAACATCGACTGGAGGCTCAACTAGAATGTGCTGAGAAATTGATTATCCTGATCTGAGACAATGGTTTGTGGGATTCCAAAATGTACCCAGACTCGTTCAAAGAAGATATTGGTAGTGGTCTCTACTGTGATGTTCTTCATGCAAACAACTAGAATCTCCATCTTAGAAAAGTGATCAACAACCACAAAAACAAAGTCATTTCCCCACTTGGTGGAGGGGAGGCTTGACATGTAGTCCATTGAGATTGATTTCTAGGGCCTTTTAGGAGTAGGAAGAGGGGTGTATAGGCCTTGTTTCTTAGTGGTCGGTTTGGAAATGGCACAGGTAGTGTAGGACCTGATATACTTGCTGACCTCCTATCAAAGTTTCAGCCAGTAGAAATGTTTCTGTAGAATCGCCACTGTCTTTTCGACGTCGAAGTGTCTTGGCATATGATTGTAGTTGGATTCCCATATCAGCTTCGCTCGCTTGCTTGGCGGAACATAGATATGGCCCACATGACACAACAACCCATCCTGAAGATGGAAATGATCAACAACTACGTTTTCACCCAACATTTGGTAGGTGGTGGCGAAGTCCGAGTCTGTCTCATAGATTTGGGGCCATCCAGATGTCTCATGGCCGCAGGAGTCTAGCATCGTGGTGAGTGCTACGACTGGTGGTCCGTTGAGGCAATAAGCAACGCGATTGGTGCTTCCTATTTTATACTTGATGTTGAGGTGGAATCACTGCAAGTATGTGGACCACTTTTGATGGTGATCATTCTGCAATTTCCCTTGTGTCTGCATGAACTGCAGTGGATTATGATCAGTGTGGATGATTGTCTCCTTCCCAAGAATCCAATGTCTCCACTGGCGGCAGGCTTGCACAATGGAGTACATTTCTTTGTCATAAGTAGGGTACTTATGGACAACATCTGATAGTGTCTCACTATGATAGGCCATGGGGTGGCCGTGCTGAGTGAGAACGACGCCCACCGCATAGTTTGAAGCATCTGTCTCGATCTCAAAGGGATGCTGCAGGTTTGGTAGTGAAAGTGCTGGGGCTGAGCACAAGTGTTGCGTCAAATCATCGGACACTTGTTGTTGGGAATGACCCCACGCAAATTTCTCCTTATCACCACCACTAGTTATTTGGCTAAGGGCCCATGCAATATGGGGGAATCCCAACACGAACCTGCGGTAGAAATTGGGAAGTCCCAGGAAGCTTCGAAGTTCAGTGAGTGTGGTTGGGGCTAGCCAGTCATGGATGACTTGGATCTTGGATGGATCCACATGTACGCCATGCTGATCAGTTATGTAGCCCAAGTAATGGACCCTGTCCATGCCGAAGGAGCATTTTTCCAAATTGGAATATAGCTTGTGCTGCCACAGGGTGTGCAAAACCTCCTGAATATGCTGCAAATGTTTGGCCCAATTCTTGTTGTAAATGAGAATGTTATCCAGATACACCACTACAAAAGTATTGGTGAATGGTCACAGAATATCGTCCATCATCCTCATGAAAGTGGCTGGAGCATTTTTCAAACCAAAGGGCATGACCAACCATTCAAAAAGGCCTTCGTTTGAATTGAAGGCAGTTTTCCATACATCTGTTTGTTTTATTGGGACCTGGTGGTAGCCAGACTTCAGTTCAATCTTATTGAAGTATTTGGCCCTCGTGAGTTGATCAAGGAGGTCGTCGATTTAGGGAATCGGGTAGCTGTTTCTGACTGTGATTTTATTCAGAGCCCGGTAATCAATGCAGAGTCGCCAGGTTCCATCTTTCTTCTGTACCAACACTATTGGGCTACTGCAAGGTGATGAGCTGGGATGGATGTGCCCCTTGTGGAGTAGTTCTTGGATCTATTGCTTGATCTCCTCATTCTCTAACAGAGAGTGACGATAGACTTTCCCAATGGGCAGTGGTGTACCAGGGGTCAGATCGATGGGGTGTGTGACCTGACAGTGCAGAGGTACCCCGGTAGGTGAGGAGAAGATATCTGATTATTCTCCCACGACCTTATCTACTTGCTTCAGGGTAGTATTGTTGCTTAACTTCCGACAGGGTAGTATTGTTGCTTAATAGCATCCCTGAAGGAATCCCAGGTGGTGGTGACTGCAAATAGTGAGGGTTCCTTTGTTTCCTATTGCTCACAGAATGTTTCCCACCAATCTTTGATGTGGGGAATGACTTTGAGGAGCACAAAAGTAATATTTTCTCGATTCGAAAAGTTATGCATAGAAAAATACCCTTCTAGTAGATTCAACCACTTGTCTACAACATCTGCGTCTATCTGACCTTCAAATATAGAAATATCAAATTTTATTTTTACCTTGAAGGGGGTGGTGCCTTCGCTCGAAGAAGATGCATCGCATGTTGGTAATCATCGAAGGATTTGCGTGAAACTATCCATCATCTTGTTACTTTGTTGCATGAGGGTTTCCTCAATAAATAGTTTGAAAGGATCTCATATCTCATCATATTTCTTTTCTCCTGCCATGAGAGGTCGCTTGGGTGTGCGAGAGATTTTGTCCTCAAGAGAAACAAGCTCGAGACCCAACTCTTTGTACTCCGACCTCGTTGGGGACATGCATTAAGACGACAAGGAGCAGACCGCTCTGATAGCATTGATCCGTATCTTATGAGTAGAACAACATGACTATAGATTATTAATAGGTTCTTAACACAAAATAAGAGAGATACAATAAAACTGGTTTTCTATTCAATAAGGAAATAAGCTGAAATTGTAAAATGCAGCGGAAACACACTTGCTGGAATGGTGTCGACTTATCTCTGAGAAGAGATGTGACAGCTGCGCTCATTCAAAAGAAGATGATTACAATGAGGCTATGAAGGCCGTTTTATAATAAACAGGATTTCCAAAAACCCTAGACATCTAAAAAGCTAACCCTAGGAGATGAAGCGCCAAAAGTCATGTGGGCCCCATTTGGGTAAGTTAGTACATCAACTTCCCCATGTCGTAACTTTTGCATACGATCTCCATTTTAGGCATATGATAGCCTGTTGGAAAGACATATTCGAGGAGATTCATTTTGTGGGCTCAATAATGCCTTATCCTATCAATGAGAAGGTCAATCCTGAAAAACCTTCATTTAGGCCCTCAAAATGGCCCCAGAAGTTATAGCTGCTAAAAATACTAAATTGCCAAAATTGTCAAAAAACTGTTTTTAGCCAGTTGGAAGAGGCGGGTGGCCACCAATATCCACATGGATCAATCCTCCCTCCTTATGAAGCAATGGTATAAATTGTGTTGAGTTCCCCCATCAGATGAGGAAATTTCTGCTGAATTTGGCCCCGGGTGAGCCACTTGCCTTGGTGCAAGAGTTGCCCTACTTTGACGACTCGACAAAGCTGGATCCTTTGCTGTCGAGTGCCATTGATCTGTGTGTCCAAAATATGATCACTAGATGCCTATTGTATGCAGTCGGGGTTGATCTCTGTTGGTGTGAGTTGCTTTGCTATGTCTGAGCTGTCCAACAATGGTGGGAAATAAGGACGAAGGAGATCCACGTTGAACACTAGGTGCAGGCCAAGGAAAGGAGGAATGTTGAGTTCAAAAGCATTATCCCCCATGGCCTTGGTGATGGTGTACGACCCATAACGGAGTGGACGAAGCTTCCAATGGGGTCTTGTAAGGCGTTCTTTCTACAAGTGCAACCAAACTTTGTCGTCTACGTGAAACTTATGTGGCACCCGATGTTGATCATGGTGCTACTTGTAATTGTCATTGGAATTCTGTAGGATATCCTGAACCTGTTGGTGGATGTGATCGATACACTCAATGAACCAAGTGGCTTTGTCAACTTCAATTGGAGCAAGAGATGAGTCGGTTGAGGTGACTGAAAGGCGAGTGCAACATCTATGGGACCCAATGGATGGAATCCCAACCCCACCTGAAAGAGACTATGATCGGTTGAGCTATGAAGGGATCGGTTGTAGCTATGTTGGACATAGGGAAGGATGTCATCCCATGTGCTAGGGTGATTTGAATTATACATGTGAATGATATGAACAATCATTTGATTTATAACCTCAGTTTGGCCATCTGTCTGGGGGTGGAAGACCGTGGATTTGGTGAGCTTGGTGTCCAGCAGTAACCAGAGGCTCGACCATAATATGCTTAGAAATCGACTATTCTGATCTGAGACAATGGTTTGTGGGATTCCAAAATGTATCTAGACTCATTGAAAGAATATCTTGGCAGTGGCCTCTGCTGTGATGTTCTTCTTGCAAGCAACCAGAATCGCCATATTAGAAAAGCGATCAACAACCACAAAAACACAGTCATTTCCCCGCTTGGTGGAGGGGAGGCCCGACATGTAGTCCATTGAGATGGATTCCCATGGCCTTTCAAAAGTAGGAAGAGTGGTGTATAGACCCTATTTCATAGTGGTCAATTTGGCAATGGCTCAGGCAGTGCATGACCTGATATACTTGCTGACCTCTTATCAAAGTTTCATGAAGTAGAAATGTTTCTGTAGTATTGCCACTGTCTTTTCAACGATGAAGTGTCTTTCCACCCTGCAGGGTGTGCATAACCTATTGGACATGTTGCAAATGTTTGGACCAAGTCTTGCTGTAAATGAGAATGTCATCCAAATACACCACTACAAAAGTATTGGTGAATGGTCACAGGATATTGTCCATCATCCTCATGAAAATGGCTGGAGCATTTGTCAAACCAAAGGGCATGACCAACCATTCAAAAAGGCCTTCCCTTGACTTGAAGGTGATTTTCTATACATATGTCTATTCTATCGGGACTTTGTGGTAGCCAGACTTCAAATCAATCTTGCTGAAGTATTTGGCCCCTATGAGTTAAGGAAGGAGGTCGTCGATTCGGGGAATTGGGTACCGGTTTTTGAATGTGATTTTATTCAGAGCCCAGTAATCAATGCAGAGTCGCCAGGTGCCATCTTTCTTCTGTACCAGCACGATTGGGATCTCGCAAGGTGATGAGCTAGGACAGATGTGGCCCTTGTGAAGAATTTCTTGGATCTCTCACTTGATCTCATCATTCTCTAACAGAGAGTGACGATAGACTGTTCCATTGGGCAATGGTGCGCCGGGAGTTAGATTGATGGGGTGCTTGACCTGACAGTGCAGAGGTACCCCAGTAGGTGAGGAGAAGATATCTGAGTATTCTTCCATGACCTTATATAATTGCTTTTGGTGTGTGGAGAGGTTAGCCCCAACGACCCTGGATGTGGCTGTGATCTTTTGATTATTCTGAGAGTGAATCATGAAGAAGAAAAAATTCCCCATTTGAGAGATTACCTTCCTGCATTGCTTAGCAGACATCAAGGAAATAACACTAGGTGGGACTGCCTCGGGTATCCTGTACAATTTCATGTTCAAGGTAATAATGAATCTACGAGGTTGAGACTCATATACAACATGACATTTCCATAAATAAGGCTATCCCAAAAGGACATCACAAACTTTGAGAGGAGCAACATCACACAATACCTCATGTTTGAAGGGCTTGATGCCGTACAACAATCGAAATTTTTGGCTGACGCAGAGATCGCTTCCTTGGCAGAGCCATCCAATGGTGTAGGGTTGTGGGTGCGGTGTTCTCGGCAAGGCCAACCGCTTGACAACCTCTGTTGAGATGAGGTTCTTCAATCTACCACTATCCATGATGAAGTACAAGAAGGTGCCTTTTACCCACATCTGTGAATGGAAGAGGTATTCTCCTCATTTTTGCTCGTCTGGTTCACCAGGCTGGAGCTTGGTGGTAGCAACAGTGGCACTGGGTTCTGCATCAATTATCCATCTTCCCCTTTCTGGTTCTAGCTCAAACTCTGAATCCACATCTGATTTAGACGCTTTCACTTCGACCACCAATGATTGCTTTGAGCGACAATCAACAAGTGTTATGCCAAGGGCTCTTATGGAAGTCACACCACTTCCTAGTATCTTTATTTTTCTTTTAGGTGTCATTATTTGCTTACGGCTTGGACTGGTTTTCTTGATACTGTCCATATTTACTCTGCCCTTTGTTCTGTGGGTTGGGGACCCCCTTTCCTGGATTTTGTTGTTAGGGGTTCCCAGGCCCAAATTGCCATGTCTTTTGTTTGAGCTTCTGCTCGATTTTGACGACATATCGGTAGGTTGCACCCAAGGATGAGATGTCCAAAAATTTTATTTCGGTCTGGATGTATCTATGCAGAGTGCCACGATACTTTAGCACCAGATGTCACTCCGAATATTTGACACCCAGCTTGGTGCATAAGGTATGAAAGGTATTCATAAAATATGGCATTGCTTGGTCTCTTTCTTGCCATAGTGTGGTCCATTTGGTATACAAGTTGTCATAACTTCCAAATGGTAGTATTGTTTCTTAATAGCATCCATGAAGAAATCCTAGGTGGCCGTGACTGTCAATAGTGAGGGTTCCTCTGTTTCCTTTTGCTCACAGAAAGTTTCCCACCAATCTTTGACGTGGGGAACGACTTTGAGGAGCGCAAAAGTAATCTTTTCTCTACTTGAAAAGTTATGGACAGAAAAATACACTTCTAATAGATTCAACCACTTGTCTACAACATTTGCATCTATTCGACCTTCAAATATAGGAATATCGAAGTTTATTTATACCTTGAAGGGGGTGGCGCCTCCGCTCGAAGAAGATGCGTCGCCTGTTGGTAGTCATTGAAGGATTTGCGTGAAATTATCCATCATCTCGTTCCTTTTTTGTGTGAGGGATTCCTCAATCAATAGTTTGAAAGGATCTCTTGTCCCATCATATTTATTTTCTTCTGCCATGAGAGGCCACTTGGGTGTGCAAGAGCTTTTGTCCTCAAGGGAAACAAGATTGAGACCCAACTCTTTGTACTCCGACCTCGTTGGGGACATGCATTAAGACGACAAGGAGAAGACCACTCTGATACCAATGATCTGGATTTTATGAGTAGAATGAAATGACTATAGATTATTAACAGGTTCTTAACACAAAATAACAGAGATACAATAAAACTGGTTTTCTAGTCAATAAGGAAATAAGCTGAAACTGTAAAACGCAGTAGAAAAAGGCTTGCTGGAATGGTGGTGGCTTATCTCTGAGAAGAGATGTGACAGGGATGCTCATTCGCAAGAAGATTATTAAAATGAGGCTCTGAAGACATTTTTAAAATAAATAGGAATGCCAAAAACCCTAGACATCCAAAAATCTAACCCTAGGAAATGAAACTCCAAAAGTCATGTGGGCCCCGTTTGGGTAAGTTAGTACATCAACTTCCTGGGGTCGTAACTTTTGCATACGATCTCCGTTTTAGGAGTATGATAGCCCGTTGGAAAGGTATCTTCGAGGAGATTAATTTTTGGGGCTCAACCATGCTTTTTTGTATTGTTAAAAATCTCAATCCTGAAAATCCTTCATTTAGGCCTTCAAAATGGGCCTTGAAGTTAAAACTGCTAAAAATACTAATTGCCAAAATTGTCAGAAAACTATTTTGAGCCAGCTGGAAAAGGTGGGTGGCCACCGATATCCACCTGGATCAATCCTCCATCCTTATGAAGCAATGGTATCCATTTCATTGAGTTACCCCATCAGATGAAGAAATTTCTGCTGAATTTGGCCTCAGGTGAGCCACTTGCCTTGGTGCAGGAGTTGCCCTGCTTTGACGACTCGATAAAGATGGATCCTTTGATGTCGAGTGCCCTTGATATATGTGTCCACAATTTGATCACTGGATGCCTGTTGTATGAATTCTGGGTTGATCTTTGTTGGTGTCAGCTGCTCTGCTATGTCCGAGGTGTCTAATAATGGTGGGAAATAAGGGCGAAGGAGATCCATGTTGAACACTGGGTGCAAGCCAAGGAAAGGAGTAATGTTGAGCTCAAAAGAATTATCCCCCATGACATTGGTGATGGTGTACGATCCATAATGGAGTGGGTGAAGCTTCCGATGGAGTCCTATAAGGTGTTCTTTCTGCAAGTTCAACCAAACTTTGTCGCCCACTTGAAACTTATGTGGCACCCGATGTTGATCATGGTGCTGCTTGTACTTGTCATTGGACTTCTGTAGGATATATTGAACCTATTGGAAGATGTGCTAGATCCACTCAATGAATCTGGTGGCTTTGTTAGCTTCAGTTGGAGCAGGAGATGAGTTGGTCGAGATGACCGCAAGGGGAAGTGAAACATCTATGAGACCCAATGGTTGGAATCCCAACCCCACCTGAAAGGGGATGTGTCCAGTTGAGCTATGTAGGGCTCGGTTGTAGCTATGCTGGACATAGGGAAGGATCTCATCCCATGTGCGAGGGTGATTTGAATTATACATACGAAGGATATGCACAATCATTTGATTTACGACCTCAGTTTGGCCATCTGTCTAGGGGTGTGTTATCTCCTCAAATAAATTGGTGGATTTTTGCTTTCTGAGGTGATAGGTTGTGATCTAAATTTTATTTCTAAATTTTTGTAAGTAGGATAGAGAGTCTGTATTTTGAAAATAAGCTCAAAAGAAAGTTTAGATTTGGTTTGGTCAAGAAAATGTCCAAATATCAGGTTTCGGTGGTTTAGGCGAGCCTCCAATGTGTTCATTAACCACCGAAATCTTTTCTTCTCGGCGGTTAAAGGGTCGAAGCAAGAAAGCGATTAACCACCGAAAGTGTTTCAATGGTTAAAATGGAAAGCCCATGATTTCGCACGAGCCAACTGTCAAGTGGGCGCAATGATTAAAACATAACCATCGAAAAGCTCACCATGATGGAGGGTATGCATGTTCGTGGTGTCTATCCAGAAAAGTTCGAAGCTTTTGTGTCCTTTCAATCACATTGATCGTTTCAAAATCCAAACACGACGGGGATTTGTATGTGTGATTTCATGAAACCTCCCTCCATTTCAGTCGCGAGTACTCAAGCCATCATGATCTCGATACTCTTTCATAAAACCTCGCTGAGTCATCATGAATCCCGAAAATTGCTGAGACGACCGTGAAGTTCGCGATTTCATCAGTCAATCGTGTTCTCAGAGATATTCATCCCGTTTCCTCTGGTGATTGTCAAGGCACCATCAAAATCCAAGCGAGCGTTCTCGAGTCAGGTAAACCAGTTAGATCATTAGGTAAGCTCAGAAACTATCCTATGTCAGTTTCCAAAAACGAATTTGCCACCAAAAATCTAAAGTTTCGGCACATTCTCAGTCGAATTATCGCCCGAAACTGGGTCAGTTTCTGAACTCGATCATCTTAATGTTATGTTACTTTGTTCCACCAGTTTGCCATAAAATATTTTTGCTGTGTTCATAGTTCCCAGAGTCAGTGTCTCCCCGGATGTCTAGTTCCCATAATTTCAGGCACAATCAGCATCAACCCATGACGAAAGTAGGGCCAACCTTGAGATCTAAGGTGGATGGTGTTTGGTATTTAGAAGCCCATCCGGAGGTTTTAAAATTTTCCAGATAGATTGGAGTTTTTGCATACTGTGAGAAATTAACAAGATTTCACCAACAGGTGGCCGAATCTTTTTCTCTTTCCTATGATGGAAGGACTACTAAAGTTGGCAAGGAGGAGATTATCATTGACGAAGCAGCCATTGCTGAGTACACAGGATTACTCAGAACGAGAGACTGTTGGTTTAAAACCACCACACCTTCAAACAGCGAGTTCAGGTCCTATTTTCTACCGGTGTATAAATATTTAACCTGGAAGAAGGACATCCCAATGTATTATTTGGAACCCAGATGGCAGTCCCTGTTGAAGGCAATTTTGGTGTATATCACTTGTGAGGGGTGCTACAACAGGGTAATGTTTTACCATTTTAAACTTCTGAATCATTTCACAGGCAGAGGACCAATAAACCTGCCTTACTTCTTTCATAAAACCCTGACGAAGATGGCAAGACAAGTGAAAACCCAGCCTACTAAAGTTTTCAGCAGATTATCACATCAAGGGATGATTACTCTTCTTGTGAGAGAATCTCTGCAGAGGAAACAAATTGAGTGGGGCTTCTTTTTGTTTTGGAATGAATTTCAAACAGAAAGACCACCAGAGGCAGAAACTAAGAAATCCAGGGGCATAAAAACTCCTACTCCCAAGAGCAGTCACAGGAAAAGAAAAGGAATCTCACTACCAAGAGATCCTATAAAATCATCCCATGGTAAGAAGGAAGGAATCAAGAGAAAATTGCAGTTTGAAGGTAAACAGTCTAAAAACTCTGCCACGGGAAATAACCCTCTGAACCTACCTTACAGTGATTCAGAATCAGAACCAGAGGTGACAGAGACTCAGGAGAACATACAGATTGAAAAAAGTGTAGATTATTCTTCAAATCCACCTTCACCAAAGCCTATAGAGGCCCACAAGCAACCAGAAGCAAAAGCCTCCTCAAGTAAGCCCAAAACAGCTAGAGCACGGAAGATCAACAAGCTCCTGCAACAGATTTATGAAATGGAAGTTCTAGAAAGGGTGATAAAAAAGGTCAATACAGACCTTACTGACAGAAATGCAGAACTGTTCAAAATGAATCAAACTCTTAAAGAGAAACATGACAAAATTAAAGACAGAAACAAAGTTTTGATCAGAGAAAATATGAAACTGTATAGGCAGCTCAGGATTATGAGGCTAAAGTTAAAAGAATTTCAATCAACAGAAGAGGAGCAAACTGGATTGGAAACTTTGGCTAATTTAGCCATGACCATAATGGATACACCAGAGCCCCCTACACAACCAATAGAAGTTCGTAGGTCTGCACGAACAAGGGCTGCTTCATCTAAGAAATCCTAAGCATCAGTGAGGACCCAAGGTAAACATTTTTGCAATTTTGAAATTTCTTTAAAGATTAAATTTCGGTGGTTTAGGCGAACATGACGACTGTTCATTAACCATCGAAAGCGGTGCTTTCGGTAGATAACCTACCATAAGATTTCCAAGTTAACCACCAAAATCTTGTCAGGTCCAGAATGAACGAGCTTTTACACAGATCAAGGTTTTTTGAATTGAAAAGGTTTGAAATCTTTTCGAATGAACATATGATGAATTATCAAAGCAAATCCAACAGTTAGTTTTGACAGATTGTGGAGAGAAAAGGTGTTTCAAAGGTTTTTGATATCTTTAACCAAGACAGAAAATCATGACACGTTGCCACCTCACCAGATTCAAATTTATCTCATCTGGAGAGTCATCATTTGATCCGTCAGGATTTTTCGAAATGACTATGGTTGAGTTATTATTTGCATGCATTAAATGACCATTGGGAAACTTAATGAAAGAGCGAGAAAAACAAATGGATTATACAACCATTAACATAATTGTAAATCTTAAATGGAATGAAAACAACAAACCATAAAGCACAAGTTTGATAACGGAGTTCGGCAACTTTGCCTACGTCTCCGGGCCTTTTCTCTGTGAGGGATGCTTCTTGATTTCTTTTTGAAAGTTTATTAGTACATCTTTACAATTTCCGATTGGCTCCTAGACTGATCTGGTCTTGTTCGCCATGATCTCTAGAATCTTGCACAACTTACGGCACCTGAAACGGATATACCGAACTCTCAGAATTCGTCCGACAACATCTCTACCTCAACAGCTCCTCTGCCTCAAACTGGCTTAGACCTGGCTTTGCCTCAGCATCTCTGCTCTCCAAAACCGTCAAAAATCTCTCAAAGCATGACCAAATGGCCTCAACAAGCCTTGGTTAAATAGTTGGGAAAGTTGGTTGTAATCTCCAACTTCCTCCCAAGAATTAGGCCCTTAAAAAGCCCAATAACTCCCAATTACATAACAAATGGAGTTAAATTACATTTAATTATTGAAAGTTGGTTAAAAAACCACTTTAAATTATATAATAGTTAAAAATTTGGCTTAGTCCCCCTAAGTCTGGGCGCGCCCCCCTTCAATTGGTCACATGCAAGTTACATATGGCCAAGCGCTAAGCCCTTTAGGGCTAGCGCTGGCCTTAACCCTTCTTGCGCGCAGCACTTGGTTCCATGGGCGTGGTCATTGGACCGTGGGTTTTACATTTGTAATAACCGTGGTAACCGTGTAACCATAATACAACGGCCGTATAATGTAACGGTTACATAATAGTCCCCCCACGCTCCGTTACAATAGTCACACATAGTGTATATAACCGGGTCATATGGTTTAAACACATGGAATCGGGGGTCAGGGCTAAGCCCCGGCCCTTCCCCCCGCCAACTAACACAAAGTTCTAACTTAAATAAAAGAAACCTGCCATTACATAACAAGTAACACCGGTGGTCCAATGGTTGGAGCTCGTTGTAAAGGCGTAGGATGGAGGAGAGGTCCGGGGTTCGAATCCCCCCGGGCCCAAAACAACTTTTACATAGCTGTCATCGGAAAAACCTGGGGTGCCACGTGGAAGCCCCTGATTGGGCCACGTGGCACCCTATCATTCACCCAAAAAGATGCCACGTGTCAGCACCTTATTCGCCAGTCATCAACCAATCATCGCTTGCCACGTCTTCGCCGTACGGTCCAGTCAATGCTGCATCAGCCTGCCACGTCAGCCTGCCACGCAGGATGCTGACGTCATCATGTGCCATGTGTCACCCTTCCAGTGGTGACACGTGTCACCTCGGGATTGGTCCAACCGTACTCTGAAAATGCCAAATCAGCCTGACACGTGTCACTGCCTGAGGCTGCCACGTGTCCTGTACGGACGCCGCCACGTGTCATCTCCTGAGACTGCCACGTGTCACTGTACGGAACCACCACGTCACTGTACGGAACCACCACGTCAGCTGTACGGACTGACACGTGTCTGTACGGACTGTACGAACAGGTACAGTCAGCATCCCAAATTTTTGCCTGTTTGGCTTGGCGGACATAATGCGATATCTTCTTCATACGGACTCCGTTTGCGATAAAAATTATACCACCGGAATCAGGAAGACGAGCCGGACGCAATGGTGTTGGTTTCGTCAGATTCCGAGCACTTTCATT
>JZKD02S0363126.1:196401-208364 GCA_000966675.3 Picea glauca | reverse complement strand
GAGCCTAAAAGACCATCATTGAGTGGGAAAAGGGGCAATCCTCTCGGGGCCATCCCTGTAATGTCCACATTACCACCTCTTAGCTCCATTAGGCCCACACCATCCATCCCATTTTATTTCAGTTTCTCGATCTGGGTGATGCCAACCATGTCGTCATCTCCATCTATCAGTTTACCGAATGCTTCTACACCCTTCCCATCTATCATGACGCCCACCTTTGGATCTTATTCCAGTCAGGGCTGAGCTTTGGTTTCAACATGGGGAGTGGAATTCCTTTCACCTCCACCATTCCCATGAGAGACTCGGTATCATATGGAACTAGTTCACATTTCAGATGGAATATGTCTAGTGGTTTTGGGCCTTTCCCTAGTCAGATTGGGGGTAGTAATACATTTGGAGGTTTTAACTTTCCTTGGGTTAGCGCACCTTTCCTTGGGGGTAGTTTTTCACCATGGGGAGGTTTTCCTTTTGTGTCCACATCCGGGCCTGGGGGTTTCTTCCCTGAGACTAACTTTGGGAATATTTTTCTTGGAGTGTCCACATTTACCCTCAGGGTAACCCCCCCGGGGGCATATTTGGTTCTGGGAGTAGCCATGCTCTTGGAGGTGCCACCATCCCAATAGGCGCTCACTCTTTGAGAACTTCCCAACCCTCCAACAACACTAACATAGGGGGACTGCAAAGTCCATCTGGGACAACTGAGACTTCATCTCCCTCCCAGTATTCATTTGCACTGTTTCCTTTCCTCGCAACATTAGATTTACCAGATTTTTCATGGTTAAAAAATTACCCTATAGCCCATGACCCTTTATGGCTGACAATGTCATCCAATCTACCTTCAGATATTCCAAAATTCAACAGAAAGCTAAGAGAGGACCCCTCTACACACATCATGACATACCACTTATGGTGTTCATCCAACTTGTTGATGGATGATAGTGTGAGGCTGTCTTTTCCAGAGATCCTTGACCAGAGCTGCCACAAAATGGTACATTGAGTTAAAAGGCGGTTCCTTTAAGAGATTCAACGATCTCACAATGGAATTTTTAACGCATCACCAATTTCCCATATGGTACGAGATAAGAATCGAGCTCTTGAATTCATTATGTCAAGACAATGCCACACATATTTCCGATCATATACATGAGCGACATTGAAGGCATAGGATGATCAAGACACAGATCCCAGACGAACTCCTTATGGAGTGGTTTACAAAGTCCCTCCTACCATCCATTTCCTGATATGTAGCTATGATCGGGGCGACTACCGATGAGTAGGCCATTTTTCTTGCTTAATACTTAGACTTGATTTATTCACAATCAGGTACTCTATATGAAATTATTCCAAAGACTCCTTGGTCGTTGACAAATCCAACGAAGCAAAACCTAGGATCCCATGTTGATGGTGTGGTTGGTTCTGTTTCCCATGCATTTGTGCACCAATTAGCTGACCAAATGGGTCATATGTCGATTACATCACACCTGTCGACTTCTGGAAATAATGATCAAACTCCTATAGTTCCCTCTCAAACCTCGAAGTTGAATTCAATGAAGTCCATGCAACTGAAGAATCCTCAACAAGCTAGAGGCAAGAAGAAATGAAACAAGAAAAAAAACTCCAACAATGAGAAAGCGACTGCCTCTACTTAAAACACCCAGGAGGGAGGCACTAATGAGAAAAGGAAGAGTCAATTTCCTTGTACAATTTGTGGGGATGACCACCTTACTCTCCAGTGTCCTTGGAAGGATGAAGTCCATAGATTCTTGGCACAACAATGGCTCCCCCAGTAGCCTACTGTCCTAACACATCCTTTCCCCCTCAACCTCAAAACATAGTTTCCACAAATATTGCCTCTTCGCAAGGGGCATGGAAGGTATCCCCCACCACGAGGGGTATTCCTTGAATGATACCATTTTCATGTGTGAGAAAATAGTTAATTTTCAAAAGCGAGCCAAGAATTATGAAATTTTCAAGCCTTCTCATGACACATTAGAAGCAATGTCTTCTTCCCCACATGGTGGCCCTCTTCAAATTGAGAAGCCATATTTTGATGCACTGTTCGCCCCTAGAAGGGAATTCTACAACACATGACACATAATTCCAACACTCGGGCTACACAAAATTAAAATATTGTGGAATAATTGAACTAGGAACCATGTGCCATGTTGATGCTTGAATTCCTCCAAAGCTGTCCCATGCAGCGAAAATCCTCATTTTCTACTATAGGCAAGGTTGATCCCTTGGAGTCAAGTTTGATCACCTTTGAGACCAATCAAGTTAATCATAGGCTCTCCCATCAAGTTTCCTTTCAGATCTTAGTGCAATCGTTGGGGAAAAACATCTACGAGATAGTGGTGGATAAAGGAGCCTTGACTTGCATCATGTCCATTTATTGTTGGAAGGCCCTTGGAACTCCTAAGCTCGACACATCTACAACACTATTAAAATCATTCAATGGACACATGTTCCAACCCCATGAAATTATCACCACCTTAAACATCGAGTTAGGTGGTAAGACTGTCTCAGTTGATGTGGAGGTAGTCGACGCATCTCTTGAGTACAATTTGTTACTCAAGCATACTTGGTTCTACAAGATGATTGCAATTGTCTCATCGATATTTATGGTCTTGCACTTTCCTCACCAAGGGAAAATCATCACAATTGGTTAGCATGTGTTCTGTACCCCAGACCTTGGATCCAATGTGGGGTCAAATATACCTTTCGTCGGTGATACCACACAATATTTTGTTAATGTCAGTGTCAGAATGTTTAAAGATACTTCACTAATGGGGATTTTTCCCCTACCCCTGCTGACTCCCACTACACACATCGCTACTATCAACATGATTTCATAATTTACCAGTGGATCCCTTGAGTCTTTTGATTCTTGGGTGGTACCTCGTTCTGAGGATGTTGAGTCATATGGAGCTTCCATGCCACCCAATGTGGTTGAGATATTCGATTCGATAATCCCATCAACATTCACTAATACCGGTGAGGAAATCCATCCTCATATGGAGTGTGATCAACCTACTCCAACTACACGGGTTGTTGACTGTTTTCATTCACATGATTTACTAGATACTGATTTGCCTCCAAATGAGGCCATATTGGAAGTCCTGGCTTCCATAGACAAGCCCAAGGAAGATGAGTATCATCGAGAATCCATCATACCTGATTTGGAACAAACGAGAGTTAGCATGATGAGTCTCTATCTGATACTGGGGTCATTTGCTAGGGCATCTAGTAGACCTCTTAGTCTTGACCCTTTTTCACCTTGGTTATATTTTTCAAAACTTACCTTCGAATCCTCTACTTTCCCTTCACTCTAAGATTCTTGTTTCGTACTTCCTCCATGTCTTGATGGAGCCCATCAAGAAATTTCCATATTTCACAAAACTACTCATAATGAGTATCTATGTATGCAAATATTAGATCTCATGTGGCATGGACCCATTATGGTGAGCCATAGGATGCTACCAATGGATCATGAGTTCATTGATGATTGAAAAGTTCCTTGGCCCGAGCCTAGAAATAGGATCTACTTGGTGTAAAGCATAAAAATGCGTAGTGCCTTGTACATAGGTATGTGTTGTGAGTGCTTTTTATTTTTCATATATCATATCCAAAAAATCCAAAAATATTTTCTTTTTTGAGATTTCACTGTGTGTTTTGACCTTGGAATCTATTTTACATGTGCTTGACAAGATTCTATGAATTTTTTTATGAAATATGGTGACATCCACTGCACTTGAGGTATATATTTCTAAACTGGCATATAGAGATAGGTTTTTCCCTGCATTTTCCTCTTTGCATAATTTGTTGGATAATTGGTTGTCATTGATGTCAACCCTGGTCAATCCTAGAAGAATCCCCAAAGCAAGGTTGGAAGCATTTAGAAGTGATGGGCGTATTTGGAGAAGTCTCCAAAGTGGTCCCCTCATGGCATAGCTTTACGCATGGTCCTCATGGGAAGACACTTTGAAGAAGTCCACAAGATGCCCCAGAAAGATGGCTAAGTGGTTGAGAATCCCTAAAGGTGTGGTCATGAAGCTTGAAGTTGTTTGAAGAAAAAGAAGATGAAGGGCATGAAACATGCATGCAAAACCCTCATAGATGGATAATCCTCATCATGCAATTTCCAATAGTCGGTGGTACATCAAGTGGTTCCTTGCGACTGAGGATATTTTCCCTCTTAAAGATGAAGCTCCGAAAGCAAATGAAGAAGCCCTAGATCTAAGGAAAAAAGTTACAAGTTAGACCCTAAAAAGTGTTGCAAACAAGAAGTTACAAGTCAACCCCATTAAAATGAATATTAAAATAAATATTGAGGATATTGTTGGTAAAGTCGTTCCCAATGGAATAATCATTAAAAATTAAATTGAATTTTATTTGTGTCAAGTCGGCCCTAAAAAAAGGGTGCCAGATTTATTGTAAATAAAGCACCTAGGAGGTCATTTGTAACAAAAACTCAAGTGATTTTTATCTAAGGTAACCAAGGAGATCTGATGCAAATTTCAGAGGGAAGATGGAGTGAAGAAGGGATAAATTCCAAGGGAGGCTAAAGTCATGAGATGATGTGCTCTAAGGTATGTTATTTAAAGGTCATCTTACCCTTTTCTCTATTAATTTTTTTTGTATAATGATTCAGATAGTGAAACACAAAGGTTATTGATAAGACATATCAAGGTACATGTGTTACAAATTTCATCTTCTGGGTCGTTGTAGTTTTGGAGATACACTCTGTGGAAGATAGGGTTTTTGACTAGTCTTGAAACTAGTCTCAAACAAGTGTTTTGAGAAAACCAGTCATAACTTCTTCATAGAGGATCCAAATTCCATTAGAAACAATACAATTTTTAGTATGTTGTGTGTGAGTTTTAGAACCATATATCAAATATTTAGTGCGTGGCATGCTCTACAAGTTCACTCTCCAAAATAGGCCATAATTCAGCCCGGTCTACCATTTTTGCTATAAATCCTTTTCAGGGAAGATTCAAGGAGGGAAACTTGGAGGAATTACAGAGAAGATATTGAATAATAGTTGGTAAAAATTAAAAACCTTTATTCATTATCGTTATGGAGTTATTCTTGTTGAGAGTTAGGGTTTGTGACTAGTCTAAAAACTAGTCCCACGAGACTAAGATACAGTTTGATGAAGATGCTATTCTCTTGTGGCTGAAGATGAAGAAGGTATGATGGTCTGTGATGGTATGCACCGAGTTCCTCACATGTTGAAAGGTGTGGTTCTCGATGTGTGTTTGAGGTTTGTATCTTGGTGAGGCACATGCTTAAGGCATATATTGGCATATTGTTTAAAGAATTTCATTAATGCTTGGCCCATGCTTGAGGTATATGGTTGAATGAATATCTTGGATGTTTTGGCACATGATTGAGATACATATCTTGGATGGTTTGGGATATTCTTAAATAATTATTTTGGCATATGGTTTGAGGAACATCTTGGATATTGGGCACATGGTTTGAGATGTACTTTGGTATATGTTTACATGTTTGAGGCATATCTTGATACATGGTTGTGGATGTTACGACACATGTTTTTGGTATATGGTTGATGAATGTTATGAAATGTTTGACACATAGTTAATGGATATGACACATGCTTGTTACATGGATGATATGGCACACATGTCTTAACATATGGTTTGATGCACATCTTGATGATGGTTTTGGTATATGATCTATGTGAGTGGATCTGTTTATAGTTGATGATGATGTTGATGATGAGATATCAGTATCAGTGACAGATATAGTGACAATTGTTATCACTGAAATTTTGTCCACAACATTGCATGCAAATGGTTACAAAAATATAACACTGCCAAACACCTATTAGTTCACCTGCAACACCAAAAATGTATTTCCAAGAGGAAAAAACTATACAACTGGACAACAATTGACTTGCGTTGAATCACTAAAGGAAGTGCGCGTATAGTGCATGAGCCAAAGAAACCCATATAGCGCACAATGCGCCACATGTGGGACTGTGTACGAGAAAATCTGCACACTCCTATGAACGACGCATTTATGGTTCTTGTCACCCCCCCAACCACTTATGGACCAACTCCCAACTTGATTTGACCCTCAAATCTAAGCTAAATACGAATGGGGGGCTGGTCAAAGACCAAAGGGTTCCCTCAAGGGCCCCTTATTCACACTAAGAACCAATTGGATATTGCCTCAAAGACATGCTATAAATGGGTGCACTAAGAATTTAGGAATCTCATAGTATTTTTGTTCTGTCTCAATCCTCCTTCAAGAATCCTCTTTTTTTCTTGGAGCATTCTAGCAACATTCTAATAGGCTATTCCACTCACCTCTTGAGGGAATAGGCTTGGATTTCTTCACCATTTTCTTTCTAGTTTATCATTGTAAGAAGACATCTCCAATAGGGAACTCAAGAGCCCTCCCAAGGAGGAAGAGGGGATCCATAAGTCATCCTTTATCTATGGTGTTTTTCCAACTAATTTAGTTGTCCATTGGTGGCATAATATTGGTCATTTGGTTGATGGATTTTGGTTTAAAGTTTCTTATGCATTCTAGTTTTATTTCCTTAGTTGTTTTTAGTTTATTTGCTTGTTTATTTCATGTTCTTGGATTATATAACTCATGCACTAATCTCTGTCTTGTATAGAAGGCCCAACTAGACTGGTAAGTGCCCTTGTTTTTCTCACCCAAGTGATGAAACAAACACAATGGATTGACTACCATACTAGGGATAAGGTATCAATTTCCTCCCTATTTGGGCTTTTAGAGCACTTCTTTTTGACCCATTTTCCTTACAATAACTATAATCGGCCTAGCCTTACCTATCAAAAGCTAAGTTTGGAGCTGGAGGAGGAGAATTCCATTCAAAATCCCCTCCCCCAAACGCATATCAGAACGTGCATGGGTATTTCAGCCCACAAACGCGCATTTCGAGCATTGTGCACCCAAAGCACTTCGGTTCCCTATGCATTATGCGCACTGTGTGCCAAAAGGTATTCTATTCTCTATGAATTGTGCACCCATTGCGCCTCTGTCTGAACAGTAACCTACACATCTGTCCATAATTTCAAAATTGTAAGAGTTTTTGTGATGATTTGAAGGCCCCTAGCATTCAAAATCTTGCTTTCATGCAAATTGTAAATGCACTCCACTTAGATTCTTTTCCCACATGAAAGGTTAGTCAAACATAAGCACTTAGGGGGTAAAAAAGAACCACATTTCTCCTCTTTTGCTTTGGTTTCCACATGGATGGATTTTTTTGATTGTAAAAGTTAAGTTGAGATGCTTTGCTATCACAGATAAAAACACTTGCATTGGGACCAGAAATCAAACTTTAAAAATTGAGTATTCTCTTCTCTCGCACCATAGAGCGATCTTGAGAATCAAAAAGGTGATTAAGGAGAAATTTCATCTCCCTTAAAACAAAATCTGTAGGAGAGGACAAATCCCCCCTAGGGATCCTCTTTGTTTCTTTTTGAGATTATCTTAAATTTATAAGGGCCTATACATGCCCACATGTTGCAAAATTAGGATAGTTTTTGAAATTACTTTCTTAGTTTACATCACTGGGAGAGTTTAAAGGTTAAAGTAATGGGCCCATACATGCCCACATGCTTACAATATAGGATAGTTTTTCAAAACTTTCTTAGTGTAAACAACATTAGGGAGTTTAAAGGATTGGTAAGGACCCACATGTCCACATGCTAGTTCTTTAGGGATTTTAAAATTCCGCAAGGTTGTAGCAATGACATCTAGCAAGATAGGTAGCCAAGATTTGTAAGGACCACATGAAGTCCACATGTTGCAAATGGACACCTAACTTATTAAAATTTTGCACATTTTATCACTTTCTTACACACAAAGTCACTCGTCACTCACATAATTTCATCTCGGATTGTGGAGGTTGAAGTAGGTCTTCTCTAAAATAATTCCGAAACATCCCATGATTTCTTGAAGAAATTATCCTCACCCACTTAATTCAAACAACATTGGTTCACACCCCCAATCTCTCAACCCACCACATATTAATTTTTCCTAAAAACTCACTAAGTTTTCCTCTACAGGAGGTGCCAAAATATTTTTTTTAGTTTAGGTAGGATCTCGAGGGTAGGCATCCAAATAACCCCCCATTATCTGGTTCTCACATTCTTCAAACATTAGAAGTTGACAAATAGGGAACTTAGAAATCCTTCAAGTCAAGTGTTCCTAAGCCCATAAGGCAGGGAGATACCCTTGAAGGGTCGAAGGCTGAGGTCCGGTTGTTCTATGTGTCCCCCCTTGAGTCACCCAACTCTTGGAAGGGATCCAGCCCATGACCCATTTCCGAGGCCAAAAATCTAAATGTCACACTTTGACCAAGGTACCTAGTGGCCAAATTTAGGACATCTACCCAGGTGGAAATTGTGGGCTGCAATTGCACCTTGATCAGATTTGTGTGGCTATTGGGAAATATTGCTACCTCTTTCGTGATATGCACCCTATACCCCTCATTATAACTGATTGTTTTATCCTTCAGTAGTTCCTCTTCCGGTGGCTTCAGACCCCATTGTTGAGTGCTACTGGAAGGTCCATTTCTATTTGAGAGGAAGGATGTTATGCCTTTTTAGGACACGAGCATTTGTTTTCTTTGTTCTCCCACGCGGAAAAAATCCACCTACCCACATGTATGCTTATTTATAGTTGATTTATGTATGATTCTCATTTGATTACATGTGATTGTGAGATATATTGTGAAGGTCCAAATTATACAAGTCTCGTGTTCATTAATTTCTCTCATAACCATTTGCAAACACTCACTTTGCTAGTCGAACATCATAGGGGACCCACATAATTCCCATCGTTCTAGACGCTTGCTGTAGCGCACCTTTTCTGCTACCAAGGTTTAATCGCTCTTAAAAGAAGTCTATAACACCATTTTGTACATAACTCATACAGATGTTATTTAACCCACATGCATTTAAACAATAAACACATTCAACACAAAGTATTCATATGAATTACTGCCATAATCAACAATCAATTAGCTTTTCATATTAATTCATATACACAACGGAAATCATGATATCATAAGCAGTAGAGTCATGCAAAACATGATTAAAACATAATCAGATACTTATCTTTTAACAGTGGTATAATCCACCAACCGAGTGCAAGCCTTCCACAAACCTCCCAGCCTTAGACCACACTTCTCATCAGCTCAGTAGTGGGTCACCCCCGAGCTGGGACTAAGCTCCACCCCAAGACAAGGAATATTGGGCTAGGCTGAGGTTACAGGGAAAACAACACAACCACAAGGAAGGGATTCTCTCCAAGGAACCTCCCACACTCACTGCCCATAGACCCTCATTCCCCACATGCCTGTTCCACCCTAGGAGTATACACCTTCTCTGTTACTTGGATAGTCCTTCGACTGCTAATCTCCCTTGCCTTGGGTTATAGAAACAGGCCGGACCAGAAGTCTCCGAGATTTGTGGCATCTACAAGGTTCCTTCCAGGAGTCCTTTCCTTCCTTCGCGCACTCTCTCACCTGGAGAGAATCGCTCACAGGCCAACAACCTGTTCTTATAACCTCAATCACCTCTCTCACCTGGAGAGAGAATTGCACCACTGGCCAACAAGACCCCACGCATTACAGCACTACATGGTCATAAAAACTCACGGGGAAAAACAGACATGGGCTTCCCAACAGGTTCAACAATGGCTGGTCACTTCTATTTCCCAATTCGCCAGCATAGAATAGACTCACGCTCTGGTTGTCAGGGATGCGTGACAAACAATCCACGCAGGGTCAACATAGGTTCGAACTGTTCAGACAGAGGTGGTACCGGCTCTCTCAGAAGTCAACCCAGGCTTTTAGACTTTCAAGGATGCACCAGGGTATTCTTTTACAGAGGTCCCCTTGTTTACCTTCAGACCCTCAGGTAGAATGGAGGAGAGCCCTCTCACGGATCCTCCTGGCCATTTTATTTGCATGCACCAGGACTGACACTTGTCACCCTTGGAACTACATGCGTTCCATCAGCATGCATCCCCTTTTGCATGCTTACCCTTTCCAAAACTTAGGATGCAATGGAACATAAAATGCACATGTTCTTTTGGAATAATATTAAAATATTATTCCCAGGCTTAATCCCCCTAGGCTTAGCCCCCAGGCTCATCACTTATCCCCTTTCCCACCTTCCAGCCCCTAATTCCTTGCCCACTCTGTGGATGCTCAGTCCCCCTTCACTCATTCATCGTGGTTGGTTTGCACCTGGCGGTGTTTATATTTTATTAAATGTTTTGCATACATACAAGTACAACAGTAGGCTCCTAGCTTTCAACACTTAGGCTCCCTGGCCTAACAAACACATAAGTCTCCAGCTTATAAGAACTTGGCTCACCAGCCTATAAAACATAATGACAATTCCTTTCAGAACTTGGTCGACAGTCGGGGCTCGGCCTTGGGGACACTACACTTGCAGAATCTCACTCCTATTCTAGGAGGAGTTCCTAGTCTTTCCAAATCACCAGCTCAACCATCTCACACCCTTGTGAGTGCGACTTGTTGGTTGTGGAGCTTGATTATGTTCATGATTTAGAGGTCCTTGCTTTCAGCCGTGTTTATACCCCATGAAGACTTTACCACCCAAAAGTATGTACACTCTTCCATGTGGGGGAGTGCAGAGGGGGAGTACCCCCTCTGTGGGGTACGGGGGGTTCAGGGGAGAAGCCTCCGAAGGAAAAATTGCCTTGTAAATGTATATTGTAATTTCATTGTAAATCTGGACCATTCATTATAAGGTCACAGATCTAATGGTAGAAATTATGTTAGGGTTTTTTTCCCTAGAAGGAAACCCTCTGTTATGAGGGAAATGTATTGCGGCTATGAATTATGGCGAGTATTGTATTATGAGAGAGGATACTATGAGAGAAAGAAGAAGAGGTTACAACGGGTTTTTCTATAGGTTGTATCCCTTCATTTGCTGGATAATAATAAAGGAAGAACCTGACAATTTATTTGGTGGACGTAGCCCACACTGGGTGAAGCACGTAAATCTGCGTCTCTCTTGCATTGTGTATCTTCTGTGTTTTGTTTCCACATTTGTTTTATTTTATTGCTCCATGGTCCTATTTTTCTAACAACTGGTATCAGAGTGAAAGGTAACTCGTAGGAAAAGAGGGTTCCTGATTTGAGTGGGAGCAATGTCAGAAGATGGAAAGTTTAGGGTCGAGAAATTTAATGGCCAAAACTACCAGTTATGGAGGATGCAGATGGAAGATTATTTATATAAGAAGGATCTATTCTTACCATTGGGTGGAGTAGCAAAGAAGACAACGACCATGAAGGATGAAGAATGGGATATTCTTGACAGAAAGGCTCTAGGAATGATACGGCTAAGCTTGGCAGCATCGGTGGCTTTCAATATTTCGAAAGAAAACACAACGAAGGATCTAATGGATGTGTTGGCTAAACTATATGAAAAACCCTCAGCATCTAATAAGGTATTTCTAATGAAGAGATTATTTAATATGAAGATGTCAGAAGGTGGGTCTGTTGCAGATCATTTAAATGAATTTAATATGGTTACTAATCAACTAATTTCTGTAAAAGTGGACTTTGATGATGAGGTTAGGTATCTTCTAATATTGTGCTCATTGCTAGAAAGCTGGAATGGCTTGTACATGGCTGTAAGTAACTCTGTCTCTGGTTCAAATACTTTAAAATTTGATGATGTTGTTGGTGTTATCCTTAGTGAGGAAATGCGACGGAAAAGCACAGGTGAGACATCAGGTAATGTGTTGAACATGGAGAATAGGAGAAGACAAAAGGATAGAGGAAAGGGCTCAGGGAACTGCAGGAATTCTAGGAAGGGAAGATCCAAATCTAGACTTGGAAAGATAGAGTGCTGGAATTGTGGGAAGAAAGGACATCTGAAGAAAGATTGCAGAGCTCCAAAGAAACAAAGAGATGG
>JZKD02S0363126.1:153097-193163 GCA_000966675.3 Picea glauca | reverse complement strand
ATTTGGTTACAAAGGTTTATGGAGGAATTGGGAAAGAAGCAGGAGAATAGCAGGTTGTACTGTGACAGTGAGAGTGCAATTCATCTTGCAAAGAACTCATCCTTCCATTCAAAGATTAAGCATACACAATTTAGGTACCACTTCATACGATCCACCTTAGAAGATGGACATTTGAAGTTGGAAAAGATACACACTAGCCATAATCCTGCATACATGTTAACAAAGGGAGTAACCAGAGAGAAAATGAGTTCCTACTCAGTTTCAGTTGGTCTTCAAGAATGAACATAAAGATGAGAAATTTTCCAGGTCCAAGAAGGTTCAGAGTCTAGCATATAAAACCACGATGGAGTTGTTGAGATCAGTCTCCAAGTGGGAGATTGTTGGTTGTGGAGCCTGGTTATGTTCTTGATTCAGAGGTCCTTGATTTCAGCCATGTTTATACCCCATGAAGAATTTACACCCCAGAAGTATGTACACTCTTCCACGTAGGGGAGTGCAGAGGGGGGGTACCCCCTCTGTGGGGTACGGGGGGCCTATCCCCCTGGCTGGGGGGTTCGAGGGCAAAGCCCCCGAAGGAAAATTGCCTTGTAAATGTATATTGTAATTTCATTGTAAATATGGACCGTTCATTATAAGGTCGCAGATCTAACAATAGAAATTATGTTAGGGTTTTTTGCCCTAGAGGGAAACCCTCTATTATGAGGGAAATGTATTGCGGCTATGTAATATGGCGAGTATTGTATTATGAGAGAGGAGACTGTGAGAGAAAGAAGAGGAAGTTACAATAGGTTTTGCTGTAGGTTTTATCCCTTCATTTGCTGGATAATAATAAAGGAAGGACCTGGCAATTTCTCTGGTGGACGTAGCCCACACTGGGTGAACCATGTAAATCTGTGTCTCTCTTGTATTGTGTATCTTCTATGTTTTGTTTCCGCATTTGTTTTATTTTATTGCTCCACAGTCCTTTTTTTCTAACACTAATATTCTGGGATCAACTTTGCTTGGTTCCACCTTACTTGGGTCCACTTCCCAAGGCCATCCATCCACTATCTCTCCTTCACAAGGAGGTAGAGGGAAAAATTATTCTCAAGGGAGAAGTATAACCCCACCAAACCCCCCTCAAGGGTCAGGTCCACTACCTGCTCACACCATGGATGGAACTAATTCTCCACCACCACCCCCCATGCCATATTTGACATCCCTCAACATTACCAATTTGAGTAAAATCATGAATGACCCTATATTGCATGACCCCACATGGCCTAATATGCCTACCAAACTACCTTTAGACATTCCCAAATTTGAAGGAAAATCAGGGGAAGATCCCGCCAACCATGTCATGACCTTCCACTTATGGCACTCTTCAAACAACATCATGGATGACTCCATCCGCTTAAGGCTATTTCAACGCACACTCACTAGTCCATCAACCAAATGGTATGTGGACGAAAAATCAGGGACCCACGTGACTTTTGAATCCTTGGAAAAATCATTTTTGGCCTTTTTTCAACTACCATTTCGTCATGACATTGGTCTATAATTTCTCTCTGAGTGCAAACAAACCTCAGCTACGCATATTTCTGATCACATTCATGAATGGCATCGACGACATAGTTTATGTAAAAAAAAAACCACCAAATAACAACATCTTGATTGGTTTATCAAATCAATCATCTCTATACTTGCCAAAGATGTGGCATCCACCTTCCCCCAAACCGAAGAGGAATCCATCAACAAGGCTCAACAATACGACCTCATTTATGTTCAGTTGGGTTACTTATACACAGTAATACCTGATGCATCGAGACCCATACCATTTGGCCAGAACAAACCTGGGATGTCTCACCTGACAGATGGATTGATTGGTACCACAACACACCACAACCCGTACATCCAACCACCACCTATGTACGATACACCCCAATATCTACCGATATATGGAGGTCCATCTTATTACCCTCCTCCCATTTACCAACAACCATATACTGTTGCTCTCCTCCACCCATGAGTGGACCCGTACCGACACCCATCATGTGTCCAACTTATCAACTAAGTTTAGGTGCCCCTTCTACCTCAACATATAACCTGGGTACTAGTGAAGATGCCATGCATTCCTATGCGCACTACAGATCATTGCCACAAAACAATTCGTATTTCCCATTTCCTAGTCCTCCACAGCTGGTTTCTCCTCCACATGGACAACCACATGCTGGTGTTAAATTTGTTTAGCCCTCTCCCATTCAACAAATTCAGATTTTTGAATAGTTGAATATGGAAAATCGGCTCATCAGTCGAATAATGCCAAAAAGAAAGGGAAAAATTGAAACAATAATAACCCAGGACCAGGAGGAAATAAATCCCAACAAAACCAACTTGTTGGGGGAAACTAGAATATGGGTAACCAAAACCCCCAAGGGGACAATAACAACAAACTCCAAGGGAGGAACAACAACAACAACCTCCGAACAAACTTCCCTTGCGCTCTTTGTGGTGAGCATGGTCATTATAATCACCATTGCCCCCAAATTGTAGACTTCAAATGGATGAAAGAATCCATGAACGCGCCACATCCTCCAGCGCCGCCTACCCCTCAATAGGCCCCACAATAGTATTTGAAAAAACCATGCCCGACCGTGTTGCAAACCCCTATTCCACACCAAGGTGTGATGAATACCCAATATGAGATACATCCTGCCCCACCACAAATGGGCCAATATCAAAACCCTGGAAATGCCACAGATCGCAATATCCTCCTAACTAGCGAAGAAGAAATTCTTCTGCAAACGTGTGGTCGTCAATACAACGCGCCCCCTGAATCTAATCCTACCACTTCGGAAGCAGCTCCAACTACAACTAGACAACCCTTGATGATTCCATGCCCTAACACTGAACGGGGGAAAGTCAACGACCCTGAAGATAGGGCGACACATAATTACAGTCTGGTTGATGACTTGGCACAGTCCCCTATAGCCATGTCAGTATTGGAGGTCCTTCAAACCTATCCAACTCAACGAAAATCCTTGCTTTTTTCCTTAGGGGAATTCGACCCAGCTGATACTAGACTCATCACATTTGATCTAGATTGTGGGGAACCTTGTCTCCCTGCTTTAGTAGCTTTCCAGATACCAGTTAAGATTCAGAACATCATAGTTCATCGATGTATAATTGATGAAGGTGCATCCACATGCATCATGTCCAAAATTGTATGGAAAAAACTCGACTCCCCTAAGCTGGCACCATCCACCATCAATTTGAGAGCTTATGATGGACGACCATCCTCCCCTGAAGGGATATTTCAAAATGTCCCCATTGAACTCGAGGGAAAAACCATCCTTATCGACATTGAGGTTATTGATGCCCCACTCGATTAAAACATATTGTTTGGATGTAGCTACATGTACACTATGAAATTAGTAGCCTCTTTTGTGTTTCGAATGATGATGTTCCCCCACAACGAGAAGACCATCACCATCGACCAAGTTTCACATTACAATCCTAACCACTTCTCCAACATCGATAGCATCTTACCTCTTGTCCGCACTAGTTCCAACACGTATCGACTCATGAATATAGGCCCCATATTTTTAAGGACCCATCCTTGCTGGGGTCATACCATGGAGCACCGCCACTCATACACTCCTCAACACAAGTGTGTGTCATATCTTCTCATGGAACTGAAAATGGAGATACCATTCCTCCCATTGAGACTTCTCCACCCCTCGACGTCCCACCAGTTGAAGAAATTATACTTTAGGAATTAACTAAGAACCCTACGACACCACTTGTCTCCAATTTCACCCTTCCCCATGGGAAAATACTAGTTTGGGAAACAATTCCCCAAGTCATTACTCAAATTCCCTTCTTCTACCCCCCACCAAAAGTACAATCTTTTCAGGTAGCCTTACCCTTCCCAACATGGTGCTCACCATTCTGATATGGTATCTACACCCACCTACGATGGTTCCTCAACCATACCTCCCTCCCCAATAAGAGGGAATCCTAATGCAGATTCTAGTTCTAACTCTAGCCGCACCACCCTCTCCCCTAATTGTCAGCACCACCGCTATGGCTGTGGGCAGACAAAGGAAGAAAGAGCCTACCACTCCACTTCCTCTCAGAGTTCAACCTCCCTGCACACTCTGCGAAAGAGAGGGACACCCCACCAATAGATTTCCTTCCCTCCCTGAGTTACGTAATCTGATCCAACTCCCTCGAGCAACTAGATCTCTCATCGCTTCACCAAGCACACCTAGTACTACCACAACGTCCCCTACTACAGGCAGTAAAGGGCTATGAAACAAATTTGCGTGTTCCATCTGTTCAGAGTATGACCACTACACTCATCATTTCCACGCTCTACCTCAATTTCGACAGACGTTGACGACGATATGCCAAACCTTTCAGCAAGATCCCTCTCCACAAACACCTTCGAGTACCCACGTCATTGACATCCATTATGTCTCAAACTCAGTCACTGAATGAATGAGATTCCCTTGCTCTCTTTGTGAATCACTTTCCCATTTCACGTATCGGTGTCCTTTGATCATTGAATACGTGCATTGTCAAATAAACCTTGTTCCAGATCCTATGACCACCTCACCTCCTATGATGCAAGTGATTCCCCCTATCCCTTCTCCAGATACTGTTCAAATTATGTCCCCTAAACCTGAGTCACTTCCCATCCCTCCATGGTTCATGGATAGACTGTCTGAGGATGTTCCCCCAAATCCTCCCAATTATATGGTTCATTTCCCCTAAGAAATCTTACCCCCGACCACAGTTTATAACCCACAGTGTCTAGACATTTGGTTTATGTCCAGCGCACCGTCACACCATAGTTTCTATCCCCCTCTATGTCTTCACCACTGGAAGGAAATCACACTGTGAAAGTCACCAATGTTACCTCCCTAGATCCCCTATATTCTCGCATTTTCCACTGCGACGAAGATATCCTGGAGGAACTAACTACCCTCGATTGCCCATGGAATCTGCTCCATCACAAAGTACTTTTTCTCTCACTGGAAGCCTTCGACCCTCCTAGCCAAGCCTCCATATGTGCAATCAAAACCAATGATTTTATTCCATCAGGGCATATATATTGGTTTAATAACCTATCCCCGCCCTCGATGATTTTGAAGAAGGCAACATGGCCAACATTTCCCCCACTGTCAAAATGGACATTTCCATCAAACCAAGAATCACCGAGGAAATCACCATTGGTGCCGCATGCTCCCCTAAGGAACTCACAACTTATAAAGCTCTCTTTCAGGAATACCGTGATATTTTTGCCTGGTCATATACAGAGATGCCTGACCTCGATCCTTCTATAGTCGAACATCGTATCGACACATGGCCCGATCTCACCCCAATCCATCAAAAGAAATGACCACTTCACCCATCCAAATTCATGGCTATCAAAGCCTAAATTGACAAGTTATGCGCTGTCGTGTTCATATACCCCATCGCGTATACCTCATGGGTCTCCAACCTCATCCTCGTTAACAAACAATAGGGCACTATTCACATCTGCACCGACTTTCATGATCTCAATCATGCTTGTCCCAAAGACAACTTCCCAACCCATTTCATCGACCAAATTATCGATGACTATGCTGACCACGAAGCCTTGTCCTTCATGGATGGGTTCTCTGGCTACAATCAAATCCAAATCCACCCAACAGATCAGTATAAAACCACATTTACCACCCCATGGGGTACTTTTGCTTATTGTGTCATGCCTTTTGGACTAAAAAATGTAGTTGTATGTTCCAACGAGCCATGACTTACATTTTATATGATCTCGCTCGCATCATTCTCACTTACTTGGATGACCTCACTGCTTGATCCAGAAAAATAACTCAACATCTAGACGACTTACGTGTCGTCTTTCAACGATGTCGCCAATACAATATCCAATTGAACCCCCTCAAGTGTGTATTTTGCGTCATCGTTGGACGCCTCCTTGGGTTTGTCTCCCAACAAAACATCACAATGGAACCCCTCAAGGTACAAACTATCACATAAATTCCACCACCTAGGAATTTATGCCAACTACAGAGCCTACAAGGCAAGGCCAACTTTTCATGACGCTTTGTCCCCAATTACGCCACACAACAACACATTTTTTCTTCAACCACGTCATTACCCGTTTCGGAGTTCCACTACAGTTAGTCTTCGATCACGGTAAACACTTTGAGAGTGAGATTTTCATCGAATTCTCCTCAAGGTTAGGCTTCTCCCATGAGTTTTCCTCCCAATATTATCCTCAGTCCAACGAACAGGTTGAGGCTGTTAACAAAGTCCTCAAAACTATGTTGCAACGCATGGTCAACAAACATAAGACCAATTGGCATCATATGTTGTTCTCAACATTATGGGATTATCACATGGCTGTAAAAAATGCCACTGGTTTTACACTGTTTCATCTCGTCCATGGGATCGAAGCCACTCTCCCCATCGAGTGTGAAATTCCCACGTTGCGCACCACCATCAAGTTATTCCCTGACACTTCTCCAATGGAGAAATGCTTGCTGAACTTCGAGTCATTGGATGAATATCATTGATATTCCTTACGAGAAAAATAAAAAATGGTCCAAATCCACCTTTGATTTCCATGCCAACCTTCATTCATTCAACAAAGGAGATCTCGTTCTAGCTTAGGATATCGCTCATGATATTCTCGGCCATGGGAAATTTGAGTCATTATGGCATGGACCCTACATTGTACAACATTGCCTCACTAAGGTCACATACATCCTGGCCTCTCCAGAAGGATATCCTGTCAAAGAACCCATCAACGGGTTGTACTTAAAGAGGTTTTATGCCTGAGCATAGTCATTCTACACTAGGCTTTTTCTTCGTACACATTTGTAGAGTTTTTAGTCTTCTTTTTTTGCCTCCACTCCTCATGTTTGATCTACCATTTGTGTTATTGAAAGATGCATCCTCCATCGGCCTACCACATCAATTATCTTGACAGAGCTATCCGTTGGATACAAAATCTTGCTTGGGCTGCTTGGGCCCTCTATACACCCTCACATGAACTGCTCCACTCAAGCGACATATGTTTGGGATCAACAACCAACAACCAAGTAGAATACACCACTGTTATTGGTCTCCTCTCTAAGGCTAGTCACCGCCACATTCGTCACCTTAGCGTCTTGTTAGATTCCCAACTTGTCGTCCTGCATCTCAACAACGTATATCGTGTCCGTGATCCTTGCCTCTTTCCCAAATACCTGCAAGTTAGACTCTTATCTCGAAATTTTGATTCAATTACATTTACACATATTCCACAACAATTTAATCAAATAGCAGATAACATGGCTAACCTAATGTTAGATTGGCATTCATCACATCAATACATCATCACATATACATAAGTCCTCAAACATCGGTCACAACATATAGATTAGACATCATAAAAGAACATCACAAAATCCACACATGTAAACATTACAAACAATCTCAAAATATGTATCCATATATATATGTCGATCAAAAGTACCATAACAATTTACAAAAAATAACAATACATACATCGCCCATAGGCCAGTGAGCCCCCTCACCCCTATAGGTAAAAAATGGGTACCCCCTACCCTATACAAAGGTGTGTCAAACTACCTTGTACAAAATGGGCTCGTAGGCCTATATAAATACAAAAATACATAACCAACACTCATGGTGCCCCCAGAGCTCCCCCACCAAGTCCTTTGTCAGAAGGAGGTGCCCCACCAGCTGGGGGCCCTCCAGGTCCAAGGGGTAGTTGCCCAGTCATCGCTGCCCCCACTACAACTGCTTTGTGGATCAGGGTCTGCCACTCTATAGTTCCACCCACACATTGCTCCATGACTCTCTTGTCCTGAATGTGGGACCAAATTCCCTCTGGCACACCATGCAAAACCATCTCCAATCGACGTCGGAGATCATCTATCCCCTCGTCAGACTCTACCTGTAGAGCCCTGCACTTGGATCATCAAACCAACGTCTCTGACAAACCCTCACCTCATCTGCTGGCCTCGCACTAGCCTCATCCCTCCGACGCCACTCTTCCACCCGTGGCCCCTGGTGAGATGAATCTCAAACTACCTCCACATCTTGGCCACACATTTTAAAACAAAAAAACAAAGATAGGATCAACATACATACATATATACACATGTGCTACATTATCAAAATCACAAAACATAAGCACACCAACATACCTCTCTAGTCCCAAACCTCTATAGGAGGTAACACCATGTCTAGGTCGTGCCGTAAATCCATCACACCATATGGGAATCGCTGTATAATCTGTGGCATATGGTGCCACACACACGCCAACGTGGCCGTAAAATAGTTGCCACCCTCTCCCCCTCTATTCCGTACCAAAATCTGAGCCCACCACATCAGTCATGGCTCCTACGACCCTGTAGCCAACAACAAAACTCTAGGGTACAACATGGGCACGCTCTCCAGAAACCATGCCACCAAGATAGATCCAAACGGAAAATCACCGGAGTTGGTGGTCCGACACTAGTGAATCTTCCCCATCATCTTGGCATGCAACATCAAGCCCCATGTGAACAAATCCCCAACAAGGACCCTATGCATAATCCTCAGCTAACCACCATTGATTTGCTGAGTAGCTAAGGATCCATAGATCCTCACAATCATAGCCGTGATGCACTGATGCAAGATAACATCCATTGTCTCAATACGCACAACTGAACCTGACATCGGGTTCAGCCTCGAACAATAATCTCATGCCAAGTCTATCAACCGCACATCTCCTGGCAACTGGGGATCACCAGGCAAGGCCATCCCTCGAAAGAGGAGCCTCGTCAGAAAATACACATCCTCAACCACTGAGAATGTCACCTGCTACCTCCACACAATGAAGCACTGCATATCAATGCTCCACATCAAAATAAGATATTGAAGTAGGTAATCCTGTGATCATATCAGTGGGCAGTCGAAGAACTTAAGAAAAGCACAGGCTGCCAAGAGTCTCCGAACTCTCAACTCTTCTCTCACCGCCTCCTAGAGGCACTCCTAGTCTCGCTCCCTCCAGTGGATTGACATGATAAACTGATCACCTGCATTCAAACAGAAAACACTTGGTCAAAAATCATCATTTATAAAAAATACCAACAAATTCAAGTTTTCATAAAACCCCTTAGCTTTGCCTCAAGTGCGTGGTTGTCACCCCCACACGCATGCACATATGCAATCCTGTTCTTCGCACAACTGCGCATCAATGCACAACTGTAGGATAAATAGATGCGCATCAATGCACAACTATCACACCCACATGTGGACACTCATGCACACCTGTTCTCTACACAAATGTGCACTAATGCACAACTGTCTAAGAAACGGCTGTGCACAGTGCGCAACTGTAATTCGAACAAGCGCACATCACATGCACACCTATTTTTCCCACTGACGCGCCCCCATGCATGAGAGTATTCAGCACAACTGCACATCATGCGCGGGAAATGGAAATTTACCCACGCATCTCAGTGTGAGTATCCTTCCTTCTCCCATGCATTAGTGGGCCCACCCCTAACAAATGCCATAGTATGGCCCTCCGTATGACCCCTACCCAAAAAATATAAACTAGATACTATGCAAGAAGATGGGACCACTAACCTAACTCTCGCAAATCCCGGATCGGTCAGCTTGAACTCCCGTAATCTCAGAAACTCCTCCAAATACTCTTGTCAATTCACTATTGCAGCAGGTACAAATGAGGTGGCACTGTGGGCCCCACAACCATATATAGTCCCTTTTTTCCAAACTTCCACACTTAGTTACATGAGCTTAGACTCTCTGTTTCCTGATTCGTCTTCAGCCACGGGATCAGGGTCCCACCGCCTACACAGTCACAAACCCCAAGTCACCATCTGCACTCACCCCCAGGGGAGAATTGTTTTCACATCACATCTAGGTACGCATACTCATGTTCAAAATTATCAAATAATTGTTATATGTTCTTTATCTTCAAATATTTTTCACGTTGGGTATTCGGTTTTAATGTGTGCATGTACTTGGTCATCACAAACCCACGTGGACCCTTCAGGTATATGATCGACACTAGCATGTAATCATTCCCTCTGAATATCAATTTCATCTCTAGTCACACCCTCCGGCATTTTTCCTTTAGGGTCCCTATATTCAGCTCTACAGTACTGTCACCCAAGTGATGAAACATACACAACAACAATGATAGTGAAAATTACAGTGGCAAAGACAATAATAGGGACAATGACAGGTTGATTATCAATGATAGGTTGATTATTAGTGACAATGTCGGTGATAGGTTGAGTCTACACTTATATTTCATAGCAGAAGGAAGTGGCAATGAAAAGGGGTTGTACCCTCCTTCTAGTTGGAGTTGGAGAATACAGGGAGTTGGAGCTTCCTTTAGATTGAATCTTATAAATCAAGGGGTTAGAGCCTCCTTCCAGCTAGAGCTAGAGAATTCAGGGAGTTGTAGCTTCCTTTAGGTTGGATCCTGTAAACAAGGGGTTGGATCCTCCTTCAGTTGGAGTTGGAGAATTCAAGGAGTTGTATCTTCCTTTAGGTTGGAGCCTCCTTCCAGTTGGTGTTGGAAAATTTGGAATTTAGTGCTTCCTATGAATGTAATCTTTAATATATAAGAAATCATTCAATGATTTTCTCCCATTTGGGTTTCCACATAAAACTCTAGTGTACTGTGTATCTATGGATATTATGTGATGCATTGTTTATGGTTATATGTTTATGATATATTGAATGCAATCATAAGTGATATCCGATTGATAAACTTGATGGTTACATGTTTTGATTAAAAGTGGTAAAAAGTGCTCAATACTGATTCACCGGCCCCCCTCTTATTATTGGTGAATATTCCAACAATTGGTATAAGAGCAGGTCCTTCAAGAATCAGTCTAGCTGCTAGAAGGTAGATCATGGATAATATATAAACAAATAATGGAATACCAATATTTAATGGCCAAGATTGTCAAAATGATGAGATGTGGAATAGAAGGATGAAACCTTTTTACATGCACAAGGATTTTATGTTTGTCAATCAATTGCTACATAATACACTGCTTCAAAGAAACTGAATACTGCAACCAAGAAGGAGTTCAAAAGAAACAATAAAATAATAATATATTTCATCCTGGAAGGATTACATGATTCAGTAAAAGACAAAGTGGGACAATATTCATCATCCAAAGAGATTTGGGATAAGCTACATAATCTCTACTATAACAAAACTCCTCTTATCACAGAGCCAGAGCATGTTGATCAAGATGAAGAAAATATTGAGAGAGAACAAGAAGAACGATGCTAATCATGTTAGACAGATCCAAAAGAAAAAGACTATGAAGTAGGCGTAGTGGATATTGAGGCTGAACTAATCAGTTCTTTAAGTGGGCTAAATAGAGAAAATAAGAAAAACAAGTCACTCAAGGAAGAATTGATCAAGCTAAAAGAGGATTCTCAAGACTCTAACAAAAATTCTAAAGAAGCCCAGGAGATTATCATAAACCTAAAATATAAGTTGGAAGAAGCCAAAGTGATTGAAGAAACTCTCAAGGATCAGTTGAAAGAGAAACAATGTTTGGAAACCAAAATAACATCACAAAGAGAGGAAGTAGAGAAGAGAGATTAAATTTTGACAAGTCATCTTAAGGAAAGATCTGAGGACTTAAACAAGCTTAAAGCAAAATTTAATCAACAAGAAAGAAGATTTGAAGAAGAAATCATCTCCTTGAAGACCCAACTTGAAGAAGCAAATAAAGCAAAATAAGTTATGAAGATCCATAGGATGAAGAAGGAAGAAGATTGTGAAAATCTTGAAGAAGAAGTTGTGACTTTAAGGGTTGAAGTTGACAAGATCAACAAGAATTTGAAGAACTCTCAAGTACTAGAAGATATTGTTAGCTATCAAAGGTAACCATTAAATAAAACAGGTCTTGGATGCACTGGTGAGACCTCAAGTAAAAAAGATGCAGATACCAATCCTAGCAAGAACATCAAAGATAAAGGAATCCCCACACAACTAGTAATGAAAGTTGAATAGAAGTGTTCCAGGTTGCTAGAAAGGAAGAATGAAGAGAAGGATACAAATTATGTAGACATTTTCAAAGGAATGAATCATATGTTGGTTAGTTTTCATAGGGCTTGGTTTTGTCATTAATGTCAAACTTAAATCCATATGATCGAGAGAAGAACCTGCACGGTGGTTAGCTGAGAGTTCCTACGGAACTCAGGAATTTAGAAAGGAAGGAGCGCGCAGTAGAAGAGAAAGGATCTTGGGCATTAGATCTGAGTGCGGGGCCTGACCGTCATCAGATCTAGGAGAACTTGCACGTTCTTTAAAGTGCAAGGTAAAATGGGCTTATAAAATTCTGAAAGCAGGAGGACTGTCCATCTTCGAGTAGGACACATGGTCACATATCATCTTTTCGCTGACTGGAAAGTCAAAGAAAGGAGGTGCTCCAACCTCCGATATCGCGATACTCGAAATCACGAAACACAAAGTCCCAATGAGAGCAGGACCGTCTGATCACGAAAGGCCGTGGGTCGTCGACAGAAGAAAACTTGATATCGGGGATCGCGACTTGGAGTGTCGAAACACTTCATCATAGGAACGCCGAAATGCCGAAATGTGGATCACCGAAATGCCGAAATATGAAACGCCGAAATGCCGAAATGCGAAATGCATTTTTGGCGTAGGCAGTGGTTACCGTCGATGGTCATTTGAGAGGGAAGAGCTAGCATGAAGCTACGCTCCATTTCGGGAATCACAACTTCGAGTGTCGAGACCCTTTAACATAGGATTGTCGAAATGCGAAATGTGAAACGCATTTTGATTATCCTATGGTCACAACCAATGGGCATATGGTTTAGCACAAGTGTCTTGCTGAAGCACTCGATGGTTATTCTATGCTGAAAAGTAAAAACAAATGTATGTTCATCGTACAATGCTTATTAAATATTTAAACTGATCGTGTGGATGCTATTCTTCTTCATGCCTTGGCCAATAATGATTATTGTAAGGTAGTTATTCAGTTATTGTAACTGAATCTTCGAATCCTGAGGGTTCTAGTGTACGCTCTAAATGTACAGGGTAAATATAAGTGGAATTTTGTGTGATGGAAATAATGGAATTAATGATAGAGCCGTAGCTCTGAAAAAAAAAAACATAGAGGAGAAAAGTAAAATTCATTTCTGTAAATTAAGATGAACTGAAATAAAATTATATAGGGACATTGAGAAGAAATGATGAAGATAGAACAAAGATTAAGGAGAAAAGACATATGCACAGATTGATAAATCTAAGTGGTTTGGTCAAGAATGGATTCTGATATGAATATATAAATAGAGAAGATTTGAATGCTTAATCTTTGACAGAGAAGATAAAGAGTTGGTTTAGAGGTTCTTAGTGACAGAGAAGGATTCTAGGGTGGTAGGGAGGAGCAAGGGGAGATTGTAAAAGTCTCCTGTACAAGTTGGTTCTTGTACATCTGGGAGTTGTAGCTTCCATTCAGTAGGTGCAGAAGAAACAGAGGTAGCAACCTCATCTGGGTTGTAGCTCAGATAAAATAAGAATGTAAAGAAAAGTTGGAGCTTGCCTTTCATTCATAAGAGGAAGAGGTTTTTCCCTTTTGTTTTTCCTCATGAAAATCTCCGTGTCATTGTCTATTTATGTGAGTGCATATTAATTGATCTGAATGACTTGTAGCAAGACATATAGTAAAAGGCATAATCTGTGTTCATTGAGTAATCTGTTTTAAAGAAAAGAAAGATTTTTTATCTAACTGATTCACGCCCCCCCTCTCAGTTAGGCTATCCTATTCAACATCATGGTAAATAAGAGTCAAAGAGGAATGAATACAGACGAGACGTATCTCAAAGAAGACCTTTTATCCCCAAGTATCAAATAAGCTTCAATCATTGTGAAGGAAACAACAAAAGAGAAGATCGTGATCAATCGAGCCATGATTCCAGAAGAATTACATCATAAACAAGAGCAGTTACTCCTAGGTATCAAAGTTTATTTTATGGTCATTGTTTTAGTTGTAATAACTTTGGACATAAAGCTATAGATTGCAGAGATTATGGAAGAAATGTTCAAGAAATAAATGTTTATGTGGCTCCATACAATATTGAATTTTACAAATGCCACAACCTTGGACACATAGCTTGTGACTGTAGAAGCATGATGGATACCTCCATGAAATAAAACATTGATATCAGGTACAAGAAGGTTTGGAGAAAAAAAAATAACAAAAAGAGCAGATGAATAAAGAACATGTGAATGAAGAGAAGGTGAATGCAGTACTCCCATAAATCATACTCTCCAGATTTGCAGTAGTACAAAATCATGATGAATCTACAGGTAAAGAGGAATATTTCAATGATGACTTTGCATCAGAGCAACTTCATCCATCGTTCTAAGACATATAGCTTGGATACTCCTAAAAATGTGAATATTGAAGAGCGAGAGTCTAAGCAACAATAAATTAGTCAGCGGTATGTGCAGTTGTGTAGCAGAGTTATGGAAATTTTTAATTATGACATATGGACATAGATGATTTCATAAGATATTTGGCAGGTATAGAAGATAATAATTTCCATGAACCAAAGAGGATACATGACAATGGATGAAAGGCATGAGAACAGAAATAATTGCAGAAAGGAAGATGGACTAAATGTAAAACACATGACTTAGAAGTAAAGCGTATTGACAGGTGAAACCAACTAGCAAGGAAAGCAGTGAAAGGCACATCAAGACAGAGAGAAACCATCAAGAAGAGTTATACTATCAAGAGAATATTGTTGGATGATTATGTCATTGTTGTCAGTTCAGTGAAGACGATAAGCCATGAAGACTTGACGTCAAGTGATGAACAAAACTTAACATGAATGCTTGAATACATCACTTGATTACAGTAATTGGAATCACCAATGAAAAAAAAGCACCAGAATAGAGGAAAGAAAACATATACATGAAGCCCAACATTGATCTATGCGACATATTGCAAAAGAAGACACAGGGAGAGAAATCATCAGAGGGAGTTACCCTTAATGTCAAAAGGGAAGAGAAGGAAAAAAAGCAAAAGAGAAAGATCATAATCAAGAAGACAGGGGGAGTGGATGAAGATAGAGAGAGATTGTTCAAAGAAGGTATACTATTAGGGGGAGTCACTCTTTATTATTTATATTGAAAGGGAAGAGAAAGATCACAAGAGAATGATCAGAAGCACTAAGACAGGGGGATCAACCCCAAAGATAGTTACCCTTTTCCATTGATGTCAAAGGGGGAGAGAAATATCAAGAGCATTGGTCATAGGTGGATTATGGGTGTTTCCATCAATTCCAAGGGGGGATATTATTGGATAGTTGGTTATCATTTATGTCAACATTGTTCAATCCTAGAAGAATCCCTAAAGAAAGGTTTGAAGCATTTAGAAGTGATGGGTATATTTGGAGAATTCTCCAAAGTGGTCCACTTAAGGAGTAGCTTTAAGCATGTCTCTCATGGGAAGATACATTGAATAAGTCTACAAGAAGCCCCTGAAATATGGATAAGTGGTTAAGTGGTTGAGAATCCCCAGAGGTGTGGTCATGAAGCCCCAAGTTGTTTGAAGAAAAAGAGGATGAAGGACATGACACATACATGAAAAACCCTCATAGATGGATAGTCATATTCATGCAAACAAGAAGTTACAAGTCAGCCCCATTGCAATGAATACTCAAATAAATATCAAGGATATTGTTGGTAAAGTTTGCCCCAATGGAATAATCATTAAAAGATAAATTGAATTTTATTTGGGTCAAGTCAACCCTAAAAAGAGGGTGCAAGATCTAGAATAAATAAGGCACCTAGGAGTTCATTTGTAACAAAAACTCAAGTAATTTTTATCTGAGGTAACCAATGAGTTCTGAGGTGAATTTCGAAGGGAAGATGAAGTGAATAAGGGAGAAATTCCAAGGGAGGATGAAGTCTTGTGATTATGTGTTCTAAGGTATGTTATTTAAAGGTAATCTTACCATTTTCACTATAACGTTTTTTTCTAAAATGATTTAGATAGAAAAACTTCGAGGCTGTTGAGAAGACATATCAAGGCACTTGTTTTAAAAATTTAAGCTTCTAGGTTGTTGTATGTTTGGAGATACACTCTATGGAAGATAGGGTTTTTTACTTGTCCTGAAACTAGTCTTAAACAAGGGTCCTTAGAAAAATAGTCATAACCTCTTCATAGAGGATCCAAATTCTATGAAACCAATTGAATTGGAAATATTACAGTCTGTAGTATGTTGTGTGCGAGTTTCAGAACCATATATGAAATATTCATTGCGTGGCATGCTTTACATGTTCACTCTCCAAAATAGGACAAAATTCAGCAAGGTATGCCATTTTCACTATAAATCCTTTTCAGGGACGATTCAAGGAGTGAAACTTGGAGGAATTTCAGAAAAATATATTGAAGAATATTTGGTACAAGTTTCAGACCTTTATTCATTACTGGTACAGATTTATTCTTATTGCAAGTTAGGGTTTCTGATTAATCCATAAACTAGTCCCGCGAGACTGAGATAAAGTTTGATGAAGATGTTATTCTCTTGTTGCTGAAGATGAAGAAGGTATGAGGGTATCTGATGGTATGCACCAGGTTTCTCACATGTTGAAAGGTATGGTCCTCAATGTGTTTTTGAGGTTTGTATCTTGGTGATTTAGCACATGCTTAAGGCATGTATTGGCATATTGTTTGAGGAATTTCATTGACATCTGGCTCATGCTTGAGGTATATGTTTGGATGCATATCTTGGATGTTTTGGAACATGTTTGAGATACATATATTGGATGGTTTGGCACATGCTTAAGGCATAATTTTGGCATATGTTTTGAGGAGCATATTGGATATCAGGCACATGGTTTGACATGTATTTTGGTATATGTTTACATGTTTGAGGCATATCTTGATACATGGTTGATGGATGTTATGGCACATGTTTTTGGTAGATGGTTGATGAATGTTATGAAACATGTTTGAGGCATATCTTGGCACATAGTTTATGGATATGACACATGCTTGTTACATGGATGATATGGCACACATGTCTTAGCATATGGTTTGATGCACATCTTGATGATGGTCTTGGTGTATTGTTTATGTGAGTGGATTTGGTTATAGTTGATGATGCTATTGATGATGAGATATCAATATAAGTGACAAATACAGTGAAAGTGGCAGTGATAGTGACAAGGACGATAACATGGACACTGACATGTTGATTATCGATGACATGTGGATTATCAGTGACAGTGTTAGTGACAGGTTGAGTCTACACTTATATTTTTATATTTCAAGGTAGAAGGAAGGGACAAGGAAAGGGGTTGTAGCCTCATTCCAGTTGGAGCTAGAGAATACATGGAGTTGGAGCCTTATTTAGGTTGGATCCTGTAGATTAGGGGGTTGGAGCCTCCTTCCAGCTGGAGCTGGAGAATTCAGGGAGTTTTAGCTTCCTTTAGGTTGGATCTTATAAAGAGGGTGTTGGAGCTTCCTTCCAGTTGGAGCTGTAGAATTTAGGGAGTTGTAGATTCCTTCAGGTTGGAGCCTGTAACCAGGGGGTTGGAGATTTTTTCCAATTGGTTTTGTATAATTTTGGAGTTTTTGCCTCCTTTGAATGTAATCTTTGATATATAAGAAAGCATCCCATGGTTTTCTCCCATTCAGGTTTCTACGTAAAACTCAAGTGTACTATGTATCTGTGGATATGATGTGATGGATTGTTTATGGTTATATGTTTATGATATATTGAATTCGATCATAAGTGATAAATGATTGATAAACTTGATGATTACATGTTTTGATTAAAAGTGGTAAAAAGTGGTCAATACTGATTCACCCCCCTCTCAGTATTGGTGAATATTCCAACATCATTAACCATCCATACTGTCATCATTATGCCTTAGGTTCAAACTCGGTCGATTGTGTACTTAGCCACTCCTTTCGCATGTCATAACTAGTTGGGTAGTGCCTACCCTTCATGGGCACCCTAGTTAGCACCCAAATTTCCATTTGGTTCCCATGCTGCATTTTTTTGTAGGATTGGGAGCCACCCTTTAGCTTCATCATGACTTGAAGATTAAGCCTCATATCCCTCTCTATGTTTATATTCTAACCATATCCCATGAGGGTTTCTGAACATTTTTATTTTTTCTTAATGGTCACCTATGCATTTTCTACTCATGTCATGCCTCTCGTCATTGTGCTTTTGTTTTCCCATATTTCGCTTACCGCTATTGCAATAGCCTTGACCATCCACCTCTTGCATTATTTGGCCTCTGTTTTGCATCCACCTACCCAGATAGAGAATAACTGCTAAGAGTGGATCTCACTTTCCAGTACCATTTGCATTCCTCATTGCTTAGATCAGTTCCATGTGCTTGGAACATAAGAGCATGCTATTAAGCTACTTGTTCTCTCCCACAGAGTATACTTTTATCTCTTTTTTATACTCGTAAAAGGAAATGAAAAAGGTATCGAGCTTACTTGCATTATTCGTTCTTGCTTGTTAAACCATGAAGGAGACCAAACATACTTGTGTCATTATTTCATGCTCGTTAAACCATTAAGGAGACACAAAATACAAAAAAAATGAAAAAAGAGTGGGGGGTTTTTCACCATTGGTTTATTCTCAAAATGACAACATTAGTTGAGTCACCCTTGAACATGGAACCTATTTGAGTCCTCATAACACAATTGGGTTTTATCTTACCTAGGAGCTGTCCAAACAATATGAGTCAGAGATACTCCTCTGACTGGTTACTCTTCCAGTCATCATGGAGAGTGCCTCAATGCCTCCTGCATTATTGCACTATATTCGTCCAACACTTGTGTCTTGTTGTCAAGTCACCATTGTGTCATGCTATATGTTCAAGGTAAGTTTAATCCTAAGTTGACCATCTGCTGTTTTGTTTACTTTCCGAGTCGGCCATCCCTGTGTCAGTTGTACTTTATGATACTCTCTCTTCACATCATCTCTCAGTGAATGTTTCATGTTTATTGATGAGGGATACATCAAGGCCCTCCTTCGACGAATCTCTTCCTATTTGTAAATGTGTTGAACCTGCACAAAATAGATCTAGCTAGAAAATACTACACACATTTGCAGAGATAAATTAAGAAAGAATAAGAAGGAGAGAAAGAATGGAAGAATTCTCATTAACTGTATTCCACATTCAAAGAGTGAATAATTTACAATAGATATAGGATACATGAGTAACTAATGAGCCATAGTGGTGGTCTAGAGTGATCTGGACAAACACCAACAGTTACAGGAGTAAACTTCCACCTAGTATAGTCTCTTAGGTAGTTACGAGAGTAAACTTCCACCTAGTCTAGTCTCCCAGGCAATTACGGGAGTGAACTTCCACCTAGTTGAGTTAACTAGTCAACTAGTCTCCAGTTAACTATCTGAACAGAGAGTAGTGAGGAGTTAACTCAACTAATCAAACTGAAGTGTCAACTGAAAGAGAATATTCTCTAGGTGGAATATTCTCCCCTAAAATATAAGAGACCAGATAATGACTAATTATGACTAATAAACAAGAAAAAACCTTAGGAAAAATAAATCCTAGGTGTGTGTGAAGTAACTCCAACACCCCCCTTAAACATCACTATGGTGAAAATAAAGAATGGGTCACGAAAACGAGGCCATGTTAGGTACCCAAATACAAAAGATACACTGAAATAAACGAGGAAAGAGGGAAAACCTCATGGGAAAATCCCCCCCTCAAATTACAATGCATAATAAAATAAAAATGAGAAGGAACAAAAAGTAGTTGCTAAGAAACCATGTCCTTCACTCCAAGAAGACCTCACGACCGTGCAAGTTTGTGCTCGTTGAATATTTTGTTGAATATGTAGATGTATGTATGGATCTAATGAAGTAGATGCACCACTGATATGTCCACACATATCCATTTTATCTTCTTGTAATGAACAATATCCAAATAAATTTTGGATAAAAATTTGAAAACCGTGCGAACGTTTCTGGAAAAATGCTGAAATTTTGTTGATTTTAAAAATATCATAACTTCACTTTTTGAAATTGGATAATTCCCCGAGAAGAATTCAAATATCCAATGTATTTCTGCAAATTGTTCTGAGAAAATATCATAATTGAATTTGATGTGCGTGACTCCCTTTTTGTCTCCTGAGATGCATGCATGGTGCATACAAAAGTGTCTGCATGTGACTCATGAGATGCATGCCATATATCTTCCACATGAATTTTAGAAACTAAATCTGAAATGGAGTAGACATCATCTTCAATTAATGGAATACAAATTTCTGTAAATACTTTTGTAGAAGACTCTTCATAATAAGAGGTTGGATATTCTGATTGCTTCTCTTCTAGCTCTATCTTTCCAATCTTCTGCATGCAATCTTCACAATCTTCTTTGTTCCAAAATAGAACCTCCAATCTATTTCATAATTCATTTGGAGTGAAGTCTTGCGTGACATCAAATACTTGGTGGAGAATTTCTGGAGAAATATTCAAGCAGATAAATCCTATGGCCATATCTTGTTTATTGAAAAAATCATTTTTCTGATTGGCAGAATCAGGCTCTACTTCCATTGCCATGGTTATTTGGTATAAGCCTCTACTTTTGAGAAGAATTAGAATATATGGCTTCCACTTCAAATAGTTATGAGGTGTGAGAAGTATTATCAGTGAGTAAAACATAAATTCCATCTTTTCTGCGTTCTCCAATCTTCAGTACTTGCAAAAATAATTTGGTGTAGCTTTTGCTTAGCAGTCCATCGGATCTGATACCATGTAAATGTGTTGAACCTGCACATAATATATCTATCTAGAAAATACTACACACATTTCCAGAGATAAATTAAGAAAGAATAATAAGGAGAGAAAGAATGGAAGAATTCTCATTAACTGTATTCCACACTCAAAGAGTGAATAATTTACAATAGATATAAGATACATGAGTAAGTAATGAGCCATAGTGGTGGCCTAGAGTGATCTGGACACACACCGACAGTTATGGGAGTAAACTACCACCTAGTATAGTCTCTTAAGTAGTTATGGGAGTAAACTTCCACGTAGTCTAGTCTCTCAGATAGTTACGGGAGTGAACTGCCACCTAGTTGAGTTAACTAGTCAACTAGTCTTCTGTTAACTGACTGAACATAGAGTAGTGAGGAGTTAACTCAGGAAATCAAGGGTAATGCACTATTTTGGTGATGACTCCAAGGCAAGTATGCATTATCATGATGGTGATCCCAATGTTGCATGGTGACAAAACCAATGCAACATCTAAACTCAACTCAACTAGTCAAACTGAAGTGTCAACTGAAAGAGAATATTCTCCAGGTGGAATATTCTCCCCTAAAATATAGGAGACTGGATAATGACTAATTATGACTAATAAAAAAGGAAAAACCTTAGGAAAAATAAAACCTAGGTGTGTGTGAAGTAACTCCAACACTATCAACTTCAACACATTATCTAGGAGAGGGATCTAGAAACTATCTAGTACCTTGGAGCTTGCAATCCTCAGTGGTAGGTATCCTCGTGATCGAAAATGGATTTACCTCACTGACTCATGATCGATTGATTCTAGAGTGTTCGAAACCATCTCATCTATTCACACTCGTTAGATTGTACTAGGTACCTTAAGGTCCATCTTCGTCATCGATGGGTCCCCTCGCATCTGTTAATGATATACATCAATGACCGATAATCAAACCATTTTTACCATTCTCGACATCAACTCATCTATTCACATGTTGTAGATTCATACCATCAGGTTTTGGGGCCACATAATTCCTTTAAAACACCCCCTTCCGAGTTACGATGGAGTATATCACTTGTATATGGAGACTTCAAGGGAACTCTCCTTAGTGCTCGTTGTTTTTCTGACATCTATATGCCGTGTCATCGATCCACATTGTAATTTCTGGTGGCTATGATTGAGTTCATGACGTAGATCCACATTGTATTGTCTTGTGGCTATGGTCTTATTGATGACATGGATCCATTGTGTATTCTTTTGTGGCCATGGTCTAACATTTCATATCATGGATCCATAGTGTATCGCCATGGTGGCCATGATCATTCATATTTCGAGTTTGTCTACCTAGGGGATTGGTCTATATATGATCTCATCCTTGGTGTTCGATTGCATGACTTATTTGGTTTCCAAACCTCCTTTGTTCTCTCCTTGTGTTGCCTCACATGGAAATTATTGTAATGTATTATGACCATCCATGACTTTCCTGACCTCACACATTAGGGGGATTTTTTTATAGCCTTAATTCCCACCCTATAGGCCAGAGAGGAAACCATTATAGGATAGAATCCATAATACACCTTCTGCCTAAATTTTGACCCCTTTTGGAGCACTTTTGGAGGTCTTTGTAGGACAATTAGTAGACAACAAATGATTCCCTTGCTGGACACTAGTGGCTCAACAAGCGAGACACTGCCAAATTTCTAGAATCGGGGAGTTACGAGGTGAGAGGTGAGGGATGAGTTGGATCTTTGTGTCAAAGGCATAGGAAATCACATCATTCGAGTCTATAGTGGCCACTAGAATATCTAGAAGCCTCTCCCAAGCCTCCTCGAAGAGATATATAATAAAGGCAAGCCTTGGGAAAGAGGAAGAAGAATTGAATGGTATTGTTATGCTATCCAACTACAAGGGTATCCATCTATTACAACCCAAATTCAGTGAAAGATAGCCTGACCAAGGAGATGCAAGGAGAGACAAGGAGAAAGGAATTTGAGGAGGATGCATCTTCAACAAGTTGAGGTATGATTTGGTATGTATTCTCCATGCTTAATTAATAGATCATTTGGTTTTCCCCTCATATCATTTGTGTTCATTGAATGAATGATATATCTGATTTATTCCTTTATAGATCTGATTAGAATTAGATTGGATCCAGGATTCTAATCCCTAGTAGAGATGAATATAAGGCTTTATTTGTATTTTGTTTACAGGAAGCAGGTTGTGGAGCTTGGAGCTGGAGTTTCAGGACTGCAACAACCGAGAAATACGAAGGACCACCTCAAGAAAGGTATGCAAATCCTCCCTACTCTTTAGGATAATTGTGAATCTATGTGTTTGGATCTAGATCTAGGAAAATACTAAGGAATCTACCCCATTTATGTCTAGGATTACTAGGCTAATCTTAGGGAGATTTTGCTGTGTATTCAATAAGACCCCTGTGGGGAAAAAACCATAAAACTCTGCTACACTAACTCCATGGGACATATATACTATTGGACTGTGAATATTGTATGTCTTTTTATTTTGCAATTAATAAAGAAGAATATCAATATCAACTGAGATTGAGTGGATATAGGGGCCATGATACCACAAGAGAGGAAACATGAGGGGGTCTAAGGGGGGCTTATGCCTAAATCATCTACCTTATGCTACCTTGAACGCTCAACCAATTTCAAAGAAAAAAGGATCTAAGAGGAGTGGAGGAAACAAATTACTCAATCTAAGCCACAACTCTTAAAATTTAGCAAACTATCTCCCCTACATTCTTGGAATTAGGAAGAGAAGTTGAGTTGGAATTATTTTACCATTATGCATGAGGGAAATTAGAATGGGGAAGGAGAGTTGTTGGGAAAAAGGTGTGAAGGATACTTTGGGGAGGTTAGATTGTGGAAAAACAGAGTCAAGCCCATGATAGACCAACCAAAGATACATTGAATCTTGTAGCCTTGAGAAAGAGCTAAGAAACCATGGACAAATCTGTTTAAACTTGAGATAACGACATGGACCTTCTATGCACACAATGAATATCACGAGAAGGAATAATTTTTGAGGAACTAGACAATAGAGAAGGAGGTTCTCCTTGTGTTGTGTGGAGCAGGTATGTGGGTACCTTAGTGACACCATGTCATCAAGAAATCTTCAGAAGAAAAAAATGGTTTGAGTATGAAATTAGGAGTTAATTATCCCTGCTTTACCTTGGTGGTCTCATAACACGACTAGGGGGTAGAGGTCGCTATGGATTTTCCTACAGTTGGGTGGAAATCACTTACTTATCTGGTTTTCGGTTTGCAATTTATCAACACATAAGTTTTAAAACCTTTGTTTTGGTTTAAATGTTGTGTTTTAACTATGTTCTGTGTATAAGTTTATAATGTTGTCATTTAAATTCTCATAATCAGGATTTCTTGTAGAACACTGTTACATCTCTGCTAATGAAATCTGTATTTTAAATTTGTGTTTTTGTTCGAAATAGATTGATTTCTATTGAGAATGAATCCATTTAGTGTTTGGTGTATAGTTACATTCAAATCGATCGTGGAAATTTCCAATCATGCTAAATCGTAAATTACCAAATTTATAATTCGTGAGATTACATTAAACGGGTCATTTGTGTTCATAGTTATCATCGCCTTCTGGAAATCTTAAAGAGTCATACTGTGTATCTTTGAAAGTTTATGGTTTTTCCATAACCAAACTCATTACCCTTGTATTTAACTCTAGAACCAAGCCCAAACATGTGGTAGATTATCTTATGGTGCGAGTTATCCAACGAACCGTTAACATTTACCGTGAAATAAACTGTGTGCAAGAAGAGACTTAGTTTGGACATTATTGAATTTACCGTTTTACCTCTGCATTGCTCGTGGGGTTTTGTTTAAAAAATGACGATGTTTTTTTTTATACAAGCTATATGACTATATGTTGCTTACCATTAATTTTTTAGACTATTTGATCCAGGTGGATATTGGTGGCCACCCAACTATTCCAACTGTCTCTTCTTGACAATTTTTAGTTCAACACATTCTTCTATAATGCTTTGTAATTGTGGTTTCTACACTTCAAGGGATATATGAATCCCTACACAGTTTCCACGTGGATATTTTTGGCTTCCCACCTAATCCAACTGGCTTATTTTGGATGTTTTCATGTCAGTACATCTTTATGTACTTGCAGGGCCGTTTTGGGGCCCTAAAAAATGTTTTTTTTGTCTTTCCATAGTCAAACTATAGACAAAGTCAAATTTTGATGGAATAATGTGTAGTTATCTAAAAGGCCTTTCAAACGGGCTGTCATGTGCCTAAAACGGAGGTCGTATGCAAAAATTATGACCCCAGGAAATTGAGGTACCAACTTACCCATCGGGGTCCACATAACTTTTGGAGTTTCATCTCGTAGGGTTAGGTTTTTGGATGTCTAAGGTTTTGGAATTCATGAGTAATGTCAAAAAGGACCGTGGAGCCTCATTGTAATCATTCTGATCAGACGAATGTGCGTAGAAACCACATATCTTCTCATAGATAACTACTACCATTCGAGCAAGTTGTTTTCAGCTCTGCAGTTTTACAGTTTCATCCTATTTTATTTATTCAATATAAGTTATTGTTTACTGAATATCTATTTTTGTTATCCATATCTCTGTGTTATTTTATTTAGTATGTTATTCATTTTGTTCCTCTTATAAATCCAGATCAGTGGTATCATAGTAGTCTTCTCTTCATTTATTTTTCTTCGTGCATGTCCTCGACAATATCTGGGTACAATAAGTTGGGACTCAAACCAATCGATCCTTTCCAAGGTCGACCGCGCCGAGCCAGAAAACAACCCATGGGGGATGAAAATAAAGATGATGGAGTATGAGATCCTTTTAAATTTTTTCTCGAGGAAGACCTTGCGCGATAAATGAAAACAATGATGGACAACTTTGCACAGATCCTTCGACAACTGTCCACAAGAGATGCATCTTCATCAAGAGACCATGCAACTCCCTTCAATGTACATGTTAATTTTAATATTCCATTATTTGAAGGATTGATAAATGTAGATGCTCTATATAAATGGATGAATCTGCTCGAAGGGTATTTTTCGGTCCATAATTTTTCCGATAGGGAAAAGATTACTTTTGAACTCCTCAAGTCCGTCCCCCATGTTAAGGAATCTGAAATATTTGCAGTCTCCCCCATGTGGGATTCCTTCAGGGATGCCATTAAAGAAAAATACTACCATGTTGGAAGCTACGAGGACCAATACACAATATGGACCACCCTGTGTCAGGAAAGGGACTATATAGTACTATATTTCACCAATATTTTCTATACCTTGCGCACCAAATTGGGTATCAAAGACTTTGAATGACATCCGGTGCTCAAATACCACAACTTTCTTCATAGATACATTCAAATAGAAATGGATTTTCTTGACATCACATCATTGGGTAGGGCTTATAGATATGTTGTAAAGATCGAGCAAAACTTTAAGTAGAAGAGGCAAGAGTTTGGATCTGCAAACTCCTCACAACCAAAGCAGGGAAAAGACGGCCCTGAACCACAAAATAAGGGACAAAGAAAACATGACCACTCTTAGGACAACCAGTCCAAACCACAACACAAGAAGGGTAATGAGAAGTTGAAGAAGGACATGAGAAAATGGGGTGAATACCATAAAATCCCTTAGCACAACATCAAAGAATGTCGCTCCAAGAAGTCACTGGTGGCCAAGCTGAAAGCTTTCGAGTCAGAGGCAGATTCTGAGTCTGAATCAAATCAAGAAGGAGGGAAGTGGATTATCAATGTTGAACCCAATGCCACTGTCTCTACCACCAAAGTCTATTAAAGTGAACCAAAAGAACCAGAGGAAGGGGAATTCCTCTTTCACTCAGAAATGTGGGTAAAGGGGGCTTCGCTTCATTTCATTGTCGATAGTGACAGTCAAAAGAACCTTATATTAACGGAGGTCATCAAGCAACTAGACCTGCTGATGACACAACACTTGCAACTCTACACCATTGACTGACTTCACAAAGGAAGATATCTCCGCATTAGGCAACAATGTCGTCTGCTCTATAGCATCAAGCCCTTAAAAGATGAGGTATTGTGAGATATTACTTCCCTTGAAGTTTGTGATGTTATTTTAGGACAACCATATTTGTGGAAGTGACATGCTGTGCATGAGTCTAGGCCCTTCAGTGTTATTATTACTTTGGGTAGACAATTGTATAAGATACCAAAGGTAGCACCACCTATCACTATTTCTTTAATCTCTTCTAAGCAATGCAGTAAGGTCATTTCACAAATTGGGAAGTTCGACTTCTTTGTGATCCATGCTCACAGTAAGCAAAAGGTTTCTGCCACATCCGTGGCCTCTACATAGACCCTCTCTTTGCATGAGAATCAAGTGGATAGGACTATGGAAGAGTGCAAAGATATCTTCTCCTCACCCATCGGGGTACCAACACACTACCAAGTCAAGCATCCAATTGATTTAACCCCTGGTGCACCGCTAACTAATGGACCAATATATCATTGCTTACTGATGTAAAATGATGAAATCAAGCATTAAATATAGGAGCTGCTTCAAAAGGGGCACATTAGACCCAACTTCTCCCCTTGTAGAAGCCTGATTGTATTAGTGTATATGGAAGACGAGACCTGGTGGCCCTGCATTGATTACATAACATTAAACAAAATCACAGTCAGGAACCGATACCCAATTCCTTGAATTGATGAACTTCTTGACCAACTCAAGGGGTAAAGTTCTTCAGGAAGATTGACCTAAATTATGGCTACCACCAGGTTCCCATTGAGCCAACTGATGTATGGAAGACAACTTTCAAATCTAAATAAGGTCTCTTCGAATGACTGGTCATGCCCTTTGGCTTAAAAAATGCACCAACCACTTTCATGAGGTTGATGGATGATGAATTGAGACCCTTCACCAACTCTTTTGTGGTGGTATATTTGGATGATATCCTCATCTTTAGCCGAACTTGGGAGGAGCACATGCAACATATTCAACATGATATGAGCACTCTGTGGCATCACAAGCTATAAGCTAACTTGGAAAAATGATCCTTTGGCATGAACAAGGTCCATTACTTGGGCTACATCATTGATGAGCATGTGATAGATGTGGATCCAAATAAGATCCAAGTCATCTATGACTGGCCAACCCCAACCACACTAACTGAGCTTCAAAGCTTCTTGGGACTTTCCAACTTCTATCGACGGTTTGTGTTGGGATTCTCCCATATTGCATGGGCCTTTAACCAAGTTACCAAAGGTAGTGGAAGGGAAAATTTCATGTGGGGAAAGGAACAAAAAATAACATTTGATTATCTGAAGCATCGCTTGTGCTCATCTTCAGTACTATCCCTACCCGATCTACAACAACCATTAGATATTGAGACTGATGCATCTGACTATGTTGTAAGTGCAGTTCTCACACAACATGGTCATCCAGTAGCATACCATAGTGAGACACTGTAAGATACTATCTGAAAATACCCCACCCATGACAAGGAAATGTATTCCAATGTACAAGCCTATCATCAATGAAAACATTGCATGTTGGGAAAGGAGAAAATCATCCACACTGATCGCAAGGCTCTGTAGTTCATACGGGCATAGGGGAAGTTGCAGAACAACCACCATTAGAAGTGGTCCACCTACTTGCAACAATTCCATATCAACATCAAGTATAAGACATGGAACACAAATCATGTCGCTGACTACCTAAATCAACCTCCTATTCCTTCACTCACCACCGTGCTCCATTCCTATGGGCATGAGGCATATGTGTGGCTCCAACTTTACCAAGAAGATTTAGACTTCACCACCACCTATCAGATCTTGGGTACAGACACAAATGTCATCGATTTTCATATTTAGAATGGACTGTTATGCCATATGGGCCATATCCATGTTCCTGCAAGCGAGCGTGTAAATATGATTTGGGAGGATCATTACAGTCAGATGGCAAGACATTTTGGCGTGGAGAAAACTGTGGCCATTCTACAAAAACATTTTTATTGGCCAAAACATTGACAGGATGTAAAACAATATATCATATCTTGCACTACCCGTGTCATTGCCAAGCCAACCATCAAGAAGCAAGGCTTATACACCTCTCTTCCTACTCCTGAGAGGCCTTGGGAATCCATCTCTATGGATTACATGTATGGCCTTCTGTCCACCAAGAAAGGCAATGATTGCGTATTTGTGGTGGTTGATAGGTTTTCACAGCGATATATACTACCAAGCTTTTCTTCGAACGAGTGCGTGTCCATTTTGGGATACCACAAACCATCATTCCGATCGGGACAACAGGTTCCTCATCACATTTTGGTCGAGTCTTTGGTCACTGTTGGACACCAAGCTCAATAAATCCACTTCCTTCCACCCTCAAACCAATGGCTAAACAGAGGTCATCAATCAAATGATTGTGCACATCCTGCACATGTATAATTCTAAGCATCTACGTACATGGGATGAGAGTCTTCCCTATGTTCAACACAACTACAACAAGGCTCTCCATAGCTCCACCATCCATAGTCCCTTTCAGGTGGGGATGAGATTCCCTTGGGTCCCATTGATGTTGCACTACCTCTTGCAACAACACAAAAATATTCTTCCCATGTTCAGTCTGAGGCCAACAAAGCCACTAGATTCATTGAGTGGATTGAACACATCCACCAACAGGTCCATGAGATTTTGCAGAAAGCCAATGCTAAGTAAAAGCAACGCCATAATCAACAATGGGTACCACACAACTTTTAGGTGGGAGACGAGGTCTGGTTACATTTGCAGAAAGAGTGCCTTACAGATCCCCATCGAAAGCTCTGCCCACTTCTCTATGGGCCTTACACTATCACCAAGGCTGTGGGTAGCAATGATTTTGAGCTCAACACTCCACCCTTCATTGGATTGCACCTAATGTTCAATATGGACCTCCTTCGACCATATTTTCCACCATTATTGGACACCTCAAAGATTGTACAACAACTGACACCAACATAGCTAAACCCTGACTGCATGGAACAAATGTCCACTGATTAGATAATGTACACATAGGTCAAAGGAAATTTCCAATAGAGAATCCAACTTTATCGGGTTATCAAGGCAGGGAAACTCCTACACCAAGGCAAGTGGATCACCCGAGGCCAAATTCAACAAAAGTTTCCTCATGTTGGCATAGGGGTAGACCTAGGGTTCATCTCCAAGAGCGCACCAACAAGCCCTAACTACTGGCCCTTTCAGAAACACCTGTGAAGCAGATGTAGTCTCATCTAAAGTAGATATGAGGGGGTTGCAGGAAAGAGACATCTACAACCAAAGGAAATGTCAAGTGGATCTAACACAAGAATAACACAATGTTCATATATCACTTATCAGCTTAGATTTATTCCGCACAACTACTTATTAGATCTAAAATAGTAATGCAATCATAGTATATCAATGACAGAGATAAAATACTAGTCACACACAACACTAAATATACGTGGTTCACCCTCTCTCTAGGGCTACGTCCACATAACTATGCTTATGCTTTATTAAGATAAAGCATACAATTCTTATCTGCACTCTCAACTAGCATATCTTCTTTCTTCTTCTCTCTTTCACTCCCCTTCCTGTGCACCCAACTGCAGGACCTGACCTTTGCACCCAACTGAAGATCTTACAATACCAGAAGTCTCTCACACTCAACACTTCTCTCTCTCTCTCGATAGAATACTCACTCACATCAACAATACAACTAGATCAACAACAATATCATACTGACCCGACCCAGGTCCTTTAGACCTTTATTTATACATTACAATAGCTCACCGATAGTCTTAGGCTAAAAACCTAGGTGTCCAAAACCCTAGATACCGAAACCCTAGGTGTTTAAAACCCTAGGTCAACTTGACCCATGTTTCGAGGGCTCCGCCAGCCTATCTTTCCTTCCTTCTTGCGTGGTGCTCCAAAGAATCCAACGGTGGATTTTCTCGCTTGCTAAGTTGTCCACGCTCCTTCTTCCTTTCTTATATGTCATTCCCTATCTCCTTGTTCAATGGATTAATTTTCCTTACTTCGCGTCATCTTTCCTAATCTTCTTCTCACTTTGACCTAGTAACACTCAATGTGTCTTCTGCGAAGTTCACATTCTCCCTTTTCTTCCTTGATCTTCTCTTACTTCCATAACCAATGGCCAATAGGCCCCCAACACTCACCTGTGACTCATCCCAAGGCACTTCAGATATGATCCCTTGTTTTACTTCGACTACAGACTGTAGAGTGCAACCTCTGATTTATGTTCGATGCCTCCTCTTTTTCCTTTTTGCAAACTATCTTTTCTGTGTTTGGTACCCAGTTTCAACTGCACCTAGTACCTAGACCCTTTTCTTCCTTCTTTTACTGAGAGTTGCGAGGCAGCTGGTTGTCATAATACAACTTCAGCCGTTCACCAAACCTTCCTTCCATTCTCCATTCAACGTTTTCAGCTGCGCAACTCCTCCCTCTGTAACATAAGCGATCTCGTATGGCCCTAGCCAATGTGTTATGAACTTCCCAAGATTTTTTATGAACTTGCTGTCATATACCAGTACTAGATCACCTTGTTTGAATGCCTTCTTCTTGATGTGCCTGCCATGGTAGGCCTTCTCTCTTTCCTTCTGTACATGTTGATGGAATCTTGCAATGAATCTATCTTCCTCCAATTCAACCAACTGTGCAAGCCTCTCTTGAACAACGCCAGGGTCATTCATATCTGTAAAGGAAACAATTCTTAGGCTTGGTACCGGATATTCCATTGGAACAACAACTTCAAGACCATATACCAACTTGAAGGGGGTCTACATTGTTAGTTTCTTGCAAGTGGTTCTATAGGCCCATAATACTATTGGTACTCTTAAATCCCTATCATCCTTGTTCACACTGCAAATCTTTGTGAGCGCTGTCTCCAAGATCTTGTTGAATGCTTCAACTATCCCATTTGCTTGTGGATGGTACAAGGTGCTCTTCTAATGGTGGACTACAAATTCTTCAGTCAGGGCTTCCACTGTATTATTGATGAAATGTGTTCCTTGATCACTCATAAGGATCTTTGGGCATCCAAACCTGGTTATGATGTCATCAAATATGAAGTGCGCAACTGTAGCTGCACTACAATCCTTGCATGCTCTTGCTTCGACCCATCTGGTCAAGTACTCTGTAGCTGTAATTATGTACCTTGCTCCTGTGCGCTTTCCTGGTGGGTTTATAGGTCCAACAAAGTCAATAGCCCATTTCTCAAATGCTTGTAGGGTCAGTTGTGGTGCCAATGGCATTTCATCTCTTCTAGATGGTTTCCCAACTCTTTGGCATACATCGTAGGCTCTCAAATAGTCTTTAGCATCTCTGTGTAAGGTAGGCCACCAAAGGCCATCTCTAAGGACCTTATGCATAGTTTCTTTTCCTACATAATGTCCTCCTATGATGCCTTCATGAGCTTCAACAAGGATCAATGGTCACTCTGTTTCCGTAACGCATCTCCTTGGTATCTCATCAGGCCCCATCTTGTATAGATGTCTGGCTATAAGTGATAAATCTGCAGTGCGCACTACTAGTTGTTTCTTCTGAGGAATTGTGTACTCACTAGGTGCCATTCCTGTTGATAGGAACTGGACTATTTTTGCGAAGTCATCATCGATATTTCTAATGGCCAATAGCTGTGCATCCAGTAGTGTATCCTCTAAATTAGTCGACTCTTCTCCATATTCCAACCTTGACAAGTGGTCAGGACCTTTGTTCATTCTTCCTAGCTTTACTATTATCTCAAAATCATATTCTTGAAATAACAGAAGCCATATGCATATCCTTCCCCCCAACACTATCTTGTTGACTAGGTATTTCAATGTGGAGTGATCAGTAAACATTTTATAGTGTTCACCCAATAAGTAGTGGCTAAATTTCTGCAATGCATACACCATGGCCAATCCTTCTCACTCAGTGGTGGTGTATTTGATCTCAACAGTTGATAGCTTCCTGCTAGCAAAGGATATCGGGTGGTCAATATATCCTTCTCCCGATTGTAGTAACACAACTCCTAAAGCAATGGAAGATGCATCGACATGCACATGAAACTCCTTGGTCCAATCTAGGAAAACCAGAATGGGCACAATAACTGAAAATCCTCCGTCCAACTAAACTGAAAATCCTTCTTCAACAACTTCTCTATTTGTGTTGTAATCTGAGCATATCCCTTAATGAAATTTCTGTAATATCCTGTGTGTCCCAACGCATTGAGCAACTATTTAACTAAAGTAGGAGGGGGTAGATCAACTATAATGGTGATCTTGGATGGATCTACCAACAATCCTTGCTTGCATACAATATGTCCTAATAGGATTCCAAATGATGAAAAGAAAATACATTTCTTCAGGTTCAAATCAATTTGACATTGCCTACATTTATCCAACATTATCCTTAGACATTCAATATGATTCTTCAATAAACTAAAAATAGTCCAATCATCAAAATATGCTTCTAAAAATTTATGCAGAAATTCCTTGAATGCTTCGACCACCACCCTGGAAAAGATGGCTTGGGAATTCTTCAATCCGAATGGCATCACTGTATATTGGTAGGATCCCCATTCTGTTGCAAATGTGGTCTTATGGCGATATTCCTTAGCAATCTGGATCTGATGGTATCCTGAAAATCCATCTGTAAAAGAATATACTTTCTGGCCTCCTACATTATCTAACACTTCGTTCGTGAATGGTGTAGGGAAGGGGTCATGCAAAAAAGCATCATTCAGCTTCGTGAGATCTATGCATATCCTGATTTCTCCTGTCTTCTTGTCTTGTACCACCATAGGGCTAATCCACTATGACTCTTCGACATGTTCTATAATCCCTGCTTTCAGCATTTTGTCGAGTTCAGTCTTTACTTTCTCCTTGTATTTCGGGTTCAATCTGTAGGGTCTCTGTTTGACTGGTCTAGCATCTGGATTGAAAGGGATCCTCATCTCTCCCATAGGCCCTTTAATTCTCTTCATATTCATGAACTTGGTTGGAAACAAGTCCTGATACTCGTGTAGTAATTCTGTAATCTTGTTAATGGTGGAAACATCCCAATAATCTCCGACATTAGCGAGATTTGGTGTCTTCTCTGTTCCAATGTTGACCTTCTTAATCTTGATCGACTGTCCAATAAATGGTAGCTCAACTCTTGGTCCTTCCACATCTCTCTGGCCCTCTATTTCTCCGATGTTCACCTTCCTAGGATCATCGTCTTCATTGACATTGATGTTGTCACAACCCTACAATTTTTGGAGAGGCGCAGTCCATTCGTCCTCTTCTTGTTTCAAAGGAAGGCTAGATGCCTCCTCGAATACTTTCTGTTTCAAAATCTGTAATGCTTGATCTACTGATGGGTATTGACTTTCAAATAATAAGGTAGTTACAAAATTCTGAGTCATACCTTCCCAATCTGTAGTGATGATGCACAACTCTGCTTGAAGGTACCAGTTGATAGGTGTTATGTCAAGAGTGTTGATGAATTTGTGTACCCACTTCTCTTGAGGGATGTTGCTCCAAGATTCCTCACAACTTCACACATGGTCCTTCGGGCAGCTTCAACCTGTGTACTGAACTTCACAGCCTTCTACTTGTGCTGAGAATCGCACTATCATCAAGGTACAACATTGTACCCATTCTATGATGCTATGTTTATGTGCCCCCCACCATCTTCCTAGTGTGGCTTTCAAGGCCTCATCCATTGCCAATATCTTAGTTGTGTTGTTACACTCTCTTCAAAGTCCGAGAAGAAGGTTTCTAAAGGATTTAGACCATCATAGGTGGGTAAGTTACTTACTGTTGTGCCAATCCAACTAACTTCTCTGGTTAGTCTAGCACATATTATTGTAAATACTTCATACATCTTGTTCTGCCAATTCTTCAGTGCTTCTTCTCATTCTTATGAACATGCACTCTCACTTCACCAGCTTAAGTTTCCATCAGCTGTAGGATTAATGTAATCCTGCTGTCTGGCTGTTAGCTTGTAGATGTTTTCCATTTCATATGCATAGTCTTCTTCTCTGATGGGCTCTATGTATCGATGAACTTCATTTGGATTTGAAGGTGCAATGACCCTAATGCCATCTTTTTCAAAAGTCATACATCTTTTATTTAAGTCAACAACAGTAGAGTTATTTAAGTCCCAAAAAATTCCTAACAATGCAGGGTAAGGGCAACTGTCATCAACTATTTCAATTACCTCAAAATCTGCAAATTTTCTTACTCCATCTATGTCCATAGCGACATGCTCCAATGATCCAAATGGGTTGATAGCTTGCTGATTAGCCATCCTAAGCCTGATAGGGGAATATATAAACTTCAGTTTTCCCATCAATGCCCAGGTTTGCTTCGTCATGACATTGAATTGCGACCCTAAGTCAAGGACTACATAATCTATCTCATATTCTCCTATTTGAGCATTCAAATGTAATTCCTTATTTGTCCTTCTCTTTCTTGCATTTGGTGTACTTCCCTATTCAGTAAGGGGTCTATCTTTCCTAGCTCATATTGTCTGATTAAATTTTGTAATTCTTGTACAACTCTTTCGTCCTGAACCAACTTAATACAAGTATATAAAAATTCCATGAGCTTACTTACCTCTTTTCCTTCTTTTTGCGAAGCAGACTGATTGAATACCAGAGGCATTCCATATTCTCTCACTTATGGTCTTGTCTTCAATGAAGAGCCTTAGTATCCTCTAAATTCTTTTCTGGCTTCCTCAAACATTTGTATTTCTTTCTTTGCATCAAACATTTGTGTCTTCTATGTAGCTTTCCTGATTCCTGAATCTTCTGTGGTCTTCCCTTGGGTCATTCTATCATCTCTTATGACAATGCCTCCTCTTGTTATAACAACAACTCTAGGGTCTTCTCTGCGAGGCTCATCATATATTAGTTGCACTTGTAGGTTCTACTAAGGTCCACATCTTTATTGAAGCTTAGCTAGCAACACATGACAATCTTCTATAACGTGGTCAAACGAGCTGTAGTAGCTGCAAGTAGTACAAGGGTTCTGACAATCCCTTGCAAGGTTTCCTGGTTGTGCATAAGTATAAAAGATGATATGTCCTCAGACTCGACCCATTCCTCCTCCTCGTCCTCTTCCTTTGAATCCACCACGAGTATTGAAGTTTCCTCTCCTAGGAGAGTTATACTGCATAGTGTTTCCTTCTTGTTGTACTTCACCTTGAATCTTATATATGTCTCTCGACCTTTCATGCATGAGATCGTAAGCCCTACAATCCCTATCATTGTGTCCTACAGACTTACAGAATGTGCAATACAAATTTGTAGGTGTTTGAACATACTTTTGCATGTAGTAGCACTCACTAGGGAAATGTTTGTTTTTGCATACCTCACACCAAGGTAAGGTGACTTGCTTCAAAGGGCTCGGAGCTCCAGAAGCCAAGTATTCATTGAATAGAGGGAAATGTTCCTTGTCATGGCCTTCTGATATGCATATGACACACCAAATGTCTTCTCTTTTGTCTTTTCCCTTGTCTTTCTTCATATTTTCGACCTCCATAGACAAACTAGTTAGCTGACTCAAGATCTGGATCATACTTGAGATGGATTATACCATAGGGGTTGATTCTAACTTCATGGAAATCTCCAGTGCCTCAGACTGTGAAGCAATCTTCTGTTGGATCAAGGGAACTTTGATGTGTGGTAAGAGGGAAACAATGAACCATTCTTTGTTCTGTTCATCCGGGATCTGAAAAGTCAATCGACCTGTAAAGGTCTTGAATCTCTAGTCGAATTCCCAAACAGGTTCAACCACCTTCTGCTTGATCTCTTTTAGCTCTGTAATACATTGTGACTCTGACTTGGTTTTCTTGAACTCTGCAATCAGTGCGTTCTTAATCTGATAGTGGTTTAGGCTGTGCAATTCCTTGGACAAGCTTCATGTACCAACTCAGTGCACGATCCCTTAGAGTGGTACTAAACTGGATTCTTTTGACAACTTCATCGGTGACATCTTTAATATTCCATACAGCTTTACATAGGAACTAGTTCTGGTTAGGATCTTTAGATCCATCTCCCCTAAAGATAGGAAGCCTCATCTCATCTTCAATAGATATTCCTAGGGTTCCTGACTGAATGTGTGGTGGGCTACTATTGACAGTGCTCTGGGTACTCTGGTGACTGGGATTACTTTGATTCCTTAATACTACTGAATCAACAGGAGGGATAACAATACTTACTTCAATGGTCTGTGCAGTTTATGAGGTTTCAAGTTCTCTTCGGCGAAGATATTCAACTTCTCCTTCCTCTGCCCTAGCGGGTTCTGAATGTTCTTTGTCTGTCAGTTCTGCCTCTTCTCTACTGTAGAAACCCTCCTACCTGTAGTTCTGCTTAAAGGTTTTCAAGGTGAACTTCTCAGAACACTCTCCCACTGCACGTATGTCCAACTTCTGTGTCGCTATCGCTATCCGAATTCTTGAACATTAGACTTTATCGATCCAACCAATCTATTGTGTCTTCAAGATGTTCTTCTCATGCAATAACATCTTGATTCTCAGCTTCAGAAAATGAAAAAATTTCCCTCTGGGTCCCTTAAAGAAATATCTCTCGGCTTGGTTGTATGATTCTATTATGTTAACATCAAACTCTGTCATGTACCCTCCAATGGTGCTATCAAACCAATGATCTGTTTCTCGTGATACAACACTATCAACTCTTTTGACCTTCTTGATCAGCTTCGACGTCCAAACCACAGGAGGTCTAGATTGGATCTCAAACTGGGTATCTGCTAATCTAGCTCGCCACTCATATAGCTCTTGATGGATTCCTCCAAATAAAATTTCGTGTATATCAATAAAGATATATTTCTCCAGCCAATATTCTGAGCTAAGATTAGGGTTCTTGTTTCGGGCTTTAGAGAAGTCCTTTTCTTGATATTCTATCCACTTTTGAGTCTCTGTCTTCGATCTAAACCACCTTGACATTCCCTCAAGAACATTCCTGTCTCGACAACATAACCATTTTTTGGCACAGGGACAAACCCAGGGTTCAGCTCCAAGAGTGCACCAACAAGCCCTAACTATTGGCCCTTTCGGCAACACCTGCGAAGCAGATGCAATCTCACCCAAAGTAGCTATGAGGGGGTTGCAAGACAAAGATGTCTACAACCAAAGGAAATGTCAAGTGGATCTAACACAAGAATAACACAATGTTAATATATCACTTATCAGCTTAGATATATTCTGCATATCTACTTATCAGATCTAAAGCAATAATGCAATCATAATATATCAATGACAATGATAAAATACCAGTCACACACAACACTAAATATACATGGTTCACCCTCTCTCTAGGGCCACATCCACATAATTGTGCTTCTGATTTATTAAGATAAAGCATACAGTTCTTGTCTGTGCTCTCAGCTAGTAGATCTTCTTTCTTCTTCTCTCTTTCTCTCCCCTTCCTATGCACCCAGTTGTAGGACTTGACCTTCGCACCTAGTTGAATATATTACAATACCAGAAGGCTCTCACACTCAACACTTCTCTCTCTCTCAATACAATACTCACTCACATAAAAAATACAACTAGATCAACAACAATATCGTACCGACCTGACCTAGGTCCTTTAAACCTTTATTTATACATTACAATAGCTCACCGACAACCTTAGGACGAAACCTAGGTGTCCAAAACCCTAGGTGTCTTAAACCCTAGGTCAACTTGACCTGTGTTTCTAGGGCTCTACTAGCCTGTCTTTCCTTCCTTCTCACGCGGTGCTCCAAAGAATCCAACGATGGATTTTCTCGCTTGCTGAGTTGTCCATGCTCCTTCTTCCTTTCTTATCTTCCATTCCCAATCTCCTCATTCAATGACTTGCTTTTCCTTACTTCGTGTCGTCTTTCCCGATCTTCTGCTCACTTCGACCCAGTAACAATCAATGTGTCTTCCGCAAAGTTCACATTCTCCCTTTTCTTCCGTGATCTTCTCTTGCTTCCATAACCAAGGCCAACACCTCACATGATGGGGGCACTCAATGAAATGGAGACCATTGCTTCCTAACGGGGGAGGATTGATCCACGTAGATATTGGTGGCCACCCACCTATTCCAACTGACTCCTCTTGACAATTTTTATTTCAACACGTTCTTCTATAATGCTTTGTAATTGTGGGTTCTACACTTCCAGGTTGTTTGAAGTCCTACACAACTTATAGGTGGATATTGGTGGTCGCTCACCTAATTCAACTGGTTTATTTTGGATGTTTTCATGTCAGTACATCTTTCTGTACTTCCAAGACTATTTTGGATCCCTAAACAATGTTTTTTTGGCTTTCCACAACCAAACTGTAGATAGATTCATAGTTTGACAGGATAATGTGTATCTATTGAAATGACCTTGCCAACGGGCTATCACGCGCCTAAAATGGAGGCCGTATGCAAAAGTTATGACCTTGGGAAGTTGAGGTACCAACTTACCCATCGGGGCCCACACAAATTTTGGCGTTTCATCTCCTAGGGTTAGGTTTTTGGATGTCTAAGGTTTTGGAATTCATGAGTAATGTTAAAAAGGCCTCTAGAACCTCATTGTAATCATTCTTCTCAGATGGATGCGCATAGCGCCCACATCTCTTCTTAGAGATAGCTACCACCATTTGTGCAAGTTGTTTTCAATTCTACAATTTTACAGTTTCAGCCTATTTTATTTATTCAATAGAAGTTATTGTTCACTGGATATTTGTTGTTGTTCTCCATATCTCTGTGTTATTGTATTCAGTGTATTATTCATTTCATTCCGCTCATAAATCCGGATCACTATTTGTCATGGTTTTTTCACTTACTAAGGACCTTTAAAGAATACTCCACGAAGGAAGTGGCTATAACATCCTATGTTTCATCTTCTCAACTGACAACACTTGAATTAAGAATATATAATAGACTTACATAGGATCTGAACATATCAGACTGCAAATAAGATAGAAGTGGAATGGATTATACTACTATAAAACAATTCAAGAAAAGAGGTGTTCCTATCCATTGTGTTAACCATTTTGCAGCCTAATCATTTCAAAGTTATCCTTACACTTCAAAAGAACCCAACTTTTAATATGTATTTTTAGATTTTGGTTTATGGTCTTGGTTGTGATGTCTACTGAAGGAGGGTGGATTCATGCTGATATTTCTCATCAGATCAGTTGGTGGACATGTAACATTTTTAATGACAAGTTGTTGTCCAATCATGGGCATGATAAAAATGCTATC
>JZKD02S0363126.1:117172-153050 GCA_000966675.3 Picea glauca | reverse complement strand
ATCAACAAATAGTCGAGCACGTACTTGCGTGACATAGGGTCATGTTATTTGACCAATACCACTATAAATTCCAGGCATGCAAACACGTCCCCTCATGTGACACACAAGGTAAGTCGAGGGTTTCGAACCGGTGACTTCACATAACATAATGCCTTAACTGATAAAAATGCTATCTTTAAAGTTCACTTGTCTAAAATAATTTTGGTCCAATATTATTATCAGACCGTCCAAGTCTGCCTAAAGTTACTAGCATTCATAAAAGACCATATCAAGTAATGCCCAGTGTGAGAGATGTTAAAATAGTAGCATTACACTTCCTGCACCAACTAATTTTGGTAGGTTATTAATGTTCCATGGCGTGGTTCAAGGAATAATGCCACCCAACATTGAAGAGTTAGATGACATACTAATTGCACCATACCAAGAAATTAGTTATTTTAAGAGGTATCTCGAGATTTCTCTTGATCTTGAAATCATATTCAATATTCATGTACATTACAATTTAAAACAACATGTGCAAACATCTTGGAAATATGTAGCAGTGGCCTTTGTTATTGGCAGAGATCTTAGGGTTATGGAAATCTATACAATATGAGGAAATTGATTGGAATAAATTACATAACCTATGTGTTAGACTGATTGGAAAGGCACCCTTGATATATCTCAACAACGTTGTGAAAGGATGAGTTGCATGCATTGCCACGAAGCCTGAAGTCACATAATTTTGCTACTACATGGAGGGATAATTTTGCTACTACATGGAGGACATAATAGACCACACTATAATGTTAAATCCAAGAGTGCCATTACCTTGGTTAAGAATGTTTTTGAAAATCCAATCGGTAACAATACAAGGGTTAGTCTAGTATCGATTACTGCCATTTTTGGGGTTATTAAAAACATTGTGCACTCATGCAAGCATATTCTTGTTAAAATATAGTTATACAATGGCAAATTCAGTGGTTATTAAGGTTAACTTAGCTTTACAAAATAATTTCTAGTTTTAGTTGCGAGTCGTGTGGTCAGTGTCATTGCATGCATACTATTGGCATCGTAAGTTTTATCGCTGGAAAGATCTCTATGGCATCCTTAAAGTATTGAGTTGGACTATCGTATCTAAAATTGCATAAAATTGTTTGACTGCTCCAACAGGGTTATGTCAAGGGTATCTCTAGAATATGATTATTTTATTACATTTCTTGTTCAATCCTCCAATGAATTAATTATCAAGATTCTCCTTGGTGGAAGATGGAACTATACATATTGAAAGTCCTCGTGGTGGATTGAGATGGAAAAGGCCAAGGACTATAAGATATAGCCATAAAAAATTACATTCATCAAACTTTAAGTGCTAGCATCATGTGACTTTAGTCTTATCTTGTCAAGAGATTAACCACATGTTTATTAAGCAAAATTAAGAGAAAAAAAATAACCAACCCTTAAGGATTCATTTGCCATATATTAGTCCATCACAATATTGGATTTAAGCACCTTAAATCAACCTATCTCTTCATTGCTTGGGAATTTCAAACTCTGTTCTGCACCCTGCTCATGCACATATTTTTTTGGGAGATACATGGTTGATGTGTTTAAATGTATGTGTTTATTCTTCACTGAGTGATCAATAGGATTAAATATGAGATGAATAAGTTTAAGTAGAAGTTTTAATGAGTAATTAGATGACCAACAACAATAATTACCATCACATATCCATTCATTGGTTTGGACGAAACTACACCCACAAATATTTTCGAGTATAGATACATGCTTGGAAGTAGCTTCATACATAGTTCATGTTTTTCCAATAGGCATAGAATGACATTAATTCTAGCATGGTTTACTAAATTGTGGATGTCAATACTTGCATGAAAGTTGTTTGGATTCGATGAGTATATTTAAAGCATTGGTTATGCATTCTAAACATGATAATATTGGTGGACAAGGGTCAAACAACCAACATATTATTGATGGATTGATGAATAGAACCATGTTCCAAAATCTGAAGCTTGTGTGTGAAGGTATGGATGATTGTATAGTGCTTTATTGAAGAATGTTGGTTAAAGTTGTAGTTATTATTTGTGGAATTTTGTGATGCACACATTGGTTTTCTCTTATTGGTTTATAAATATATGTATGCTTGGAGCTTGTTGGAAGTGCCCATCACTTTATTTTGGAAGAGTAAATGCAGTTTTGAATGTTTGATTATGTATAAATGGTTTGTTCAAATAATTTCACTTAGAGTAAATGTGGGTGCATGCCTTATTAGTAATGTTTATTGTGTGGTAAGGATGTCTAATTACAAATTGATTTCCAGTTAGGTTTACATATCCTTCTATATGGTTACAATTGGAAACTGCAGGGGATACTTTATTTTTCAGTAGTATAAATTTTAACATTTGATATGTTTAGTATTGAATGTCATGTTTGCATACTATTATATTATTTTTTGTTTTTGATACCCTCAACTAAAATGTCAAGATTCAAGCGTCATGAGATATTGTCTTGTCAGGATTTAATATAATTTAGATGTATTAAAGGGGAAGGGGATGATGCATTTATGGGGTTTAAAGAGAGTTTTAATATTCTTTTTGGCCACAATCTTAGAGATGTGATAAATAATACTTTGGATATAGGGAATATAAATGAGAGCTAAGGGTGGGGAAGAGGAATGAGAGTCTTTAAGTTTAGAATGGAGGACTGAGAGAAATGCCTTGTTCATTTGAAAAGTTGAATAACCATTAACCACAAGGGCCTAGGTTGGGTGGGATTTTTCTTTCTTAAGGAAATGAGGATTAGAAATATGAATGACACAAGTGATGAGAGTTTTAAGAACAACATATTTATGGGCAGGGTGTTGGTGAGAATTGGCATGAAGGTATTGGTTGGTGTGAGTCTTTTTACTATAAACTTCATGGGTGAGGGTGCCATCAGGAAGGCGGGCGATGAAAACATCCAAAAAGGGAATATAATTTTCATTTTGGATTTCCATAGTAAATTTGATATGGGGGGAAATGTTGTTAAGATGGTTAAAGAAAAAGGTCAAAGAGGGATGACCATGAGGCCATGAGGTCAATTTCCAATGCTTTGCCAAAGAGTTCATAAAATTATCTGCTCATATGGAAAATCATACATAGGCCAAACTAGTAGATCATTGAAATCCTGTCTCAAAGAACATATAATTGATTCCTTCCATAATCACATCTCTAAGTCAACTATTACTGAGCACTCCCACAAATCTAATCATCTCATTTGCTTTGACCAAACTAAAATTCTAGCTTCAGAACCTTATTACTCCTCTCGTATCACTCAAGAAGCATTGGAATTGAAAAACATCCTAATAATTTTAATCGAGAAGATGGCTACAAACTTATAAGTCAATCCTGGAAACCCACTATTTCATTGTATTGATTATTGATATTTAACCCCTCTTCTTCTTTTTAATAATTTAATTTAATTTAATTAATTTATTATTTTTATTATTATTTAATTTCCTCTTTCTTTTTATTTGTTGGTTTAATTTTCTTTTATCCCCACTAACAATATTCATTCCCTTTTTGCTTTTTACTATTTAACCCTTCTCATTTTCAACCATATTTTCCGTTCCTTGGATTTACAAACTTAACAAATTATATTTCTTAAACTTTATTTTCTTTAACACCTTCTTTTGATTTTGATTTTACCATTAGCATTAAATAGCTTTTATTCCCCATGACTCCTTTACTATTTTAATCATTTTTCATAACGGTTGAATTTTTTTTTTCCACAGTTGTTAACCTTAATTCCTATTCTTATAAATACCCCACCAAACACTCTTCTCTATTATTATTTCAACTTTATTTGTCCTCGATGATGGGTGGAGTGTCCACTTGAAATGTTGGACCTTTCAATGTTTTATACACAGTTTATCTCCAGAAAGCTCAAACAACATTATGACTAATTATGAAAACCTACACACTCGTAACTAAGATTTTCCCATTTGCTCCATGGATGTTTATCTTGTGAGTATTTTACCATGTATATGTTGGATTACTGAGAGGGGGGGTGAATCATTAATAGAGCAATTGAATCCTTTTTAACCATAAAATGCAAGTGTTATATCAATGTAGAATTATCATCCAATAGTAGCAGAGTAAATAAACAATGAGCAAATGAGCAATCATACACATACACAGTACACCAATGTTTTTACATGGAAACCCAAAGCAGGAGAAAACCACATAATGATTTTTCTTATATGTATTTAAGAATTATGTTCATTGGAAGCACCACCTTCCTTTGTTTTCCAGTTACAGCTGGAAGGAGGCTTCAACCCCCTAGTTTCTTAGGCTACAACACGAGGGAAGCTCCAACTCCCCAATTCTCTGGCTACAACCAGAAGAAGGCTACAACCCCCTATGTTCTTCGGCTACAACCACCTATCCTTGCCCCGTCCAACCGCCCTGAAATATAAGTAGAATGATGGAACCACCGTCACACTATCACTATGAGATATACCGCTGTAAACCTGTACCAATCATCCTGCACCAAACAACCTGTAACAACCTGTAATCAACTTGTACCATAAACAAGTGCATCAACCATGCACCAAGCTGTACCTCAACCTGTACCATCAATGAGTGCATCAACCATGCACCAAATATGTACCAATCATGCATCAAATACACATAAACTATGACTCATCAAGATGTACCAACATCATCAACTATACACCTCATGTATTTTCCAACTCATCAACTACTTTTCTCAACCATGTACCCAACATGTACCTCAACCAAAATCCCTCATCAATTTCATCATACAAATCTGATTTTTAACTCTGTAATAGACCCAATGTATATGCTCACATACTTGCAAACCTTCCTTAACAAAAGACTAGCATTTTCATAAAATTTTACTTTAGTCTCACATGACTAGTTTTGGATTAGTCAAAAACCCTAACTTGCAATAATCATAACTATGTACCAGTAATGAATAAAGGTCTGAAAATAGTACACAATGTTCTTGAGTGTCTTGTCTGCAATTTCTCCAGGTTTCACTTCTTGGAACTTCCCAGAAAAGGAGTTATAGAAAAAATGGCATACCTTGTTGAATTCTGGCTTATTCTAGAGACCAAACTTCTAGAGAATGCCCCGTACAGAATATTTTTTGTATAGATCTGAAAATGGCACAAAACATACTAAAGAATGTAATATAAGCAATACATTTTGTATTATTGAATTTGTATATGTTATGAAGAAGGTATGGCATTTTTACCTGAAACACATGTTTTAGACTAGTTTCAGGACTAGCCACAAACCCTATTTTCCACAGAGTGTAACTCCAAAAACACAACAACCCACAAGCTGAAATTTTTATCAAAACTACTTGGATATGTTTCCTCAACGACTTCCAGATTTCACAGTTTGAATCGTTCTAGAAAAAAGTTATTGCGAAAATGGTGAGATGACCTGTAAATAACATACCTTAGAAAGTATCATCAAAAGAATTTATCCTCCCTTGAATTTCGACCTTATTTACTTCACCTTCCCTCTGAAATTTGCCTTATATATCCTTTGGTTACCTCAGTCACTTGTAGATATTCAATATGCTCAAGTGTAGTTAAAATGAGAGACCTTTGCCTCTTATTTATACATTTATGTAGCTTCCTCAAGGGGTTACCTTCTAATCATCTTAAACCACTTTCCTTATTTTAGGGCTAACCCACTTCTAATGGCCACTTGTCCACTTAGTAATTTCTCCATTAAATTTATTATTTAAATAATTTCTTTTGTATCCACTTTGACTTATAGTACACTCATCACTTCACTTTATAAATAATTTCTTCTTTGCAACCACTTTGACTACTTTGACCTTTTGGGGCTAACCCACTTCTAATCACTTGTCCACTTAGTAATTTCTCCATTAACTTTGTTTTTTAAATTATTTATTTTGTATCCACTTTGACTTATAGTACACTCATCACTTTACTTTATTATTTAAATAATTTCTTCTTTGCAACCACTTTGACTACTTTGACCTTTTGGGGCTTCTAAATGACTCATGAGGGTTCTCCAACTTCACATGGCCATAATTCTCTAATCGTGAGGATTTATGTGACGTTCCACATACCACCGGAAATGACATAAAATTTAATATCCATATAGAATAGTCTTGCCTGCAAATGTATCAAAACTCATACCATTATCCATAAAACAAACTTGGGTCCATTACCCAAAAATTTGTGCTACCAGAATTTGCTACTGGACTTTCTTTAAGGGTTGACGTCAATGACAACCAACCCAATTAATCAATAGTATATCATGTGTCATTTGTGAGTTTGTTTCTATGCTATGATCCTATGGCCATGTGCAATTTCAAACATTTTATCAGAGCGATTTATGGTAAATTTTGATTATTGAACATGCTAGATCATCGATTTTTTGTGATATGGTCACGCAGGCCCTTCTTAAATACAAACATTTTGATTGGTGATTTTTTGGAGCAATTTGACTTCATAGTTGAGTTTGGAGCAGTAAAATTAGTCAAGAATGCTTCTCATTTCACGAAAATTAGAATTGGTACACTTCATATATGCACATCTTCTTTATTAATTGAGGTCTCTTTGTAAGTTTTGTTTCATTTTTTTAATATCTCAAAGTTCATTTAAAAAATTCATTTTTTTGTTTTGTTTTTCTAGCACTTGTTTTTTTTTAAGTGATGATTGCACATTTTCTCCCCCCCTTTGTGTTTTTTCCTGATGTTTGGTTATTTTCCCAACCTCATTTACCCTGTTTCTAGGTGGTTCCTTGTGATTATGAACTATTCCTTGGCATCCTCTTTGTTGGTAAAACTCTCATTATCCTTCATTCCATCCCCTCGAACATACTTTTATACTTGGTTACCATACATACCTACTCAAATGAAAACCTCCTTCCACATCCTTATCACTCCGTGGTCTCGACTCCTTATACATTCCCCCTTGCATCCATGGCCCCAACCAATGCAACTACTTAAGTCAATATATTAACGCAAAAGAAAAATATTTTACATAAGAGTTTTTCACAATTGATCTTCAACAAATGACCCTCCATTCTCTTTAAATAAAGATCATGGATCAATCGAGTGTTAAATCACAGGGCGATATAACCATTAGTATCGAGGAGAAGATGAACTCTTTGATCACTTTATGTCTAGAACATATCGTGACCATCATATTACATAACTACAAATGGATAGTAATTCATACCAAAGAAACACTCTTTTACCTAAAGAAAATAATCAAGCATAGAAATATAAATGCAAGTTGCAGTATGCTTGAAAATAAAAACATGTTTAGATTGACAATATCTTAGAGATTAGATAAATTTCATGAAGATTCAAAAACTATTTCAAAACATACAAGTGAAGATTGTTATTTAATGCTAATTGTATCGAAAACAATGTATTTGATAGAGGATAAATTTCCTACATGGTATTACATCGATATGTTTCTTAGACCTTTGAAAAATGGTAGGTAAAAAAAACTTATAGAAATATGAGAACTTTCTCAAGTGGACCAGCTTGAGCAAGAGGAAGGTTGGATCTTGGTCAGGAATAATAGATTTTGAGTTTTTTATTGACATATTCTCTCAACCGTTGGCAATCAATAAGAAGTACATACTATATAGTTCTTTACATATAGGGTAGATTTATTTGCTTCACCTCCATCCATAAAAAAAGTTGCAATTTCAAATATGCAACAACTAGTGTTAATTTTGCAATTTCAAACTTCAAGAAGGTCTAAAATATTTTTCATTTTCTTTCTGCATCTCCATAAATGCCATACCTCATACAAGGATGTAATACATAGGTCATGAAGGTTTATGAGGTTAAAGTTGACTAATACTTGTTTAGTTCTACATATTTAGTAGCGATCAAGATTGTTTTTGGAAATATGGAGGATGATGAATCTTGAGAATGGTTTGAAACTGTGTAACATGGGACTCTCTCTCTCTCTCTCTCTCTCTCTCTTCTTGCTTCTCCCACTTCTTATCTTTCCTTCGATTGATATATGATTCCTCCATTTCCTTTAATTGATAAGATAGGCGTGATGCTTTTGAATTGGATCAGACAAATTGCAGATAAGAGAAATTGATTTTCTTGGTTTTCACTCGATCAACTAACCATCAACATTGCTTTTCTTTCTCCCCCCCCATCGGATAACTGTTGAAAATGTTTTTCTTTGGGAGTGTGGAGGATTCACTTTGGAAGTGTGGAAAATTTGAAGTTGAAGTTGAGATTGTTTGGTTTGGGTGGGAAGAGAAGGATATCTAAACTTCTTTCCAGCATGAAATGACGAGGTTTCTGCTCTAACCATTGAATTTTGTGCATTGATGTACTTGTATATGATAGTAATAGTTTGCATCATTAGTCCAGTGTGTCTGAAATGTGTCAAAAATTTGGTTTGTATAGGCATTTCAATAGAGTAGGAGGTGTTGGTTCTAGACTTGTGTTGGATGGTGTGGGAAGAAATCTGGTGAATGGTGTAAAGATGATGACACCTGAAGAAATTTTGGAAGCCAACGTAGTAGCTGCATGAAAGATTCATAGTGACCCTAAGAGGAGACATGCGAATATCAATTCTCATCTGGTTACATTCATAACCCTTCTCCCTAGTACTGCTAAGGTACTATTATATTCTTGATAAATTTTGGTTGCCAACATTTATAAGTAGTTAAGGTCAATGCATTATTCTTGTAGGAATTATTTGAACAATGCATGAGAAAATCACAAGAAGAAGATTGTGTATTATGGCATTTGAAATATTTTAGAATAAGCTAAGTGTTCATTTAATTTCATAATAAAGGGCTAGTTACAATCATCAAAAGCAATTTGTTTTTACATATGTTTTGAGAATGTTTGTTAGTAGTATCATAATAGCCATATTTTTAGGCCTAGGTCAACACTTAAAGTAGTTAGAAATATGAGTGATATTCTCAAGTGACTCCACCTGGCATTTCCAAACAATAGAGATAAATTCACTTGATGAACATAAATAATGATATATGTATTCTTGGAAGATGTATAAAACTAAGTATTTTTTTTTATCTTGCTATTAGGTGCAACCTCTCAAGTCATTTTGGGTGAATGATAGAATGTTATTTTGAGGAGATATATCATCACATGGGTGGATATTTGAATACTAGAACAAAATTTACACCAACAAACGATCCGACTTCAACAACTAAGGCATTTATGGATCAATGATGTGAGAGTCAATGAAATTATTTCCTTCATAAAGGATGTGAGCTACGTGAGATTTGAACCTTGGATGAGGATGTGAAATTCTTCACTCCTGAGTGCTATTTCCTTCACTGCTGAATAGGGATTAAAGCAAATAGTTAATTGAGAATAACATACCAAATACAGATTGTAATACCAAAAAACTATTTAATGCACCGTTCTAGAACATTCAATCACACAGAAGACAATATTTACCCTGGAAAAACCCTATAGGGAAAAACTAGACTCAAATGGCATGCCTAATATTCATTATCATCAAAACAAAGTTACGATGCATCTTGTAGGCTCTTAGGCCATTTAGCAGTGAGATAACAGGGATATTGTCTAAATATTTACCCTACAAAATAAATTGTAGAATCTTAAAAACATGCATTCTTTAAAATATTCTAAAATATTGTTGTTGTTATATGGACCATACCTTTCCATGTTTCGGCTCATGTAATTTTATAACATGAGGGGTTGAAACTTCATGCCCATTTTTTTAGTCTTTCACCATACTTGTGCCCTCCACACTTACAAATTCTTCCTATGATTGATAGACATTGCATTAAAAAAAAGAGGCTTCATGAGTGAAGGGAAATGGAAGACAAACTTCAACAAATTACAAATTCAAGTGAAGAACATGTTGCAAGGGAATGAAACTTAACTTACCTCTTTTGAATCAATAAATATCTCTTTATTCCATGCAACAAAAAGAGGTTTAATGGAGTAGGCTAGGGATGACACTATCTCTGTCAACCCATATATACAATTGATTGCATGATTATAGTCATCATTTGGGTTTTCTACATTTGATGTGGTTGCTATTTGGCTTCTTTAGACTTCAATAGATGGCAAGGGACTTTCTATTGTTTTTTTTTTGACATCTTATTCTCTTTAGAATTTTCTATGTTTTCCATATATTAAGCCATTTATTTTGCACCCAGTTCTATATTAGTTTCTTCAACCTACAAATGATTGTCAACACATAACGCAGTTGGATAGACACATCAAAATGCATAAACAATGTACAATATTGAACCAAAAATCTATATAATTACAAATTTGTATTTTTTTGTTCACAACTAATTGTGAACATAAATATATTGAACCTTCACAAGGTCTCTTACTTTCTTCCCTCTTGTACCACTACAAGGAGAACACCTTTTTGTGGAGGTTTTTATTAAACCTCCGTGAAAAATCTATCCCTTCTTTGTTTATAGCGGAGGTTGTTAGAAGAGGCGAGCAAATTGAGCTTTTTGTAGAGGTTTTTTTACTAGTGAGGCTTTAAGAATCATACACACTGGTGTGCACATAAAAAATAACACACCAATGATTAAATGTTCAAAAGCACCAACATACATTATAATAAAAATAACAAGCATCGATCAAAGCACATTGGTGCTGTTGAAAATTACACCACAGTGCGTATCACTGCCGTCAAGCACACTGCGGTAGGGTAAATTAAAAAAAAATTACCAAGCCGATTTTTATTGTTACACTTCATCCCGTGCTTCTAAATTCTCAAGCAAGAACATATGCTCACCCTTATTCCAAAGATGCCCTGTTTCCATTTCTCTATAATTCGTTGGATAGCTCCATTCGTAGATTCCACACATTTCCAAATTATGGAAATTACCACAAAATTTCATTTCCTCTCAACAGTGGAACCATGCCTCTCTGAGACATAAGAGTTTAAATTGTTTATTAACTTCTTATTTTCATTTTCATCCAATTAAAATTTGAATTTAACTTGAACTTTGGAATTATTATTATTTTTTTTCCAATTTTGTGTGGTGCGCCTGAATGCTTCGACTTGCCCCGATGCAATGTGTCCTATGATAAATTCACAATAAGAACCACCTCTGGTGCGTTTAATATAAATGTACACATCAATGTCATTCAAGAAACAACACCTTGATGAATTTAAAAAAATAAAGCGGTGTGTCCTTTGGGATGCCCCACAATCGACATGTCCTTGGTTTGTCCTCAGACCGATACATTCCATTTAATTAATTGCACCACTAATTTTACAATCCATACAATTTAACATAGTGGTGCAACCATTTTAACCAAATGCACTAGTGTTATTAATATAATTGCACCAGGATATATATTGACCGACTTGGCATAGCGGGGCATCTCATTAAACGCCTCGTGACTGGTTCTGTGCTCCACAACACAATGTTGAAAAAAATTTCGGTGCTCCAATATCACAGTAGCAATGGTGCATTAATAGTAACACATCACACCACTTAAGTTGCAACAAAATAATTTAACCTAGTGTGCCCATAGGTCCAACAAACGCACCGATGCTATAAAGAGCATGACACCGGGCTGAATATTTCATAATATATTAGCACAGTGCATCCTATTAGAAACATCACTAAAATACACGGTGGTGCAACAATAAGCGTGGAGCACCAGTGTGTAAACTCTGACGGTACACACTGCAAAAGGTTTTGAAAAATAAACATAGCGTTGTGTCTTTTGTGAGGCCTCATCTCCAATGTGTTATGAAAGACACACATCTCTAAGCAACATGTCGGTGCTCTGATAGAATCGACTCACTAGTGCTTTCAATTTAACAAAGTTAACTGGTAATTTTGTGTGCCATAAATTTCAGTGCAGCCGTGCATATTTATTAATGAAATGAATCAATGCGGTTAAAAGAACAACAGTGGAAAATATTGAATGATTTGGCATGCCGAGGAATTTAATAGGACACTCCATTACCGATGATCTATACACCCAATGCACCGGACACTGTAATGTCGATGCTACAATAACATGGTAGCACGAGTGTGTTCATATTAACACATTAAATTTCTTGATTTGCAATAAAATAATTTAACCTAGCGGTACATTTAGGTACAACAAATGCATTGGTGCTATAAAGAGCATGGCACCGAGCCGAAAAATTCACAATTTAATGATGCAATGCGTCTTATGGGATGCATCACTAAAATATGTGGTGGTGCGACAAGAAACGTGGCACATCGGTGCATGTTAGTAACAACATCGCATGGCAGTGCCACTTGTCTGATATAGAGCACTGTTGGTGGTGCCTATGTGCATTGGTTAGTTTTCTACATTTTTTTGCAAACGAAAATTAATTTTGTATTTTTTTTAATGCAAGTTATTTATATATGTGTGTGTTTTATAATTTCAATTTATTTTATCTATATATATGTGCCTAAAAATATTTGTATGTGAATCATAGACGATGACAACGAGAGGAAGAGCAACAACAACAACGAAAACAACAACAACAACGAGTCAAAACGTATATAATTGTAAGTGAGTGGGAGGCTAGGGAGAGGGAAAGGGAATTGTTCCCTCACCCTATTTAATAACATACACATGCCCTTTTGATGGGAGGGTGCTTACCTCATGGGGAACTCTTCATTGTTACAACAATTGATTCGTCATTGGGATCATGGTTGAAAAACATTCAGGGTCAATCCCGATCTATGGTATCAGCCCATAGAGGAGGATGTTTATTTCATCACCGGGTCATCTAGGAGGGGGGAGGCTTGGCCCTAGTTCTCTGATCTATTGGTTGGTGTCGAAGGAGAGACCCAACTGGCATATGTGCAGAGATATGTCCATCCAAACATTCTTTCGTCTTCAAAATTCTAGGTTCGTGGTGGTCAACTGTGGATATGTTCATTTCATAGAGAAGTGGTTAGGTGCTCATGTCTTATTATCTCGACAATCTCACCTCTATCTCTAATGAGACACATATTATTTTTCCTTTGTTACATTATGTAGATAGTCTAGTGTAGAGGACCTAATTGATTAGGTGGTCAAAGATTTATTTGAACAATTTATTTTACGCTGGATCATTGTTGTATCATTTTAAATGGGAAAAGATTATTCCCATTCATGCCAGGGTTATTTATATTATTTTTTGAGAGGGTTCATGCCACTCGACCAATAATGCCCCAATTTTTCGCTAGGCCTATGCTGGATGCGTTTATATGCATGTGGGGACAGTTTTTGTGCAAGAGGGTCCAAATTGACTTTCCTTGTACTTCGATCTATAGGGATGTATCTGATTTTTGGATAGAGAGGACAATCTTGTCCTCGATATTGTATTGCATCCGTTTGCGAGGATGGATTGGAGAGGAATTCCAAACATCCTATTTACAACAATGTATGCTTTTTTACGGTGATTTTATAATTACATAACTCACCAGTGCATTTTCTACTATGGATGCACCGATGCTCTAAGAAATGGTGCACCGTGGTAGGGTTATTTAAAAAAAAAAAACTCCGGTGTGCTACTTAAATACTGATGCAGCGGTGTGCACCGTTGCTCTAAAAAATGATGCACTGGTGCACATTGTTGCTCTAAAAAATGGTGCACCGTGGTAGGGTTATTTAAAAAAATATATACTATGGTGCACTACTTAAATACTAACGCACCGGTGTGTCTCATAATCGAGTGCATAGTAACAAGGTTAAATAAAAAAATTACCGATCGTAAAATTCATTTTTACCCTTTTTAGTGCTGTAGAGCTCTCAAGCACCAGTGTAACTTTTGCCTCTCTAAAGCACCCTACCGTCAGTGCCTCCCTTTATTTCCTTCCTTCCGTCCTTTGCTCAATGCGTGGCTTTCAAATTTTTCCAAACGATGGACAAATTTGGTTTTTTGGACTATGTGGCAACCATGCCTCCTCGACGAGGAAATGTCCAAGTAATGTCTTTATTTCTTTATAACTTAAAATTTTAGTGGATTAAAATTTAAAATTCAATTAAATTTCCACTATTTTTTTTTTCTTCTGCGTGGTGCATTCGAGTTGTTCCGCTCGCATTGCAGATGGTGCACCCTGAAAATTTACAAGGTGCACCGAAACACTATGCCTAACTTTTTTTGGTGATGCATTTGTAAACTCTAACACACCGGTGCGTTGGGTAAAATTTATCACATTGATGCGTAATTTTACCGATGCACCGCCTAAAATAATATAGTTGATTTTTCGTGGTGCGTCGAAATAACGTTAACATACCAAGGTGTTACGTTAAATGACACATCGCATAAATAAGATATATTATTTTATGCGGTGCATTGGTAAACGTACGCATCGGTGCATTAAAGATTTTCCGACGCACCGCCGTAAAAAATTAGAGCCTAAATGCCAAAGTACCATAATTATCAATTTAAAAAAAATTATTGGTGCGGTGCATCGTCTTTCCTGTAACGCACCAGTGCATGTTAGGAAAGGATACACACCGCAGTAACAATTTTTTTAAAAATGGTTTTACGGTGCTTTAGGATTTTAAGTTTTTATTATTTTAGGTGGTGCATCAGTTAACCTTAACGCACCGATGTGGTAAGGTTATACAATGCACCGCATAAAATAATATAACAAATTTTATATGGTGTATTATGTTACATTTGCACACTCTATACGATGCTCAAAACTAATATACACACTGCAGGTGGTGTTTGATTGTTTTGTGGGTGCCTCGGTGATGAAATTTACTTTTTGAAGAAAGTTATTTTTCGTATTTATAAATAATTTTCTCATTTACTATTTTTTTTTTTTATGTTTTATGTATGAGGCTGATGTATTTTATATATTAATCATGCAGAGATATCAACGGAGAAATAAAAAACAACATTAGGAGCATAGGATTGACCTATACAATGTTGTACGAGATTGGGAGGCGTGGAAGAGGGAGAGGGATTTGTACCCTCACCCTATTATTGCAGCGACCCAAGTCCTCTTGAGGAATGGAGGCCTCCTTAAGTACTATGAGGAGGCTATATCCATGAAGGGGCACTTCGGGTTCTTGGTGGAGTTGATCTATCGATGGGATGTCCATCGACAAGCTTTCCATGTCAGTCTTGATCAGTAGTACCATCCCACTGAGGAGGATATATATTTTATCACTGGGCTATCCAGAAGGGGAGGATTTTCCCCAGTTCCCTGATGTCCCAATCGATGTTGCAGTGGAGAGTCAACTCATGTACTCTCAAAGATATATTGGGGTTGATGTACATTCTCTAGTTGATTTTCAGGTGTATGGTGGACAACTACATATCACTTATTTCAGTGCAAAGGAGGTTAGGTGCCTCTCACTGTTAGTGATGACCATTGCACACTTTACCAATGATGGGAAACACATTAGTTCCTCTCCCTTGTATTATGTTGATTCTTTGGTATAGAGGCCACGATGTATTTAATGGTCTGCCATTGTTTTGCGACAATTTTTTATAGCTCTAGATAGATGTTGTGCTATGATACATGGGAGGGAAAGCTTCCCTTTTGCTTCATAGTTGTTTTATTTATTTTTTGATAAGTTTCCAGAGATGAGGCCTAATTTTGTCTGTCATCTTTCTAGGATGATGACTCAGATGCATATGCACATGTGGGGCGAGATGATTCCCAAGAGGGGCCAACTGGAGTTTCCAGTCAAGATTTCCACTGGTGCATTGGGGCTACTAGCTAGTGAGGTTGATCACATGTTTGTGATGGTGTCATGTCCATACGCAGGGTTGGATTGGCGAGGATATCCAAACATCCTCTTCACATCGGATGAGCCACCAAATGATAGAGGTAATATTAGTGTTTTGTTTAAATTAATCTAGTTTCATTTTATTGTCTTACTTAATTAGAATAAAATTAATTCTAACATGTTCTTTAACTTGTTTTATTAAAGTGTTTAATGAAACTGTCTAATTATTGTTGTGTACTATATATTTTGCAGATATTGGCACATTCCTTGGGGACGTGCCTCTTCCCCCACCAGATGCAAATGAGGAGATACCCAAGGCCACGACGGGTCAAGGTACTCGAGTGCAGATACCCGGCTGCATGCACCGTAGGCTGGATTCTAGATTCAGGTTGGAGTTGGGTGACCAAATCTATGCACTTTTGGTTGAGGTGGGAGTCCTCCCTGTGCTAATGTGAGACATCAGGGAAAATCCTATGCTCTTGGAGCTTTGGAGGGAGATGCCACGCAATATGATGCCTCTTATGCGTCATATAGTCGTAGCTACCAGTGTACTAGCAGCGAGGAGGGATGTTGATGATACACACTCGTCTAGTACCCCATCGACTGATGACGGTGGCTGTGATCCTTCTCCACATCCTTCTTATCCTCCTTCACCTCACCCAGATGAGAAGGCAACACCTATTCCTTGACCGCCTGTTTCTCATCAGAGAGTCTACCTTCCACTTCCTCCTGACTATCCATCACCTTCTACTACAAAACAAGCCTCCACTACTATTGTAGATATGATTATCATATTTGCTAGACCATATATGTTATAGTAGTTATTTGATTTGTTCATGATATATATATATATATATATATATATATATATATATATATATATATATATATATATATATATATATATTGTGCATTATTTTTTTTGTTCATGTTGATATACTTAATTTATAGGTTGATGTTGATATGTATATTGTTAGGTCATGTTAGATATGTTTGTTAACTGTGCTTATTATATGTGTATGTTATAACAATGTTCATTAGATGTGCATTTTTCCTATTGATCATGATGATGTACTTAATTAATTTATACGTTGATGTTGATGTGTACACTGTTAGGTCATGTTAGACATGTTTGTTAAATGTGCTTGATAGATGTGTATGCTAAATGATGCTTGTTAGATGTGTGTGATGATGATGTTAGACAATGCTCGTGTTTTTTTAGATGTGATCACAATGATGATGCCTTGTTAGATTATTAGATTTGTGTGCTAGCTAATTAATGACGCTTATATGTGCTAGAGGTATATATAATTAGATGATGATGGCGAATTTAAATGTGTATTTTAGATGATGTTTATGTTTGTTATATGGTTATAGTCATGATGTCTTTTTTTTATTAAATGCTCTTTATTATATATTATGTATTGGTGAACTTACAAATCTTACCAATTATATAAAATGCCAAATATAAAATGTTTGGCAAATTTTTTCTAAAAATATTTTGTTATGACTTTATCATGAAAATAATTCTTAAAATTTTATATTAAACATGCAACGGCATATAAATATCTTCAAATAACAATATAAAATTCTATTTAAATCAATCGTTCCATGCAATCACAAATAATTTGAAAGACAAACACATTACGCATCAAACTGACTGTTAAACAACTAAAATTTTTCATAGATTTTTTATAATTAACTTTCCATTTCCTCCATCACAAGATGAATAAAAAACAATATAATTAGCGGAATAAAGATAAAAAAAAGATACACCATCAATATAAATGATGAAATAAACCATGTACATATCACTCTCCATTGTCATCACCCTGATTATCTTCCTCGCTTGGCATGATGACATTGATATTCTAAAAAATATGTTTTGATCTAGGATCGTGTCTTAATACAAACCACCAATCCCTATTCAACACATTTGGGTAAACAAACACTTGGTTGCAGTGTTTTGGGAAAACATAAGGCTCCTTAGCTTCATCCCACTTTTTTCTAGAGTTGATACAACCCACTATCGTGATGATTCTTCCTTTACATTATTCTGATCAAAGGTGTCCCACCACTTGCACCTAAAAATAACACATTAAAAAGAAGAGAAGTCCACTCAAATGATCTCTTGTATCTTTCCAACGTAACCTAACTTACCCCGTATTAGGTTTTGATTGCGGTGGCTAGCATGACTAGATTGGTCAAACTTGACTTCCACTCCACAATATTGTGTCATGTGTCCATCACCAACATCCTATGTGCGAAAATGATGTCAATATGCCCACATAGATGGGAACAAATGCACCTATAAAAAGTGAAAAAATCACAGTGTCACGTGTCTAATAACCCGACCAATAAAATATAAAATATAGATGATAAAATTCAAAGGTGCATTATGAAGTTAAAAATGTACACAAAGAGATTATTATCGATTTGTTGCACCCAATCCTATTCATGAAATCAAACCGACATATAATACATATGAGATCAAACTTTACATTATGTAGTTCAGTGTGAATAGTTACTGTGTAGAAATTTGACAAATTATAAGTCACTTACTCTTTATCAAGCGCCCTTTTCCATTCGTTTGGAGAAGCTCCCATTCTCTTTTGTCTTCATCCCTTTTGTCATCCCAAATCAACACACTTGGTGTGTTGTCGATCTGGTTGATGTACTCACTGACATAATAGAAATACTCGTATGATATGTACCCCTCTGTCATAGAACCCTTAGGTTTTTCCATTTGTTGAACAAATCCGTTCAATTTATTCATGTACATCTCTAAGAAGAACATCCAACGACAGGAGACCACTCTGACTAATTCAACCTCATCTACTAGGTGAATTAGAAGATTAACATGCAAGTTCATGAAACTTGTCGACAATTCCTTCTCAAACATACAAACAATCTCTTCTATCTCTTGGCAACACCATGGAATGCTTGCTATATGAATCTCCTTTGATGTGATACACCGTACAAATGCATATAATTTAGATATGGCATGTTGTAGGTCGTGGAGGAGTTCATGGTTCACACACCCACACATGAGCAGAGGATAACAACACTACAAAGTAAACACATACAAAATTAATTCTGTTTTATCCCATGACATAAAAATTAAAACAAATAATAAAATCATGTTTTTGACATACATACTCTTAGAAGGTTCAAATGATCATGTGATTTCAACCCCGAAAAATGGTCTTCCACAATGAAGCTGCATCATAGTGAAGCCCATATAAAAAAGGCACATTCACACCCAATATAACTTCCTTTTCCAAAGAAATATCATATTTATTCAAAATCCATGGGACATCACCTTCTTTGAAATACCAAGAGAGACGAACCTCTCCTCTACTTTCTTCTCTTGGCCAATGTTTCTTTTTAGTTTTTGAAGAAATAAGATCTCTCCTAACAACCAATGTGTCACTTTCTTTCGATGATATGTTTCTCCATAAAGAAGATGAAACATTTTTAAATATATGCATGGGATCTAGTAAGTGGGAAATATTAATATGCTCCCAATATGGGAGCTCATAAATGACATATTTTATTTTCATCCCAATGGGAAATTTCTGAACATAGGTGTCAAAGAATTCTATATCATCAAACATAGGCTTCTCATTTGAATCGAACATTTATGTAATCTCCTTTTCTTTCTCTCTCTCATTCTCTAATCCATTCTGTTGGTGTCATTATTGTAGGCCTTTGGGCTCTCTCTGGTTTACCATTGAAAACATATGTTGCTCTTCTATAAGGGTTTTTTTCTAGGAGGAATACCCTGGAGCAGTTATACATTGGATTTCGTAGCTGGTTGGACCATCTAGACTTTAGATAAGGTACACAACATTTACATCCATGATACCCTTTTTTTACAATACCTACAGAATTATTAATGTATACAAAGCACGTTAGCGTTGAAGATCAGAACAATCATAGTGAATTAAATATGCCAAAAAATATTGTTACATGTATAAACAAATCAATACAAATGTAATTTACCAGAGAAAACTCCTAAGCTTGGATAAACATGTGTGGTGTAAGAACATATTCCATATAATGTAAAACTCCTCTCTATTGCAATGAGTCTTGATACATCATATACATGTATCCATTCCCATAATTCCTTCAATTCATTTACTAATGGTTGTAGTTAGACATCCATGTTCTTCACTTGTCTTCTACCAGGGACTGTAAGAGCCAACATAAGATGTTCATTCTTCATGGAAAACCATGGGGGATATTGTTATTGATCACTACTAATGGCCAAACATAATAGTTGGTGTTTTGGAGGGAATATGGGTTGACGTCATCCATGGCTATGTTGATTCATAGACTTTATACTTCATCCTTGAATTTTTCGGGCCATGTATCCTCTATATGCTTCATGGCTATTGAATCTGTTGGGATTCACACAAATCCTAACTCACTTCTATGTGAGGCATGCCATCCCTACAACATAGCAAATTATTTGCAACAAAAGAGCCTTTGAATCCTTAGGATTATAGGCATGTGCCTCAATATCTCATGAGGAGGACCATGTTATTTACCCTTTTTATTTGATTTATTGTACCTTTCATGCCCACATTTCAGACATATCTCTTTGTCTTCATATTATCCTCTATATAGAATACAATCATTCAGACATGCATGATATGATATGTACTCAACACCCAACATTTTCAACATCTTCTTTGCCTCTTCGCAGCTACCGGGAAAGACATTATCACTCAGATGAACCTTATCTTTGAATAACCTACAGTTAGTGGAAAATAGAAATGTACAATGTCATTTAATGTACATAAAATCAACCATTTTTAATGTTGATTGTGTGACAAGATTTCTCAAAATATAAGGGACTTGATGGTTAATTACCTCAATATTGATGCTAAACATGTGTTTGACATGCCAAACACTGCGTTTCCTATATCAAACGCACCGATGCTTTCATATTATTAAAGCACACCTGAAACGATATTTTTTTTTTGGCTGAAAATTATGTGATTTATTTATAAAATATATTTAATAGCTTTTGTATTTAATGGTATAGGTTGTATATTTATAAAAAAATGTATGAGAATATTTCAAGTAATAAAAATTCTGATCAACACAATGATATCACATCCAAAAAAGAAAAAAAAAACAAGTTCTTTGTAAACTCTATATAAAATTAATATATTTGAACTATATGTAAGTTTAACTAATATGTATTGGTTAGTGTGTGTCATGCATAGTTACAAAAAAAGGAAGCTCGATAAGATTCTTTGTGATCTAAGTGCAGAAGAGCGTAAAAGATTGATGGAAAAATTGCAAAAGGATGAACCAGGTGAATGCAAAAATACTATTCAATATGAGTTCTTTTTTGAATTTTCATTAACAATATACTTAAGAATATAAGATAACATGTTTCAAACAATCTATTAATTCACATATTTTTAATGTTCTATAGGGACCAACAACGAAGGAACAAAATTTGGTCCTAAGAAAATAAAAATTACAGAAGATGTAAATGATGATGACTTGGTCCTTAACTCATCTGGACTGGTGCTGGAGGTTAATGAAAGGGGGAAAAACTTTTACAAAACTATGAGGGATATAGTGCAACAAACGTATAGACATACTTTCCACTTACAATACATAAATCAATCCAATGATTCCAAGAACCAAGTTATATCTAAATTGCAAGAAGCGTTTCCAGAGCAATGGCTAATGAGAGTTGTCATACTTGCAATAGTAAAAACATACAACAACAAAAAATAATCATTCAAAAAGTAATATTCCAAAAAACTCTTTTCTATAATATGTATATATTAATACAAAGCATTCATTTATTAATATCAATTTTGTTATATTTAGTTTTCATATATTAATATAAAAATAGTTTATTGTCATGTTACTTTTTTTAGGAAGATTATGAAAATCCCAAAGGATCAACGAGATGATATCCTAAATATGCCAGTAGGAATGTCCAAAAAAGTGTACAAGGAGATGGTCAAAGAAACATACATAATTTTATCGCAGGAGGAGCCATCTCAACAACAACGTGCTTCAAATGTATGAAATCATTGAATTTTTCTATTAGGTACATATAAATAAATAATTTAGCATTAAATATTATTTTTCAAGTATTTTCTTGCAAAAAAGAAAACAAAATGGAACCCAATCAACACATAAAACATGACGACAAGGAAGAAAAGGGTTGATAGCAAAGTTTGTGAGTAATTGTTATTTCCTTACAACATCTTAAACCAAATATCAAACCCCGATCTATTCAACAACAACTAGAGAAGGGGACTGCTGACTGATGTGGAAAACCCCAAAACCCCGCCAAGAGCGGACCAAAAAGTATTCCTCCAGCGAACACCTAGAAGCGAGACAAACCAGGGAAGAATGACATACATCCTCTCAAAAAGAGGATCCAAACCATGAGCCCCAAATTCAAAAAACCCTAAGCTTGGCACCAAAATTAGTGAATCCAAGGCTACAAAGAAAAGGGTATCCATCAAAACTTGAATGACCCTGAATCATGAGAGGGAGAAGGGAAGAAAAAATATGAAGAAGGCCACAAAGAGAGGGGCCTCTCCATAAAGAAATTGATAGTGAAGGGAGGCCAAGAAGACCCCCAACCATCAAGGAGAAAAATCCATACATCGAATACCAGATCCGAGCAACCTCACAAATCAATGACACATGCAACGAAACCCCCAGCTCCGCCGATCCATCACAGACAAAACAAAATCCAGGAAAAAACCACGTCCCGCACATCGCATGAAAAAAAAAACCACTCCATATTAACAACCTACGAGCACTATCAGGAGCCGATGACAAAGCACCCACAACAACAAGAAAGAAGAACAACCAGCGGAGGAAAGCAAGAGAACACCGAGGAAACGTTGAGTAAAAGATGGGTCTGCGACTGAGGAAACCCTAACCACAAACCCCCAAATTCAATTTATATGAATACTATTATAAGATATATGTCAATTTTTTGATGAACAATGGAATTAAAAATAACAATAATTGCAGTGTCACATGTCGATGTTTCTAAAAAGAGAAAATGAACATCGGTGCGTTTAATGCTAAAGCACCGATGTTGTAATGAAATGCGCACCGGTGCTATAATACAATGAACCAACAACGATCATACTACTATTTTAACAACAACAATTATAATAATAAAAATCGGCCTTCCAGTGTGTTTATTTAAAAAGACACACCGATGCTTCTGTATCAGACTTTCTCATCGGTGCATTCTAAATTTCATGCACCGGTTGAGTTTGTCTTGTAACGCACTGGTGCATGGTATCATAGATTTGATTGATGCATTGTTATTATTAAAGCATTAGTGCATTATTATTTAGAAGAGCACTAATGCGACAATATTTTTTTGATTGCCTCGGTGCTTTCGGTGAAATGTAAGCATCAATGCTTTAAGTTTGAGAACACATCGATGCGTATACAACATGAAGCGCACCACCTAGAAAAACATCCGCTAAAACCTCCAACCACCCATATATTTTTAGTTATAATGAAGTTCCGTTATAATCTCCACAAAAACATCCGCTACCAAAAACAAATGTTTTAGCAGAGGTTTTTTTTTGACAATTTTTGTCAATTTTGTAACACTAAAAACCTCCGCTACAAGGTCTTTTCCTTGTAGTGTCTAATACTAACTTTATGAATCTTCTATTAAAAAATAATATCACCAAACATTTTATAATTAGTATTTTAAGAATTAGTAAAGTTGACAAAGTTTTCTATACTTTTAGATAAGTATGGATGATTAAAATTTTCCTTAATTTTGACTAGGCTTTAGAAAAAGACTCATTTACAATTTCCATGTCCTTCATCTATTGACTCTTATTTCAAGGAGAATGTAAAAATAATGATTAATATAAGTTTATATGATTATAAAACTAAAGGATGGAGTTGAATAGGTGAAGGCCATGATAGTTGCACTAGTTAAGGTTGGGAATGCCATCAAAGTAGGTAATGCCAACACCACAAATGCGATTCCAGAACTCATAGGTGTTGCACAAAGTTATTTTGTTGGAATTGACCTAAGAAGTTCCATTAAAGTAAGTATATATTTATTTGAATTTAGATTTTTTCAAACAATAAAAATTTTGAGGTTTGATTTTTTAATATCTTCATTTTTTTGTTAAATAAAATATAATTTAAAATAAATCTTTACTATTGTACGTCACCAACTTTGTGATATCTCAGTTAATTCTTAGTAATTCAATGGTTAACAAAAAATTATGTTAATACAATAAAACATAAATTTTCTATAATAAATAATAAATATGACAATAAAAATATATAAAAACCATCTTATGCTTGTTACTGTTTAAGGTATTTTCATTATGGTGGTTGTAAATGGTTGTTAACTTTTTATATCCAACATAAGTATAAAATGAAGAAAAAAAAAACATAATTGACCATTATAGATACCCATAATAAAATGAAACATCCACAATATAAATGCTGAAACAAAGCATTTACAAATCAATGTTCGTTGCCATCACCCTGATTATTTTCCTCACTTGGAATTGTAACATTGTTGTTCTCAAAAAGATGTTTCTATATCAGATCATGTCTCATTACAAACCACCAATCCCCATCCAACACATCTGGGTAAAAAAACACTTGGTTGTAATGTTTTGAAAAAATATAAGGCTCCTTAGTTTCAACCCAATTTTACCAAGATGTGTGGGATGGGGAATGGTTGTGTGATGTGTCCATCATCAACATAATCAATGTGAAAATGATGTCCACATGTCCACATAGATGGGAACAAATGCACCTGCGAAAATGCGAACAAAGGACAGTGTCATTTTTAGATTTATGTGGTGAGTATTTTCAAAGTTGTTTGCCGGATAATCCACAGTAAGGACAGTGTCATATGTCTAATACCCCAGGCATTAATAAAAATATAATACATGTTATAATTCAATTATGCAATATTATAAATTGAACGTGGTAGTTATAGAGGTTATTACAGAGTTGCTCAACATGATCCCTATGTTTAGTGCATCGAGATATTCTCCATGTGGGTTACGACTAGACACTGCATATTTCTCTTATATGTCGTTAGCCACCCAACTGTCGGGACAAATTTTTGGCATATTTTCTTTTAAATGATCAGGACAAGGCATGGTTCTACCATTCAATCATCTGAATGCTTTCCTGTCACTGAAAAATTTCCTTCTTTTCTCTTCATACAATGCGACCCATGATCACGTTACCTCCACGTTGTAAAGAACAAATTTATTGATGGCATCAATTTTTAAATTCGTTGATGTATACTTTTTTTTTAAATGAATAACATGATATCAAATATATATAATAAACTTAAAGAAATAAATTATTAATGGCATCAATTTCTAGATTCACTGATGTATATAAGAATTCAAAACGAATAACATGAGATCAAATATATATTATCAACTTCAATGTAAACAATTTCTCTGTACTAAATCGACAAAATATAGGTCACTTACTCTTTATTAAACACATTTTTCCGTTCATTTGGAGTAGCTCCCCTTTCCTTTTTTCCTCATATTGATGGCCGTCCCAAACCACTGCCCCTGTTGTGTCGTCAATTTGCTTGATGTACTCACTACATAATAGAACACCTCGTATACTATGTACCCCTCTATGATAGAGTCCTTTGGTTTTTCCCTTTGTCGAACAAACCCCTTCAATTTTTTCATGTACCTCTCTAAGAATAAAATCCAATGACATGAGATCACCCCAACTAATTCAACCTCATCAGGTAGGTGAATTAGAAGATGGACTTGTAAGTCCATAAAACTTGTGGGAAGTTCCTTCTCAAACATACAAACAATCTCAGCTATCTCTTGATGCCACCATGAAATGCTATCCATATGAATCTCCTTTGATGTGATCCAATATACAAATGCAGATAATTTCGATAAGGCACGTTGCAAGTCCTGGGAGAAGTCATGGTTCACACAACCATGCATGAGCAAAGGATAATGACACTACAAAATAGACACACAAATCATTAATTTCCATAAAACTGTGAGTGCATAGCATATTTTTACTAACAATATAAAATAAGAATCATGTATTCAACATACATACCCTTAGAAGGTTCAGATGTCATGTGATTTCAACCCTGAAAAATTGCCTTCTACAATGAAGCAACATTGTAGAGTCAACCCATATAAAGAAGGTTCCTTCACACCCAATATAAGATCCTTCGCCATAGAAATATATTCTTTCTTCAAAATCCATGGGACATCACCTTCTTTAAAAGACCCATAGGGACAAACCTCTCCTCCAGTTTCTTTTCTTGGCCAATGTCTCTTTTTAGTATTTGAAATAGTAAGATATCTCCTTACAACCAATGTGTCTCTTTTATTCAATGATCTGTGCCTCCATAAAGAAGATGAAACATTTATGAATATATGCATGGGATCTAGTAAGTGGCCAACCTTAAGATGCTCCCAATACGGAATCTCATAAAATATATATTTTATTTTCATCCCAATGGGCATTTTCTCAACATAGGTGTCAAAAAATTCAGGATCATCAAACATAGGTTCCCCATTTGAACCAAGAAATTCTACCATTTCCTTCTCCTTCTCTATGTCATATGCCCTAATCCAATCTACCGATGTCATTATGTCATGTCTCCAGGTTCTCTCTGGTTTACCATTGAAAGTAGATGCAACTCTTCTATAAGGGTGGTATTATGGGAGGAATACCCTCGAACAGTCCTACATCGGATTTCGTAGGTGGCTGGACCACCTAACCTTTATAGAAGGTCCACAACATTTACATCCATGATACCCTTTTGTTACAAGACATGTGATGTTATCATATACAGAGCATGTTAGTGTCAAAAATATAGTTGCACCAAATGAAGTATGTCAAAAAACATTACATATATAAACAAATCAATAAACATTCTTACTAGAGAAAACTCCTAGTCCTGTATAATCGTGTGTGGTGTACACACATATGACATACAATATAAAATACCTCTCCAATGGGATGGGTCTTGATACATCATATACATGTATCTCTTCCAATAATTTCTTAAATTCATTAATTAGTGGTTGTAGGTAGACATCCATTCTCTTCACTTGTCTTCTACCCAGGACTATAAGAGCTAGCATAAGATGCTCATTATTCATGGACAACCATTGTCGGATATTGTTATTGATCACTACCACTGGCCAACAAATAATAGTTGGTGTTTTAGAGGGAATACAGGTTAACTCTGTAAAAATTCTTACTCCAACACCTAGGTACTTTGTTATCTATTGATTTCCTTACTGCAATAAGATTAGCAACTCAGAAAACAATAATACACTACTAAAATATTCAACTCAATATCACGTAGCGAAAACATAAAATAGGAAACCAATTCAAGCACACATAAATGTCATAATTTTTGGGTAAATACCTCTGGAAAAAACCTTGGATGGAAAACCATTGTTGAGAATGATTTTATTATGCTAAAATCAGGGCTCTCGTAAGAGGGATAATGACCCATTGAGATAAATACAACTGCAGACTAACCTGGAAAGAACTGATCTACTGTACAATCAATTCTGGCATGCTTTTCTAGGAATCCACGATTGTCTCTTGAGTGACCCACGAATATCTGTGACTTTCCCAATTGTGACCCACAGATGTCTGTGACTGTCTCCACTGTGACCCGCGGATGTGTATGAAAACCTATACAAAAATCTCCATATGCTCCAACACTCTTCTGTGTCTTCTTTCTACTGAAACCCACCTGCATATGCTTTTGTTCTCTCTTCTCCTTGACTTGTATGATATCTAGATGAAGGTACTTCTTCACCTATCCAATATCTTGAACCACTTTCCTTCGTGATCCAATACTCTGTGTCAAATCCCTCAACACCTGTCAAGTGTCAAAAAAAGTTCTTCTTTGCTTATACACTCTCGAATGACTCCACACTAGCAAAAAACCTTCTTTTCTATCTCTATGTGAATGTGTCTTCCTCCTCCTATCCTTGCTTTTATAATCACGAGTTACAATCTATCGTTGAGATTCGTTCTCACACTCACTTGATATTTAGATTACATGGTGCATGCTAAGAATGTTTAATAAATAAATCTATTAAATAATTACATAATTAATTAATAAAAGCAATCTACTTCAATAATTCCTTTAACTAAAGAAAATTCAAGAGTAGAAGGCTTTGCATGATTTTCACACGTCTAGACACATAGAACCATGTGGAAATACCCATCCGATGCTACCACTAACATCAAGACTCCCTCTTATAGAGGAAGGTATATCCCGAAGAGAAACCTAGAATTGGTTCTACCTCTGACTCTGGCACAGTTTCATACACATCATCCTGCATACTATAATTCCTCCAACCCTACTGGTTAGCTTCTCCCCGAATACTGGAAGTCTAGGAATCGATGACGCTACATATCAATGCCATAAAGTTTGGAACCTTCATCGAATACCTTCTCTCCCTCAATGTGATCCTATATTGTTCTTTCTCCCGAGCACCATCAATGTCATCTCATACCAACTCAGTCTCATGAAAATAATGGAAGGGGATAACTCCCTCTTCGCCTCTGAAGGTTCACTCCCCACACTGGAAGTATATGAAATCTGCTCATCCTTCATTTTCTCACCCTTCATTTTCTCACCCTTCATAGACTCCTGCTCCTTGTCCTCTATCACTGGCATAGATCCATGATCCAATATCCCCTTGGATCTTCTTACAGGAAGGCCCTACAAATTGTATAACCTTCCCTCTCTGATACCAATGCTGGATGCTATTTCAGGGCCAACTCCCTCTGAACATATGAGTACTTTCCCTTTCTGAAAAGTAACTGCAAAACCCATGTCCTCCAAAAATGAAACTGAGAGCAAGTTGTTCTTCAGTTTTGGTACATACAACACATATTCCACCTCTAGAAAACCTTCTGACTTGAGATGGAACCTCCTGTCCCAACTCCTTCTACACCACACTTGGAATAAGTGCCAAGCTCCACATGTAACCCTGAGTTTGTCACTAACTAACTGGCGAAAAACTCATGTGTCCCCATCATGTGATGAGAATGATCTGGATTTAGGAGAAAACAAGTTGATTAACAGTCTGAATACAATAAACACAGAGATATGAAGAATACCACAAATATCCAGTGAACAATATCTTCTATTAAATAATGAAATAGGCCGAAACTTTAAAATTGCAGAACTGAAACACTTGCTCGAATGGTGGTAGCTATCTATGAGAAGAGATGCGGCTTCTACACACATCCGTTTGAGTAGAATGGATTACAATCAGGCTCCAAAGGCCTTTTTGATATTACTCATGAATGCCAAAACCATAGACATTCAAAAACCTAACCCTAGAAGGTGAAACGCCAAAATTCATGTGGGCCCTATGGGTAAGTTGGTGTAATTTGGTACCTCAACTTCTAAGGGTCGTAATTTTTGCATACGACCTCCGTTTTAGGCGCGTGATAGCCCGTTGGAAAAGTATTTCAGAAATCTACGTTTAGGGCCCAAAATGGCCCTGGAAGTACAAAAGGATGTGCTGACATGCAAATATAGAAAATAATCTAGTTGGATTAAGCGAGAGGCCACCCATATCCAACTTGAGGATGTGTGGGACTTCAAACAACCCCAGAATGTAGAACCCACAATTACAAAGAAATACAAAAGAACGTGCTGAAAAAAAAATAGACATGAGGAGCCAGTTGGAATAGGTGGGTGGCCACCAATATCCACATGGATCAAGTGTAGAACCCACAATTACAAAGCAATACAAAAAATAGACAGAAGGATCTAGTTGGAATAGGTGGGTGGCCACCAATATCCACCTGGATCAATCCTCCCCCCTTAGGAAGCAATGGTCTCCATTGTGTTGAGTTACCCCATCGGGTGAGGAAACTTCTATTAGATTTGGCCCCAGGTGAGCCACTTTCCTTGGTGTAGGAGTTTCCCTGCCTTGACAACCTTATAAATATGGATCTGCTGTTGGTGAGTTCCCTTGAATTGTGTGTCCACTATCTGATCAGTGGATGCTTGTTCCATGTAGTCAGGGTTGAGATTTGTTGGTTTTAGCTATTTTGTGATCTTGAAGGTGTCCAATAATGGGGGAAAATATGGATGAAGGAGGTCCACATTGAATACTGGATGTAAACCAAGGAAGGGTGGAGTGTTGAGCTCAAAAGCATTACTACCCACAAACTTGGTGATAGTGTAAGGCCCATAATGAAGTGGGTGAAGCTTCCGATGGGGCCCGATGATATGCTCCTTCTGCAAATGTAACTAGACTTTTTCGCTAACCTGAAACTGGTGTGGTACCTTGTGTTGATCATGGCGCTGCTTGTACTTAGCGTTGGATTTCCGCAAAATCTCCTAGACCTATTGGCGGATGTGATGAATCTGCTCAATGAATCTGGTGGCTTTGTCGATCAAAGATTGATCAGGGGAAGAGTCTGTCTGTGCGGTGGCAAGAGGAAGTATGACATCAATGGGTCCCAAGGGTTGGAATCCTAGATCCACTTGAAATGGGATATGGTTGGTGGATCTATGGAGAGCCCTGTTGTAACTGTATTGGACATATGGGAGACTCTCGTCCCATGTACATGGATGCTTAGAATTGTACATGTGCAGAATGTGCATAATCATCTAATTGACGACCTCTGTTTGGCCATCGGTTTGGCCATCGGTTTGGGGGTGGAAAGCAGTGGATTTTGTGATCCTGGTGTCCAATAAAGACTAGAGACTCAACCAAAAGGTGCTGAGGAACCTACTGTCTCGGTCGGAGATGATGGTATGTGGTATCCCAAAGTGGACCCATACTCGTTCAGAGAAGAGATTAGCAGCATCTGCCACTGTGACAGTCTTCTTACAGGATGTGAGGTTGGCCATCTTCGAAAACTGATCAATGACCACACACACACATTGATTTCCTTTCTTGGTGGATGAAAAACCAGACATGTAATCCATTGAGATGGATTCCCAAGGCTTATCGGGAATAGTAAGAGGGGTTTATAAGCATTGCTTCTTGATGGCTAGCTTGGAAATGGAACATGCAGTGCAAGATCTGATATACTTGCTGACGTCCTGTCGAAGTTTTGGCCAATAAAAATGTTTCTGAAGAAAGACCATAGTTTTCTCCATGCAAAATGTCCTTCCACCCGACTGTAGTGGGCTTCCCAAATCATCTTTTCACACTTGCTTGTAGGAACACATAGATGGACCAGGTGGCATAAGAGTCCGTCCTGAATGTGAAAATTAGTGATAGTTGCGCATGTACCCAAAAGCTGATAGGTGGTGGTGAAGTTTGGATCTTGTCGATAAATTTTAGGCCACTCAGATGCTTTATGTCCATAGGAATGAAGCATAGTGGTGAGGGAAGCCACATGATTTAGACTGAGGCAGTCAATGACATGATTGGAGATACTTGTATTATACTTTATGTTGAGATGGAATTGTTGTAGGTAGGTGGACCACTTTTGATGGCAGTCATTCTGCAATTTCCCTTGTGTCTATATGAACTACATAGTCTTATGATCAATGTGTATGATCGTTTCTTTCCCCAGAATGTAATGTTTCCATTGACGATAGGCTTGTACAATGGAATACATTTCCTTGTCATAGGTGGGGTATTTCTAGACAGTATCGAAGAGTGTCTTACTATGGTATGCCACTGAATGCCCATGCTGAGTGAGAACTGTGCCCACAACATAGTCAGATACATCAGTCTCAATCTCAAATGGTTGCTGCAAATTGGGCAAGGAGAGTACTGGAGCTGAGCACAAGCAATGCTTCAGATAATCAACTCCTCTTTTTTTCTCCTTCCACGACACAAACTTATCCCTACCACCACCCTTGGTCACCTGGCTGAGGGCCCATGCAATATGGGAGAATCCCAACACAAACTATCAGTAGAAGTTGGCTAGTCCCAAAAAGCTCCGAAGCTCGATCAATGTGGTCGGGGCTGGAAAATCGTGAATGAATTGGATATTCACTGGATAAACATGTACCCCATGCTCATCAATAATGTAGCCCAAGTATTGGACCTTGTTCATGCCAAAAGAGAATTTTTCCAAGTTGGCATAAAGCTTGTGCTGCTGCAGAGTGCTCAAAACCTGCTAAATATGCCACATGTGCTCCTCCCACATTTTGCTGAATATGAGGATGTCATCCAAATATACTACCACAAAGGAGTTGGTGAAGGGTCTCAATACATCATCCATTAATCTCATGAAAGTGGCTGGTGCATTTTTTAATCCAAAGGGCATGACTAGCCATTCGTAGAGACCTTCTTTATACTTGAACGCTGTCTTCCATACATTAGTTGGTTTGATTGGAACTTGGTGGTAGCCAGACTTTAGGTAATCTTGCTGAATAACTTTTCCCCCTTGAGTTGGTCAAGAAGGTCATCAATCCTGGGAATGGGGTAGCCGTTCCTGAATATGATTTTGTTTAAGGCTTTGTAATCAATGTAGAGTCGCCAAGTCTCCTGCTCCTTGTCCTCTATCACTGACATAGATCCATGATCCAATATCCCCTTGGATCCTTTTATAGGAAGGCCCTACAACCTGTATAACCTTCCCTCTTTGATACCAATGCTGGATGCTATTCCAAAGCCAAATCCCTCTGAACATATGAGTACTTTCCCTTTTTGAAAAGTAACTGCAAAACCCATGTCCTTCAAAAATGAAACCAAGAGAAATTTATTCTTCATTTCTGGTACATACAACACATATTCCACCTATAGAAAACCTTCTGAATTGAGATGGAACTTGACTCTCCCAAATCCTTCTACACCAAACTTGGCATGAGTGCCAAGCTCCACATGTAACCTTGAGTTCGTCGCTAACCAACTGGTGAAAAACTCATGTGTCCCTGTCATGTGATGAGAATGATCCAGATTTAGGAGGAGAACGAACTGATTAAAAGACTGATTAGAATAAACACAAAGATATGAAGAATAACACAAATATCCAGTGAACAATATCTTCTATTAAATAATGAAATAGGTTGAAAATTTAAAACTGCAGAACTAAAACACTTGCTCGAATGGTGGTAGTTATCTCTGAGAAGAGATGTGGCTACTACACACATCCGTATGAGAAGAATGGATTACAATGAGGCTCCAAAGGCCTTTTTGATATTACTCATGAATTCCAAAATCCTAGACATCCAAAAACCTAAACCTAGAAGGTGAAACGCCAAAAGTCATGTGGTCCCTATGGGTAAGTTGGTGTAATTTGGTACCTCAACTTCCAAGGGTTGTAACTTTTGCATACAACCTTCGTTTTAGGCGCGTGATAGCTCGTTGGAAAGTTATTTTGTAGAACTATGTTTAGGGCCCCAAACAGACCTGGAAGTACAATAAGATGTGCTGAAATGAAAACATAGAAAATAATCTAGTTGGATTAGGCGAGAGGCCACCCATATCCACCTGGAGGATGTGTGGGGCTTTAAGCAACCCCAGAAGTGTAGAACCCACAATTACAAAGAAATAAAGAAGAGCATGCTCAACAAAAAATAGACATGAGGAGCCAGTTGGAATAGGTGGGTGGCCACCAATATCCACACGGGTCAAGTGTAGAGCCCACAATTACAAAGCAATACAAAAAATAGACACAAGGAGTTAGTTGGAATAGGTGGGTGGCCACCAATATCCACTTGGATCAATCCGCCCCCCTTAGGAAGAAATGGTATCCATTGCATTGAGTTCCTCCATCAGGTGAGGAAACTTCTGTTGGATTTGGCCCCGGGTGAGCCACTTTCCTTGGTGTAGGAGTTCCCCTACCTTGAAAACCTGATAAAGCTGGAGCCGTTGTTAGCGAGTTCCTTTGACTTGTGTGTCCACTATCTAATTAGTGGATGCTTGTTCCATGTAGTCAGGGTTGAGCTCTATTGGTTTCAACTATTTTGCGATCTCAGAGGTGTCCAATAATGGGGGAAAATATGGACGAAGGAGGTCCACATTGACTACTGGATGCAAACTAAGGAAGGGTGGAGTGTTGAGCTCAAAAGCATTTCTACCCACAAACTTGGTGATAGTGTAAGGACCATAACAAAGTGGGCAAAGCTTCCGATGGGGCCCGGTGATATGCTCCTTCTGCAAATTTAACTAGACTTTGTCGCCAACCTAAAATTGGTGTGGTACCCCATGTTGATCATGGTGTTGCTTGTACTTAGCATTGGATTTCTGCAAAATATCCTAGACCTATTGGCGGATGTGATGAATCCACTCAATGAACTTGGTGGATTTATCGATCACAGACTGATCAGGGGAAGAGTCTGTCTGTGCGGTGGCAAGAGGAAGTACAACATCAATGGGTCCCAAGGGTTGGAATCCTAGACCCACCTGAAATGGGCTATGGCCGGTGGAATTATGTGTTGGTTGTGGAGCCTGATTATCTTCCTAATTCAGAGGTCTTTTACTTTCAGCCATGTTTATACCTCATGAAGTATTTACACCTGAAAAGTATGTACACTCTTCCATGTGGGGGAGTGCAGAGGGGGGTACCCCCTTTGCGAGGTCCGGGGGGGCTATACCCCTGGCTGGGGGGTTTGGGGGCAAGTGGGCCCCCAGCGGGGGTTCGGGGGAGAAGCCCTTGAAGGAAAAATTTCCTTGTAAATGTATATTGTAATTTCATTGTAAATCTGGACCGTTCATTATAATTTTGTAGATCTAATGATAGAGATTATGTTAGGGTTTTTTTCCCTAGAAGGAAACCCTCTTTTATGAGGGAAATGTATTGCGACTATGGTTAATGGTGAATATTGTATTCTAAGATAGGAGACTGTGAGAGAAAGAAGAGGAAGTTACAACGGGTTTGCTGTAGGTTGTATCCCTTCATATGCTGGATAATAATAAAGGAAGGACCTGACAATTTCTCTGGTGGACGTAGCCCACACTGGGTGAACCACGTAAATCTATGTCTCTATTGTATTGTATATCTTCTATGTTTTGTTTCCGCATTTGTTTTATTTTATTGCTCCACGGTCATGTTTTTCTAACAACTAGTATTAGAGCGAAATGTAACTCATAGGAAAAGAGGGTTTCCTGGTTCGAGTGGGAGCAATGTCAGAAGATGGAAAGTTTAGGGTCGAGAAATTTAACAACCAAAACTACCAGTTATGGAAGATGCAGATGGAAGACTATTTATATCAGAAGGATCTATTCCTACCATTGGGCGAAATAGCAAAGAAGCTGGTGGCTACGAAGGATGAAGAATGGGAGATTCTTAACAGAAAGGCTCTAGGAATGATACGACTGAGCCTGGCAACATCGATGGCTTTCAATATTTCCAAAGAAAAGAAAATGAAGGGTTTGATGGACGCATTGAACAAATTGTATGAAAAACCCTCGGTGTCCAATAAGGTAGTTCTAATGAAGATATTATTTAATATGAATATGTCAGAAGTGTTGGTTGTGGAGCCTGATTATCTTCCTGATTTAGAGGTCTTTTACTTTCAGCTGTGTTTATACCCCATGAAGTATTTACACCGCAGAAGTATGTACACTCTTCCACGCGGGGGAGTGCAGAGGGGGGGTACCCCCTCTGCGGGGTCCGGGGGGGCTATCCCCCCGGCTGGGGGGTCTGGGGGCAAGTGGGCCCCCAATGGGGGTTTGGGGGCAACGTCCCCTGAAGAAAAAAATGCCTTGTAAAAGTATATTGTAATTTCATTGTAAATTTGGACCGTTCATTATAAGGTCGCAGATCTAACAATAGAGATTATGTTAGGGTTTTTTTCCCTAGAAGGCAACCCTCTTTTATGAGGGAAATGTATTGCGGCTATGTATGCTGGTGAGTATTGTATTCTGAGAGAGGATATTGTGAGAGAAAGAAGAGGAAGTTACAACGGGTTTTGCTATAGGTTGTATCCCTTCATTTTGCTGGATAATAATAAAGAAAGGACCTGGCAATTTCTCTGGTGGACATATCCCACACTGGGTGAACCACGTAAATCTATGTCTCTCTTGTATTGTGTATCTTCTGTGTTTTGTTTTTGCATTTATTTTATTTTATTGCTTCGCGGTCCTATTTTTCTAACAACTGGTATCAGAGTGTAAGGTAACTCGCAGGAAAAGAGGGTTCCTGGTTCGAGTGGGAGCAATGTCAGAAGATGGAAAGTTTAGGGTCGAGAAATTTAATGGCC
>JZKD02S0363126.1:85812-100296 GCA_000966675.3 Picea glauca | reverse complement strand
GGATGACGATCTTATACTTGGTGGTTATATCATCTTTTTCATTGTTGTTGGAATCATCGGAATAATCCACTAATTCAGCCTGCAGAACATCAGAAACGAAAGACCAATTCGGGATAGAGTCGACACTTCAAGGTGAAGTATCAACAACGTTGTCCAAGCCTTGTCTCGAAACCTCAACACTAGCTTTGGATGCTTTTCGTGGGGCCATGACTGGAGATTGTGCTTTATCTCTTCTGCGATAGAAATACGTATACATACAGAAGTTAGCTTGCTCAGAGATTGTGCTCGGTGTGGTATAGAAATGTATTTTTCATAATGAACAATAGTTCTATATATATTCGAAAACACTGTACTCTTTTAGATGAAATCTGTCAAATCATGCTCAGAAATAAATTTAACCATAAAAACCCGAGCTTTATTCATCGATTCGCCCTATTTCCTAATTAATGCCATAAATTTTGGCGGTTTGAAGTGTCAATTGGCGTATGGAAGAAATAAGGATACCTCGTAAATCGTGCAAGCATCAAAAGGCGAGATGTATTGATTTAGCTTAATTAATCTGGTTTTACGGACGTTAATTCATCTTTCACCACTCGTTGTATCGAGAATTTTTCTTTAACCTTTTGAACCTCTAACCCCTGAAATTGTGATGATTCATTTTGATTAATAAAAACGTAATTATGATTAGGAGCTTAATTATTTTCATAACTATTTATATTCGCCGTATCGTGACTTGGAGTTTCGAAGGTAAGTTTTCGGGAAGTTTGCATGCCGAGCTGCGAAACCGCGAGATCGCGATAATACGACTTAATTAAAAGGGAAGGTAAACTCAGACTATGTGATTAATTAATTATGATCATACCCTTATCATGATTTCACGAGTCGGGACTTAGACAACATAACTTTTAAAAAAGAAAACGCCGAGTGGCGAATTGCCGACAGAACGTTACCCTGGTTTAGCTTTCACTTTTAACCTTGACATGGGTTATTAAAATAAGAAATTCGTGTTCCCGACTATCGAGGATATGACAATACACCTTTGGATTTGGTGAATGCCGAGGTGCGAAAACCCGATGACGTTTAATCATGGTTTAGGAAAACTTTACTCCCATGACTGCCTGGGTAAAAACTAAAATGATTTCGCCGTTTCGTTGTTTAGGACGTGTGAACTACATGATTTATAGCATCCGACCTACGATATCCCAAGGTAGAACAAAAAGAAGAAACACTTTTATGAAAGGTAGGACTCGCCTTGAGAGTACAATAATCATCGCTATTTGCGTGATAAAGTTTCGAAGATTTTGAAACCACAGACGGAAAAAACGAAAACCATCTTTCGATTTCGAGCATTAAAAATGAAATTTGTGACGGGCTAGAGAAAAAGAAAGGCTGCTCCAACAACATGCAAATTATTGTTAGAATTACTTGGAGGATCCTTGGCACTAAAAATCATACTATTACCAACAATGTTTATAGAATCATCTTTTCTGGGCAAGTGCACTGCCATTGTGTTCCCAAATTCTTGGTTCTTCTTGCCACATTGAGAAATGGTTGAATCTGTAGATGTACCTTCCCTTGTGGTGGGTGAAAACTGCTCCCGAGACATGTGAGTCAGAAATACTGAACTGCTGCCTGTTGAGGTATCAGAAACCATTGGAGAATGAAATGTAGGCATCCCGTGAAAAAACTATACACAAGATGTACCAAGAAGGTTCCCATTTCTGTCAGAATCTACTATCCCAAGTGCAACTTTCTTTGGCATTTCAAATAGAGCCTTCCTTAGCTTTCCAAGAGTACAAGAGGAAGAAGCTGGACATTTTTCGGAATTCAAATTGTCAAATGCGAAAGAATTTGGTGATGGAGCAGATCTACTAGTGATGCTGAAATTTTCTTTATCTTTGCTAGCGAGTTTTTATGACAGAATTCCCTGGTCAAGCTAGCTGGCACATCATTTCCATGTGTATATTTCATGCGTTTATGACCGTTAGATAGATTCTTTGTAACTAATGGAGGTGCCGTAGAGAAATTCTTTCCATATGAATCATTTGACTTGCTTGCCTTCTACATTTCCTCTGTGGATTTCACACTTGACCTTTTTGAAGTCAAGGAAGCTTTTCGTCCAAGGGAAACCTTTTTATGCAAAGGAGTCTCAAAAAATTTCATGGAAATATGCCTTTTTTCTGTAGCTAAATGTTTTGCATTGAACCGTGGACGCCCTAATGGTTGAGCAAGAAATGCCTCACAGGATGCAACATTGTGTATCTTATCATCTTCATTATCAAGTTTAGGCTTTAAAATTTGGAGCTTTGTAAATAATTTTTCTTCGAGACATTGTAAAGCCGAATCATCTTCCCTAAGGCTGCAGTTTGAACCAAAAGAACTTCTTACAGACTCGTCCTCTTCAATAACAGGCAACAGAGTCTCATTTGAATTCTTGAAATTCTTGTGAGGCATATAGTGGCATAAACAATGCTATTTTTATTTCAATATATAGCAATTGTAGAGGACTATCAACACCATCAACCCTTGTTATGAGGTTTACAGCTACAATTTCATTTGCAACAAGCAATTGGGACACTTGAACAGATAAGCATGATTAATGCTCATGCTTCTTATATTATCAATCACACTCTTTACCAATTTAGAAATTATCTCCAGAGCGTTATATCATTTGCCCATAAGAAGATCCGATAAATTTCTCATTATCACCCTATGAAAACATGTAGCATTGAACTGTGTTGAGTATTGATGCTCTGTGAGATTATACTTCCCAAGCCATGCACACATAGGACAACCATGATCGCTGTAACAATTGCAGTAGCTTCCCTTTGATATTTGAGCAGCAATAATATCTATTGTGGCCTTTTCTCATGGCTCTGCATCAGGACTTGATGCCTTCAACCTGTCAAACGCTTCAAAACCCATCTATACTTACCATATGACAGATGCACACTTCAAATAAGGCATTTGATAGTTATGTGGATTTATGATTTGGCATGTGGCTTGATTCGGGGCTTGATCTGTAGAATTAGCATGAGATTTGGGCTTTTGGGGCCCCAAATTTTTTGATAAAAGTCATAGATCCAAGAGGCCTGGTTTGGCTTAGAAACTCCAAGTGTATTAGTATGTCGACTTGGGCATAGTTTTGGTTTAGTATAAATACCAAATACATGTAGCGTGACTTAGGCATTTTAGAGCACGCACCTCTTTTATTTTGGTAAAACGCAAATTACAAATCTGAAAAAGCATAAAACTAGGATTTAGGCAATACTAACAATGCTTTTGGAATGCAGGTCAAAAGACAATCTTGGGAAAAATGATCAATGGGAGCTTGATGAAAAACTAGAAATATAACACTGGCCAAAAGACACTTTTTCGGTGCTACATGAATAACCCTGTTCCTGCAACAAGGAGAAAATTGAATATTTAGTATCTGGATACTAGCAACTCCCATAGCATGGATGATGACCTAATAAGAGAAATAGAACTGCAGACTAGCCTAGCAAGGGCTGACTTGATGTACAATCAAATATGACATGATTTTTTAGGAATTTGTGTCTATCTCTTCAGTGACCTGCATATATCCATGACTTTCCCCATTATGACTCGTGGACGTCCACGTCTGTCTCCATTGTGACCCATAGATGTATACAAAAAACTTGTACATAAAGCTCCATATGCTCCAACACTCACCCGTGGATTCCTTCTGCTAAAACCCAACTACATATGCCTTTGTTCTCTCTTCTTCTTGACATATATGATCTCTAGATGAAGGTCCTTCTTCACCTATCGAAGACATTGAACCACCATCCTTCGTGATCCAATAATTTGTGTCATATCCCTCAACACCTGCCAAGTGCCAACAAAAGTCCTTCTTTGCTTCTACACTCTCGAATGAATCCACACTAGCAAAATTCCTTCTTTGTTATCTCTGTATGAATGTGTCTTCCTCCTTCTCCTAGCCTTGCTTTTATAATCATGAGTTACAATCTATTTCTAATATACAAAGTTATCTATGGTTGAGATTACTTCTCACACTCACTTGAGATTTAAATTACATGCTGCATGCTAAGCATGTTTCATAAATAACTCAATTAACTAATTACATAATTAATTAATAAAACAAATTCCTTTAACTAAAGTAAATTCAAGAGTAGAAGGATTTGGACTTTTTCCACATGTCTAGACACATATACATGTGCAAAAATACCTGTCTGATGCTACCACTAACATCAACAAACTCCACTCATAGCTATGCTCAATCATAGGTTCTGTACTTCATCCTTGAATTTATCGGGCCATGTGTCCTCTATATACTTCATCGCCATTGAATCTACTGGGATTCACATAACTCCTTACACACTTCTATGTGAGGCATGACACCCCTACAACATGGCTAATTGTTTGCAACAAAAGAGCCTTTGAATCCTTCGAATTATAGGCATATGCCTCAATATCTTATGAGGAGGACCATGTACCTTATCTTTAATTATTTATTTATGGTACCTATAATATTCACATTCTGAACATATCTCTTTTTTTGCATATTCATTTATGTATAGAATACAATCATTCAGACATTTGTGGTATGATATGTACTCAACAACCAACATTTTCAGCATTTTCCTTGCCTTTGCACATCTATTGGGAAATAAATTATCACTCAGAAGTACCTAATCTTTGAGTAACCTGAAATTAGTGGGAAATATAAATGTACACTGTCATTAAGCATGAATAAAATCAACCATTTTCTTCTTTCATTGTGTGACAATATTCCTTAAAAAATTAGGGGAATTAATGGTTAGTTACCTCAAAAGTGCCGAGAAATACGCGTCTGACATACCATACATTACTTTCGAGTTGTATAGTAACAATTTTTTCCCTATTTGGGTTGACCTTGACCCCTATACTTGAGAAAAGAGAGGGGTGGTGGAAGCAAATTTCAGGCTTTGAAAGAAGGTATATACATCATCAATGCCATCCCCTAGTTCATTTTGCCAGAATTCATGTAACAACATTCTCTCCATGGCTTGGGTATTCCATAAGAAATCATCCATACCAACCTCTATATTGTTTCATTCATCCCAACATGTGAAGAACTAGTGTTACTATATAGTTTTTGAATTGGTGACTCAAGACGTAGTGGGAATTGAATATGCAGTTGCTTCAACCATTCTCGGTATGCTTCTTCTCTGAGTTGTGCTCGTTTAATAGTAAGGTCATGACTTGAAATCATAGTGGGGTGCAACAATATATGGTAGATAGTTCAATCATCATTAGAATCCCGATTGGAAAAATATTGAACATTACATCAATAATATTAGTGACACAATGCATTTAATGTGTTCAAACACTATACCAAGCATTTATTAGAAGCACATTTTTTTTTTCCAATAATAAACATGCAACCAATCACTTCGTAATTTTTTTTTCGAATTAAGCAATACATTTACATTAGTTCTGCTGAAAATCGAAAAACAAATTACTCAATCATCTTTTTCTTATGCCCTACAATGTATACATAAAATAGATCTAATTCATGGTGTAATATTGTTGACCCAAGATGGTTGCTGGAAGATGGCATGTTACATTTGGGAGGGTAGAGAAACTATCCATTTTCATCAAACATCTGCTTGCAATATCTTTCTCCTGATAAGAGCTTGCAAAATTTTGTGACTACTGGAATATCTTGTGCATCTGAACTCGATATTGAATCTTGATCCTGCAAAATTCAATGAACAATTGTTCAACTACACCTGCATACATAACATAAATTCAATGAGATAAATTAGTTGTAAATAAAATATAAACCTATTGCAAATGGAGGGAGAGAACTTGAAGGACTTGTAACAATATGGAATGAGCTAGAATATGAAGAATTGGCCATGTGATAATATAATTTCTTTTTTCTTGCATTTGATCTAAAACTGTCATCTTGGGAAGCATAGAACAATCTAAATTCAAACATAATTTCAAATAAATTATTTAAATTAATGGTGCACTTAATCATATAAAGACACCTCGGTGCATTATGATAAAACAAATGCACCAATGTGTTTAATTGAGAGAAGTACTAAAGACTGACCACCGCTAAGGAAAACCTCCACAAAATTTAAATGCGGATGTTTGCATTTGCATTTTGCAAATTAAACTATTTTTCGGTGAAATACTACTTACACACCACACTGGTGCATTTCTAATTGTATAACGCACCGACTGAAACAAGTTAGAAAAATAATGTGCGCTTACTATCAATCCATTGAAATTTATTACGAAAAAAAAGTCAGTGCATTATACGTACACACTACATTGGTGCACTACTCATTGTATAATGGACATAAAAGGTAATTACAAAAAAACATCGTGCACGTTTATCATTAATGCGCTAAAATATACAACGAAAAAATGAGTGGGAATTTCAGTTTTTGTGTTTGTAAATGAAAACCCTATTCTTTTTTTCATTCTTTTGCCAAAATTTACAAGGGATATTTGTGCAACATAGATTTATCAAAAAAGACTTTGGAGTGGGTGGATTTTTTTGAAGAGCCAAATTCAAAATGGATTACTGTAGGTTACATACAAATTTGTAGAGGAGAAATTTCAGGTATATGATTTCATTCTATTAATCATATTAATCTTTCCCCTATTTGATTCAAACAATTTTCAGTGCATTCCCAAACAAAAAAAAGGGTTTCATAGTTACCTTTGTTATTGGAAGCCCTAATTTTCTCATTGTTTTTTTACTTTCCCTTTTTATATTTCACAAGGATAATTTTTTAAGCAATTTTTTTACAGTTTTTGTTTATTTATATATGGGGTGTTTCCTATCCGTTGCAATGAAACCACTCATTGCATTGGATCCCAAACCGTCTTGTCGCTCTCAATTTTTTTAAAAAATGCCTTCATGGTTAACAATGTGCTATGTACATAGGAAGATCACTAATGCACATTTTCATGTCAACAACACCACTTAATTTAAATTATAAATAATATTAAAAAAAACCTTTTCATGGTCGATAGTGCGCATTGTAAGTAGATAAGCACTGGGGCACATTTTCTTACAAAGAGCACCATTGAGTTTAAAATGGAAATAATAGTTTTTTTTGTATGGAAACCACCATGTCTTAAATTTGTTCACATCTTGAGGATGCATAATAAAGAATACTTAGAAAGTTGTGTTTTTCTTAATTCACAAAGCATCGAATGCATACAAAAAATTGTAAAACATTTTCAATTTCGCAAAGATAGTGTTATAATATACCGATGCGTATAAATATGGTTGAAACACCAGTGCATATACATAATGTTGACACCCCGATGCGTATTAAGTTACTGTACACTCCAGTATTTTATTTTGTAAAAAATTATGTAATTTTTATATCTGATGATTTCTAGTTTTTTTAGGGAGATTTTGAAAATTCCAAGGGGCAAACAAGGGGAAAACCAATACATGCTAGTAGGGATGTCCAAAAAAGTGTAGAAGAAGATGGTAAAATAAATGAACATAATTGCGTCGCAAGAGGAGCCACCCCAACTACAATGTGCATAAGAGGTATGTAATCATTTATTTATTCTTTTATGTACATCAAATTTAATGATTGCGTGAAATACTAATTTTCAGTTGTTTTGTTGCAGAAAAGAAAAAAAAATAGAACCCATTCAACACATAAGACATGATGATACGTAATAAAAGGGCCAATCAAAAACTTTGTGAGTATTTACGTTTTCAACCTTACTTAAAATATCATGTTTTCTGTGATCTTTATATTTAAATAATTAATTTACACTTGTCCATGTATTTCTGCTAATAGTTGCTAACATACAAAGATGAGCCAACCCATGAATTGATAAAAAATGGGTTAAGTATGGGTTGTGAGTATATGTTGAAGTATGAAAGTTTAATTGAACAGTTTGTAAGTAGTTATGTTGTTTAACTTCCCTTATTTTATAAATAATGAAACAACAAGAAACCTTTATATTGATTATATTGACTATGTGTTGACGGGCAAAAATGACACGTTCAAGTAGGTATGGGAAAACACCCGATGGCAGGTCCCAATTAGACCCACTCTCGTTTGGAGTAGCGTTTCCAACCAGATTATGGTCTGGTTAATGAACTAACTAACTAACTATCTAAATATGAATCTGAGAACTGAAGGTTCTCAGATGAATTAAAACTCTAATGAACTAATTCTAAACTAAAATGATTAACTACGGTCCTAAGATGCAATCCTACTCTATCCTATTCTATCCTATCCTGATCAGGAGCAAACTAAAAGATAAGTGCAATTAAAAATATATATCACTTGCACATGAATAATTCATAAGGGAAAGAAACATGAAAACTTAACAACATAATAAGTTAGATACAACTAATTGGTTCACTAATTGATCACACTGTCGCTGCACTTAGAATGAAAATCATGATAACTCTAAACATATGAAAATTAATTTAGAAGTAGTTCATAAAACCAACATTAAAATATCACATAAATAAACATACATAAGTAGAAAAATCTCATTCATACACATTAACACCGAGATCTTCAAAAATGTCTTTGGTTTAAATTCACTTTCAGTAATAGTACTATTCAGCTACACCCAAAAAACCAAAAGCCTTTTTCCCTTCACATTCATCCAATTTATAGAATGCAGATATAAGCCTTTCACATTCCTCTAACTGCCGAATGGTCAGGATCTTGAAGCGATGCTTCAGTTCCTTTTCCCAATTAAAATATTATAATAATTACAAGGAAAATGATTGATATACAAAATCTTAGTTACAATGGGATAATTAGGTGGGCCTTGGTGGTTGCGATTTTACATATATGAAGGCCTTCCAAGTCTTTAAGTCCTCGAGTATGCTGTCCAGTCAACATAGCTGTGTTATTTCAAGGCCTTCCTCGCTGTTGTATATGGGAGTAATAATTTTCGTCTTCAAACTTTGCTCAACACGTCATACATAATCTCCAGTTAGAAAAATCAATATGGCCATCTTGTTTCTATAATCTCCGCACTGATTTCTCCGTGCGTTTATGGATTTCATGCTGAGGCTTCTTATGTTTTCTACATCTTTGACCATTGTTTGGGTCGACAACACATTTTCTAAATTCCTCAGGGGATCCATCTCAAACTACAAGAGTAGACTGTCGGAGGATCCCCATAACTCTTTGCTCACTGTAGTGACCCATTCCTATGTTCTCTGTATATCCATGAAAGTTTCCATCCTTGTGTTCAATAGTCAATGATATCTGATTTTCTGCTTGTCTGAGTATACATGCAAGGTTTCGGGGAAATCTTCTTGGATATCCTGCTATTCTGTGACCTTTCTATAAGCGTCTAGGGATTTTTGATATTTTTCATGAATTTCTTTCAACTGTATACTCAATTTTTCTTGATTGGATATGACCTTCAATATTTTATTGAGAGGATAGTATAACCTCTTTTGAGAGTCTCAAATTTCTTCATTTTTCTTGACGAGCTCTGCCTTTATAGTGTCTAGAGCAATTGTCGGGTTTTGTATTTCCTCTACAACTTTCTTTAGGAGGTCATTATCATGTTGCAACCTTCTAACTTCTCTTTCACTTCTTTCATTGAAAATTCTCACCTTAGACAATTCTCCCCCGAGTTTCATGGCTTCCTGGTTATGTGTAACTTTAAGTTTTTCCACCTCGTTCAAATGAGCCTTTTGGTTGAGGGAGGTTGTTTACTACACCTTCAAAACCCAGTCCTTCAGAAGTGAGTGATAAACTCAATGGGATGATGGCCAATGGGGTGCATTCCTCTATTGGGGTTGTGATCATATTGATGTCAATACCCGATGTCACAAAAATGGTACTGGATGTGGTTATATCCTCTTTGGATTTGGCAACATTAATTCTGTCTTCCACTTCCTTCTTCCTCGCTCTTTCCCATGCATCTAGGGACATTTATTTTGAGTTTTATATTTCTCCTTTTCCTATATTAATTTTTTTCGAGGGAAGTTTTGTAGTTTGGGTATTTTCCAGTTCAACGTGTTTCTCCTAGACTTCCTTTTTCTTCCTCTGCTGGTATCTCTCTTCATCCTCTTTATCTTTCCTTGCTCATTCTACTTCCTTTTCCCTCTTTTTATGTTACTATGAATTTAGTCTTTCTATATCTTCGAGGAGTAGGGCTTTGAAATAGCCCCAAAAATCCTAACAAAGGTATAGTATTTCTTCATATACCAGTCTCCAATCCCCCTGAGGGATTTGATATCACATGGAGAAATCCTATGTGAGAAAATACCAAAGATGGCCTTGTGAAAGGGGGTGAGGAAAGAGTCACATATCTTGTAAAATTTTTCCTTGCAGTTAACTTCCCATAATTGAGAATAATATAAATGTATTGGGCCTTGATTTGGGGTCCAAACCCAACTAAATGCAGGGAATGAATTGGTTGAACAAATGGAATCTATAAGATAGGATGACGTGTAGAAGCCAGGTTTTTTCATACCTTTGGGGTCTTGAACACGATTCAAAATGATGAAAGATAGGATGGTTTCCCAGTTGAAATATTGGCCCCTTTTAACCACCATGTAATCCATAAAAAACTATTTCATTATGAAATGTGTGCTAGTTTCCTCGCCATAGAGTCTGCAGATCATTGTGTTCAATAATCTGTAAGGTATTTTTAAGTATCGTGCTGGGACATTCTTTCCCTTTTTTTCACTGGCCATTCTTCATAAAAGAACTAATCTTCCATCGATGTTTCAAAATCCTTGTGATCGCCCCCAAAATTGTCTAAGAACGACTCATTCAGAGAAACTGCGGGTTCCTGGGTCTTATATCTTGCTTGGATGTCTTCTGATTTGAGTGACACAATCGAGATGTTTAAAGAATTAAATATTAATCCCATATCCTTCTGTGGATATGAAAAACACCATCTTCCAGCATCGTTGTAAGGGAATATCTCTAGGAGAGAAGTTATCGTGTGAATGCCAATTTTGAGAATGTTCTTGTACTCATTGATGCCCGGGTCATTAGGTGGAAACCTTTTGTTTTGGAACATATCCATAATATCATCATAACTAAGGTAGTTCTCTATCCCATCATGGATGTTTGTATCAGAAACATTGAAGGATTCTAGGAATGAGGTAGGAACAAGTACCCCAAAGGTTTGGATTTTCCCCTTTATTGTCAACATTGGGGACATTTTTTACCACTTGCGTAAGACATAACATTGAGCGATTAAGAGCATGACTATAGTGATATAGATAACATCTACTAAATGATGTGTAAGACACTTAATCATAGACCAGAGTCAGTAATAAATGAAGCAAGTGGTCAAAAATTCGTCACTGCAGTGCCTATTGTAACCTAGGTCTGCACCCCTGCCATTTTCCTTCCTTTACCCTATACATTCATCAATTTTGAGTTTCGTGGTTTCTTACTTAGCTCATTCTCCACTGTTTAATTATTCAGCTTCATGGCCCTTGTTTTTTGTTGCTTATTTTCACCATCATTTTTCCTTTGATATAGGGTCACGTGTTCTGGTTTGAGTTTTAGACACTCATCATCATATTTTCCACTAACTGAGCATGTAGCAGGTCCACCAAGTCTTCCATGTCCATGTAGGAGATATTCAGGTTTGAAAAATACATTAAAATCTCAATAAGCTTCCACAGAAGCTAACAACGAATCACTTCAGTCCATGTTAGACTCGAACTACATGAAAACAATGGGCTGACTTGATGGACGGTGAAGATCCAACGTTGATGTAAGATCGACGGTTCCCGTGGTATTCAAGGTTTCATAATGTGGAGAAAATAATTTTTTTCATAGAGTTCCTAACTCCTGTGCTAATCCCTATTGATGACATCCCCATCCTCTAGATCAACGTTCCTCACTTGATTTCGGACCCCCCCGACCTTTCTACCTTTAACGATAGGGGGGGGGGGGGTAAGAAAAAGTGGTTTCCTTGTGCTCAGACCCACCTAACGTGGTGCCTCCTCATGATTTCAGACCCCCTCCCTCTCTAATTCTCTTACCACCTACCCCCCCTCCAGAATCCTACCAGACTACCTCCCGATATCGCCCCTCTCACCGCACTCCATCTGTCCTCCACTCATACTCCCACCACCTCCCGTATATCCAAAGCCTCCTCTCACCACATGATAACTATCACCTCCCTCTCGCATGTCATCCCACGTCACCGCCACTCACATTCCCGATTTATATCTCCATGTCATTTTCATCCACATAGTCCACATCCACTCATATCATCTCCCATTGGATGCTTGACTCCACATCCCCCTCCACAATCGTTGGGTCGACGAATTTTCCAACAAATATTTTCTAAAGTACATATGGAAGATGACGATTCGAAACAAAGTGCACTTAAAAACCAAGAGCTCTATTGCAGACATATGGTTATGTCTCGGTCTCAGTTACATAACTCTCCAGAAATTTAGTAAAGGAGAAAAAGATCTGACCATACAACTAGTTACCCTCCAGAAGCATCAAACAACTCGCTGGCATGCTAGGGCTCGATACAGAACTCTGTTTCACCGCTCTTATTTTTTCTTCCAATCATAGCGCATCCAGCGCATGCATCAGTTCAAGCTCCGAGATAGTAGCAATTTTTAGTTAATCAATTCTAGATTTATTTTAGATTAAATTAATAAGTGGTCTTTTGTGTGTGATAAGAACCACTCTCTTGGTTAAATTAAGTGTGAAGCACACATTGCTATACTCCATGTAATGTTTTAGTTGAATTAATAATTTGTTCTACAATAAGTTATATAGAGTTAGGTCATAGTCCCAGATAAACGAGAAACTCTTCAACTCTGTTAAATATGCATTCTTTGTATGTTTTAGGGGTTGGGAGTTTTTGGAAGGAAAGTAGAAGTAGCAGAGGAATTGGACTTGCTCAATTAATTGTAAAGTTTTCTACCTAGTGAATATATGTTGATGACAGTTGTGTTCTCTTACTCAAATCCTTATGTGTTGATTCTTATATTGAATGGAAATTTTGTGATGTGTGCGATGTACATTTCCTTATTCTTTCAACTATTGTTTTAGTTTATCTTTTCCTGATTGTGCAACCTGTTATACAACTATTGTTCAACGAAAGATCCACTATTTTTGCAACCTGTTGAATGATTTGCATCTAGATATTTTTCTAAGTCTTGAGATATTATTTTAGGTCTTAGTTTTCACACAACAAATGATTCATTGCATTGCTTGTTGTTATTGTATGTGCTTGTCTTTTCATATCCCCAATTGTCATTCAATACCCATGCCATTGGCAAAGGAGAACCTACTTCTATACTGTGTAGCCTGTCCTACCAGAGCACCATATTTGAAAACCTGTCCTTAAGCTTACCAACAAAACCTACTTGTAAAAAACCAATCATTACAAACTTGAGGTGGCCTAGATTTTCCCTTTAGTAGTCAGGTGTAGAACTTAGGACCTGAGGTGTGATGCCAGAAGGGATGAAAAGTCCAAGCATGATAAGTTTGACAACCTCAAGTTTGGCCCTTTTAAGGTGGTTGAGGTTTTGGACAATAACACATTTATCTTGCACAATATAGATGATACAAAGATCTTCGAAGGCTTAGTAAATGGGCACTTCCTGAAACACTATTTTGTTTAAGGATGAGGGAAAGTACCTCTTGTACCATAGATTCTTTCCTTTTATTTTTTCATTTGATTACTTAGTTGTGCGTGAATAAAGACTCGATATCCCAACAAAGGCACTGGGGTGTAGTTGCAGGTTTTTCAATAAGATGCATGGCTGAGGGACAATAACAGATGCACATGGCTGACATATAGAAACATAGGTAAGTGATGGAAGGTGAGAGTAGTTATTTAATCCCAAGGCACCTATCTATAGTTCTTAGCACCTCATAGGGATGTGCTATCCCCAGTTGGAGCCAATGTTGTAACCTAGGTCTGCACCCCTTCCCTTTTCCTTCCTTTACCCTATACATTCATCAATGTTGAGTTTCATGGTTTCTTTATTAGCTATTTCTCCACTGTTTAATTATTCAGCTTCATGGCCCCTGTTTTTCATTGCTTATTTGCACCATCGATTTGCCTTTGATAGAGGGTCACATGTTCTAGTTTGAGTTTCGAACACTCGTCATCATATTTTCCACTAACTGAGCATGTAGCAGGTCCACCGTGTCTTTCGTGTGTGTGTAGGAAATATCCAGGTTCGAAAAATCCATTAAAATATTAGTAAGCTTCCGTAGAAGGTAGCAGTGAATCAATTCAGGCCATGTTTGACTCAAACTACATGAAAAAATCGGGATGACTTGATGGATAGTGAATATACAATGTTGATGTAAGATCGATGGTTCCCATGGTATTCGGGGTTTCATAATGTGGAGAAAATACTTTTTGTCGAAGAGTGCCTAACTCCCACACTAATCCCTATCGGTAGCATCCCCATCCTCCATATCAATGGTCCTCACTCGATTTTGGACCCCCTCGACCTTTCTACCTTTAACAGTAGGGGGG
>JZKD02S0363126.1:63200-85720 GCA_000966675.3 Picea glauca | reverse complement strand
TCCACTTAAAACCTTACCCCCCTCCAGAATCCTTCAAGACTACCTCCCAATATTTCCCCTCTCACTGCATGCCATCTGTCCTCCACTCATACTCCCGTCACCTCCCGTATATCCAAACCCTCCTCTCACCACATGCTAACTATCACCTCCCCTCTCGCATGTCATCCCACATCACCACCACTCACATTCCTAATTCCTCACTCCACATCATCTACATCCACGTAATCCACATCCACTCGTATCATCTCCCATTGGACGCTTGATTCCACGTCTCCCTCCACAACCGTTGGGCCAATGAATTTTCTAACAAATATTTTCGAAAGTACAAATGTCAACTGATGAGTCTTAACAAAGTGTACTTAAAAACTGAGAGATTTGTTGCAGACAAAGGGTTATGTCTCGGTCTTAGTTATAGATCACTCCAAAAATTTAGTAAAGGAGCATAAGATCTGCCCATACAACTAGTTACCCTCCAGAAGCATCAAACAACTCACAGGCATGCTAGGGCTTGATACAAAAATCTGTTTCGTCACTCTTAGTTTTTTGGCCAATCACAGTTCATCCAATGCATGCATCAGTTCAATCTATGAGACAATAACATTTTTTAGTTAATCAATTCTAGAGTTATTTTTTATTAAATTAATAAGTGGTCTTCTGTTTGTGATAAGAAATACTCTCTTGGTAAAATTAAGTGTGAAGCACACATTGCTGTACTCCATGCAATGTTTTAGTTGAATTAATAATTTTTTCTACAATCAATTATTTAGAGTTAGGTCTTAGTCCCAGATGGACAAGAACCTCTACAACTCTGTTAAATATGCAATATTTGTATGTTTTAGGGGTTGGGAGTTTTTGGAAGGAAAGTAGAAGTAGCAGAGGAATTGGACCTGCTCAATTAATTGTAAAGTTTTCTACTTAGTGAATATATGTTGATGACAGTTGTGTTCTCTTACTTAAATCCTTATGTGTTGATTCTTATCTTGAATGCAAATTTTGTGATGTGTGCGATGTACATTTCCTTATTCTTTCAACTATTGTTTTAGTTTATCTTTTCCTGATTGTGCAACCTATTATACAACTATTGTTCAGCGAAAGATCCACTATTTTTGCAACTTGTTGAATGATTTGCATCTGGATGTTTGTCTAAGTCTTTAGATATTATTTTAGGTCTTATTTTTCACACAACAAGTGTTTCATTGCATTTCTTGTTGTTATTGTCTGTGTTTGTCTTTTCATATCCCCAATTGTCATTCAATACCCATACCATTGGCAAAGGAGAACCTACTTTTATATTGTGTGGTCTGTCCTACCAGAGCACCGTCTTTGAAAACCTATCCTTAAGCTTACCAACAAAATCTACTTGTAAAAAACCAATCATTACAAACTTGAGGTGGCCTAGCTTTTCCCTTTAGCAATCAGGTACAGACCTTAGGACCAACAATGCCTATCTTCCTTAGTGAGAATATTGACAAGTGAGAAAACATTAAGTTTCAATAACGTTTAAACATTCCAAATTCCCTCCAATCCTAGGTGCAATTAATGATGAAGTGCATTACATCTTAGACTCGCTTAGAGGAGTACACGATGATATGAATGTAGTCATAGGTAGTTCATAGGTTATGACCATTAACTATATCATCAGAGAAGTGGGGATGATCGAAGGATGAGATCACTGAAAATTCGTCATCGTCGAAAGTTTGTGGTGGTAAGATATGTTGAAAAGGATCGTGAATGATCCTCCTCCTCCAACAAGTCTTAAAAATATAATTTAATCTCCATAAGAGTACTTAAGGGTTCTTAATAAGCTTTTAATATTCATCGATCCAATCACTCAACAAAAATATTCCCCTTAATCATAGTGATAAGACGTTATTGTAACCATGTGGGCTAGGTAGAGAATGGTTTGGATCTAATGGTCACGAAGTAGTCGGTGATTGCAGCGAGGTTGATCTCAATTGTAGGATGAGTTAAAGATTGGTCATCGATGCCCTACGTGAAAATTATTGTTGTCGACAATGTGTGGAGGAGATGGTATATGTACACCTAAATTTTTTATCAACGACAAAATATTTCATAGAAAAGAACTTGCGAATAGGAGTGTGTCACGTGTGGGAGTGAGAGAGGTCATGTGATTTGAATGGAAATAGGACATGCACGAGAAAACATGTTGACGTGGCTTCAGGATCCAATCCTGGCGTACCTCTTGGATTATGACTTGTGCTTTCAAAAGGGGTGTTTCGTCATCATAAATTCATAAGAAGGCATACAAACATTACTTGGATAACTTATTCCCCGACGATGACATTATGAGGCATCACCGTTGGGATTTTGAAAGTGAAGGCATAATAGATCGAGGAAAAGGTGCGATGATGAAAATAAAAAGAACAAAGTTGAGTGAATAAAAAGGAGGGAATAAATCCCAAGTAACCATGTACGAAGAGTGCATGATGATGAACTTGAAGACTAGTGAAGAGTTTATTTGTTTTGGTTTGATTGGCCCTATGCAAGAGATTTGGTCTGTTGGTGAATAAATAACCAGGTGAGTAAATAGTAGGGCCTTGTAAAAATTTGGTAGTATGGGCCTCCACCTAAACTAATAGTTTTGGTGGGGCTGTTGTGTTCTCACAATACTATGCTTTGTCAAGGCATATTAAACATGCAAGAAATAAAGTATGGAATGAAACCAACATAGGAGATTTTGAGAGAAGGCATGAAACATTGCTTTGAAAGAATGTGTACTGTTTATGAAAGACTTTGTGATAAGGTATGTTTTTTTATTTACACAATTATGTATATTCTACTATATCTATAAATGTAGATATACTTATTAAAATTTATTTCTATGTTTGTAGATGGAAGATTAAGAGGTGGAATATAAAAAACAAGACAATCTAGAAAACATTAGGTTAAATAACCAAAGTACAATCTTTCCTACAAATGATGAAGAAATGAGGCATGCACATAGCTCGAGTGATGACAAAAGTTCAACTAATGAATGAAAATCAATATAATTGAATGTTACTGCAAGTTGTCTGTTTTGGAATAATTGTCTGTTAAAATCATGGATTTTGTTTAATCTATTGAAAATATTGTCCTAATTGCATAAGGATATGTTACCAATAGGTGTAACAATTACATATTGGTTGCAATTTGATTATTGTGGACCTTTACATTGTTCCTTTTTGTATGACAATGGGTCTCTTATTCATATATAATAAAACGAGTTTCTTATTTTATTGCATTGTCGAATATTGTAAAATGTTGTGTTGATGAATAACTAATATGTGGATGATTTACATTGTTATAAATAATAGAGGTGTAATTTGTTGAATAAATAATTAATGCAATCATTATATCAAAATGCAATAATAAAAATACAAAACAATATTATTAAAATAAATATTTGTTTTTGAGATGATTAATTGAAAATTTGTAAAAAAACAATTAATTAAAATATATAGATATCAGTGCAATGTATTCTTATGTACTCACTAGACGATACATGCCATAATATAGAAAGTGGTGCATTTTGAGGCGTCATACACACTGGTGGCCATTAATTATAATAACGCACCTGTACAAACTATTGAGAAAAAAACACTGTTCTGTAAATGACATAACGTACAATAATATTTATCGTTTCAAAATTTTACGATGCTCATGTTTAAAATATACACCAGGGAAATATATATAATGTATGCACCAATTCTTTAATTTTATTATACCCACTGGGAATCTAAATATAATGCATGCACTAGTGATTTAAGTATAATATACGCACCAAAACTTAGTAAAAATAATGATGCCAACATCTCACCTCAAATATTCAAAATTTCACTTCCCTTCGGTGCACATGGTAATACAGACACCGTGTATGTACTAATTATACAAGAAATGAGGCACATGCTATATTAAAAACAATGGGGCTCATGATAACTTAAACGCACCGAAGCACACTGTAACTTAAATGCACTGGGGTGTACAAAAACTAAAAAGCACCAGTGCTTCATACACAAACAATGCAGAACCTATGCGTAGAAATTATAAGAGCATCAATGCTCTGCATATAATGAAAAAGGAGAAATCTATGCACACTAATTATACATGCATCGATGAATTTATATTATATTAACACACTAGGGAAGGTTGGTTAAGAGTGCAACAGGGTGTTTGTCTTATATGAACACTCTGGGGTAGGTTGGTTAAGAGCACACCGATGCATTTTGACCATAAAAGCACTGGAAAAAAAAACTTCTATTACAACCTCCGTCCACCAAATTGTTTTTAGTTATATGGAAGATCCATTAAAACCTCTACTAAAACCTTCGTATGCAATAGAGGAGGTCATAACATAGGTCTTTTTGAAAAAAATTCCAAATTTTTTAACACTAAAACCCTCTGCAAAAACCTCCGCCAGAAATAGTTCTTCTTGTAGTGTACTCTTTGTTAAATGGTCTTTAGAACATGTACTTTCCTTCAAATCTTCCCACTATTTTGGAGTTAAACTGATCTCCCTGTTTTTTTCATCTAAAATTAGTTTTATGCATTTATGTCTAAAATTTTCATCAAACTTCTCATTCTATGCTTGTAATATTTTATGGATATCCTTCCTCCAATAATCCCAAAAGCATTTTCCATTTGTTGAATCACTTGATCAACATTTCTTTCATATTGATCTAAAAAGTTGGTTTTGGTAACATCCAAATGAGACTTGATTCTCAAGCCCAACTCTGTGTCTCACCTTGAAGCATGTTGGAAAATAGGCTGACCATCTTTTACCTCTACCTAGAAATCCTTCTTCCCTTCTAATTTTCTTTCTTTGGCTTGCCTTTCTATACACCTATACAACTCTTGATGAAGTCTTCAACTTTTAACAATAAATGATACATCTTCAAAACCAGAAATGGGTTATGCATATCCACTAACATTTGTAGATGCAACACATGTAGCTTTTGGCACATTACTTGGAAGAGATGTAATTAGTGTCCGTTCACCTGTATAAGGTTGAACATGTTTCTCCTTGGCCACAACAAGTGTGTTAGTGGGTATCTCACTAGTCTCCATACATGTGCCTTCACATCTTTCCTTTAATTTTAAATAAAATTTCCACAAATTTGATTCTCCATCTATTAATGTACCATGGATATCTTGGACATCATGTGATATATCGAGATTTTGATAATAATTATTGTCTCCATCTCCATGTATTGAACTACTAATGTGTTTTCTTCTATGAGTTGGAAATAATATGCCTTTACTTGCCCTTTGTTTTTTCTCCTTTTATGACAACCTCATTTTCTCCTATAAAACATAAAGCTTATCAAATTAGTATTCAAAGCATGTATGGAATACACCATAACTTAACACATAAATATCACTTAAAGGCCCATGTTCTCACTGCAAAAAAAATCTAATCATTGGAAAACACATGGTGGGAGTTGTAGTGGTCTTAAAGGGCTAGGAATGGGGATATCCCATGGTTAATGCAAACACATGATGAATTTTAAATGAAATTTAATCTAGGACATAAAATTTATTGTTCAAAACTATTCACACTAAGTATGAGACAATATCATTCTCATAATGGTACCTATAAGAAAAAGGCTTTAGGCGAGAGACATGATAAATTCTAATGCTTTGGGTAACAAGAGATTAAAATGGTCCATGGTTTATAGGCATTATTTTGGGCATGTATGATTGGAAAATAAGTGAGAATTTTTTTTGGATACATGGTATATTATAGGTGGGTGATACTATGGTGGTATTTAGTTGTAGAGAAATTGTCACCTAGTGCATTAGTCAATTTAACTACGAACATAGAGTGATTGAAACCAAATACGAAGGGAATTTTCCTTTCCCGCTCACCCCTAATTATTTAAAAGAAATATTGCATCTACCAGAACAAAACTAAAAATTTAATCTAACGAAGGACAATGACTTTATTCATTCTCAAGGTGGTAGCTTTATATTGTTGAACCACTAGAGAGTTCAACCCTGAAAGACTATGGAAAAAGATAGAATCTGAGATATTGTAGAGATGGAACAACCTTACATAGACTTCATATGGTTGTTCCTTATGGTACTTTGGAATGAATCCATGATGAATTTTGAAAGGTGTTTGGTTTATATAATTGATTGTATACTTATTGGGAAAAAGGAAATTTTAGACTGGGGAAAGATTGTATCGAATCAGATACCCCACCATCTCAAGGAATTCCCCAAAATTGGAAAATTTTACATGGATTCATAATTGGTATATGATTTGGGTTTTAGTAATTAATTTCTAGTGTATTAAAACTTCAAATATATAAGAGATAATCAACCATAAAACTTTAGAAATAAACCCTAGAATATCCAAGATACCAAAACATTCACCATGAACAACAAAAAGATATAGAGATAAGAACCTTTAAGGTAGGGTAACACCATCAAATACTCCTTATGGAAGGAATCACTCCATGATCCATGCTTTCTACAAGATGATGCAATACAACACATGCCTCCAATACAATGATATTCATGTGTATTTATACTGTTTCATGAGTATTCATAGGGGTCTTATGCCAACTACCCTTTATTATTATATTATTTCCTCTTAATTAGATAGTGTGCCTATTCCAATATTATGGCCACATTACATTCGTTATACCTTTAGGTACCTCCCTAAGTACCCCATATTATCCTCCCTAGGTACATTACATTCCATCCCCCTTGACATGTTTCACTCTCGAAACATGGGAAGAATGATCCGAAAAGATCTTTTACACGACTATGGTTGAGTTATTAAGCATGTGTTGATTAACCAATTAGGAAACTTAAAGAAAGAGGAATAATTATAGAAGAATCATAACATCCATATACACATATTTAGATCTGAAATAGATCATAAACAAGAACAAACCATAAAGACCAATGTGATAACGGAGTTTGGCAATCTTGCCTACGTCTCCAGGCCTTTGTCTCATTGGGTGAGGTTTTCTTATTTTTGTTCGAAGATTAATAAGTACATCACAGTAGTGCCAAAAGGTTACAAAACTGATTTGGTCTTGTTCTACCAGATCTCTAGAACCCAACAGAAGAAATGACACTCAATTTGGATGACCAGAGCTCCCAAAAATGGCCCACAAAGGTGCGCTCCTCAATAACTTCCCTGCATAAAAATGGCTTTGGCTTGGAAAATATTCAGTATAAACCTGCTCTGAACCTCCCCCCATGGCCTCAAGAAGGCATGGTTTATATAGATATGAAGTTGGTAACCATCTCCCAACTTCCCCCCAAGACCTGGCCTAAAAAAGGGCCCAATATCCCCCCAAAATGGATTAAATCCCCTCAATCTGGCTAAAACTCCATTTAAAATCACTATTATATGGTTAGAAAAACCACTTTTGCAAAATTATTGGGGATAAGCCCCCAGTCATAGGAACACACCCCCTTTGCATGGTCATATGAATACATGTGGCCAAGCGCCAACCCCCTAGGGGATGAGCGCTCACCCTTACCCTGCAAACCCTGGTCACCTGTCAAAATTACATGGGACCGAGTCCCAAACTGAGCTCCTGGCCTTTGGTATTATCCCTGAGTCACATGGTAAGCTTTCTCGTTGGTGGTTAGGCTCGTATCTTGTGCCCCCCCCAGATTTCGGTGCTCAATCGTATGCAAAGGCCATATGGCCTAGGCTCTTAACTTCGTGTGCATATCTGTTTCATTGGTCCTGGATCCTATTCTACGGTCGGACGGAGTTGGTCCCTGCTGACCATGGTTAGCCCCCAAATCTTCGCCACTATCAACTTATAACAAATATACGTCGAATCTCCAACAGACAATAAAACACAGCCCGTATGGTTGGCGCCCAAGGAGGTCGAAGGTTTGAACCTCATGGCATTCAAACAAATTTTTGACAACCAACACAACCAATACCTGGGTCCCATGTGGTATCCCACGTCTGGGCCACATGGCACTGGTCCATACACCAACCTACTACCACGTGTCAAACGAGGATTTGCCCAGCTGTCACATCATCTACCTTGTTAGTTGACCGTACCCTACCACGTGTCACAGTACAAATGTGCCATGTGTCACCCTTGCAGTGGTGAAACATGTCACTTCTCGATTGGTTGACCTATCCTATGCACGCCCGCGTCTATACGCCCAGTCAGCCTGGCATGTCAGTTGTACGGACCCTGCCACATCAGTTGTACGGACCCTGCCATGTCACTTGTCTAGACCCTACCATGTCAATGCTAACTCTGCATGCCACATTAGATGTATGACCATACATATTGTATAGTCAGCTTCCACGTGGCATTGTATGGACTATACAGGCTGTACAATCATCATTTTTTTTGCCTATTTGGAAAAACGAATAGATCGCCATAACTTGGGCATACGATGTCCGTTTGAGCCCATTCAAATTGTGTTGGGTTTGTATCAATGAGGCCTACACACACGTCTGTTTTGACGACATTCTAAGAAATTTTATTTTTAGGCCTTTCTGAGTCCCATCAAGCTCCTGGATCTGATTCTGGATCACACCTCCCCACTAAAGGACCTTTTGGTCCCTAAAAGGTTACTGACCAAATCATCAAGCTCAAGATAGGACACCCGATTTGTTCTCTATCTTTGAACTCTGTCATGTGCACCTGTCTCATTAAGATCAACTGTAACACAATCATGACAACTGACAACATATCGTTAACCATTTGAACCCTACCACATCTTACTGAAGCCACTATCATCCATTTGGACAACATTAATAATGATAGCATAAAAATTACGACTGTAAATGAGTTGATATGTTTGTAATATTTGCAAGACAATAGCTTATCTTGAAGCAAACTGTGATTAATTTTCCATTCTACAATCATCTCATGTTCTTGCTTAAGATCTATTAATTGATTTGAAACAATTATAGGTTTGTTGCTTGCTTGAACTACCTTATTTAATTGTTCCATAGTTTGAATAGTTTTATTTTCCTTTACATGATGAGCATGAACCACATATTCTTGACCTTATTTGGTTAATTAATATTGATTCTTGTCCATGTAAAAGATTTCTTTACAATCATACAAGTATGAAATACCTAAGACCATTCCACATTCACTTAGTGGCACCACATCACATTTTACCTCATCTACAAAATTAGATGAAATAGAAAATTTTAATGTGCACTGCTTGGTTATGTGCATTTGATGATTGTTGCTTATCCATTTAATTGTGTAGGGATTATGATGCATCTGTGTTTTTAACCCCAATTTCTTAACCAATTCCTCTGAAATTAGATTAGATTGAGATCCACTATCTATCAATGTGTCTATCTTAGTGTGCCTCATGATGACCCTGATGTGAAACAAGTTACTTCTACAATCAATTCCTTCACCAATTTACCTGTCATACCAACCAATGAGACCTTATATTCGTCACTTGAATTCGATCCCAAGTCTATTGGTCATGTTGTCGCTGCAGCTGTTTTCCTCCCTTTCTTTTCCTTGAACCACTTTGGCCTCTTCTTGGGATGCAATTGCCAACAACAGTCCTCATCGTGCCCCTCTTTCTTGCAATGCTTGCAAGAGGGCCTCTCTGCTTTCCTTGTCACTGAATTTGACTTCTTTCCATGCCATTTCCTTTTGTCCTCTTTCCTTGAAGACAATTCTCCTAATACACCAATTCCTGTTTTCCCTGCTTCAATGTATGTCGCTTGAACATAAACCTCATCAATATTAGTTGGTCCAAACATGAATACAATGTTTCTAATATGTGCAGGTAAACCTCCTATATACTTCATAAGAGTTTCTTGGGTATGTAAAGGGATATCTAACATCAATGCCATTTTATGAAAGCCATCTGTATACTCTTGTACTGTTTTTCCTTTTCTTAGTTTTAAAGCTTGCCATTCTATTAACGCTTTCTCTTTATAACCCAAAGGATAGAATTGCTTCCTAAGTGAAGAAATGAAACTTTTCTATAATGGAAATACATTACCCACTTGTTGCGTGCCATTTTGCAACTTGCTTTGCCACCAGTTGAGTGATGTGCCTACAAGTCTCAATGATTACAACTTGATTTGTGTGGCCTCATCCTTGATCTGTTGCACACTACAATAGACCTCCATCTATCTGACCCAATTGTCAAGTCTCTCTGCATTAACTTCACCATCATACATGGGTAATTCGAATTTAACATCAAGTTTTAATAATGGAATTTCATTCTTATTTTTATGAACATGTTTCTTTGCATTGGATTTAGAACTTGAACTTGAAGAAGAAGGAGAAGAAGGAGGTGAAGATGGATGTGAAGGAGGAATTTGAGGAGGATCCTCTCCTTATTCAATTTTTCCCTTTGAATATTCACCCAGATTTGGTCTCTTTCGTTCCAAGTAATCCTCATACAAAACCTTCATCATCTTCGACATAACAAAGAAAGTTTTTAGAAACTCTTTCTCATCTTGAGAAAGTCCCTTTTCTGATGCCATCCTCTTGCTTTGAGAAGTTCTCTTTATCAATCCAATCAATGTATTCTCTTCAAAAAGATCACCTTCACCATGATCTAGCTTTTCCTTGGTTAACATGCAAAAATTAAATCCAAACGTCAACTAGCTCTGATACCACTTGATCCCAAAAGATCGTTTACACGACTATGGTTGAGTTATTAAGCATGTGTTGATTAACCAATTAGGAAGCTTAAAGAAAGAGGAAGAATTATAGAAGAATCATAATATCCATATACACATATCCAGATCTGAAATAAAGCATAAGCAACAACAAACCATAAACACCAATGTGATAACAGAGTTCGACAATCTCGCCTACGTTTCTAGGCCTTTTCTCAGTGGGTGAGGTTTTATTATTTCTGTTCGAAGCTCAAAAATTAAATCACAGTCGTGCCAAAAGGTTACAAAACTGATCTGGTATTTTTCTACCATATCTCTAGAACCCAACATAAGAAACAACACTCAAATTGGATGGCTGGAGCTCCAAGAAAAGGCCTGCAAAAGTGCTCTCCTCAACAACTTCCCTGCATAAAAATGGATTTGGCTTGGAAAATATTCAACATAAGCCTACTCTAAACCTCCTCCCATGGCCTCAAGAAGGCCTTCTTTATATAGATCTGAAGTTGGTAACCATATCCCAACTTCCCCCCAAGATATGGCCTCAAAAAGGGCCCAATATCCCCCCAAAATGGATTAAATCCCCTCAATCTGGCTAAAAATCCATTTAAAATCACTATTATATGGTTAGAAAAACCACTTTTGCAAAATTATTGGGGACAAGCCCCTAGTCCTGGGCACGCGACCCCTTTGCATGGTCATATGAATACATGTGGCCAAGCACCAACCCCCTCGGGGCTACGCGATGGCCCTTACCCCACAAACCCTGGTCACCTGTCAAAATTCCATGGGACCAAGTATCGAACTGGGCGCCTGGCCTTTGGTATTACCCCCGAGTCACATGATAATATTTCCCGCTAGTGGTTAGGCCCGAATCCCGTGGCCCCCCAAGATTTCGGTGCTTAATCATATGCAAAGGCCATATGGCCTAGGTTCTTAACTCCGTGTGCATATCCGTTTCGTTGGTCCTGGATTCTAGCCCGCGGTGTAACAAATATATGCCAAATATCCAACAAGCAACGAACACAACCTGTATGGTTGGCACCTGATTGTTAAAATGTTGGCACCCGAGGAGGTCAGAGGTTCAAACCTTATGGATTTCAAATTTGTTTTTGACAACCAACACGACCAATACCTGAGTTCCATGTGGCACCGCTCCATATGCCAACCTACTGCCACGTGTCAAACAAGGATTTTCCTAGCTGTCACATCATCTAGCCTGTCAGCTGACCGTACCCTGCCATGTGTTTCTGTACGGATGTTCCATGTGTCACCCTTATAGTGGTGACACATGTCACTTCTCGATTGGTCCACCTGTCCTATCCACGTCAGTGTCCGTATGCCCAGTGAGCCTGCCACGTCAGCTGGACAAACCCTACCATGTCAGTTGTACGGACCCTGCCACATCAGCACAAACTGTGCCTGCCACATCATCTATACGCCATACAACCTGTACAGTTAGCTTCCACGTGGCACTATACGGGTTGTACAACCATCATTTTTTATGCATGTTTGGCAAAATGAACAGATCGCCATAACTTGAACATATGATGTTTGTTTGATCTCGTTCAAGTTGCATTGGGTTTGTATCGACAAGGCCTATGCACAAGTCCATTTTGAAGCCATTCTAAGAACTTTTATTTTTAGGCCTTTCTGAGCCCCATCAAGCTCCTGGATCCGATTCTGGATCGAGGAATCCATATAATATGACTTAATAAGAAAAGTAGACAACTAGTACTATGCAAAAACATCCATCTATCTTAGTGAAATGTGAACATGGTCCAAATGTGGCCTTTCCTTGATCTTGATTCCAATTTCTTGTTGTGATCCATGTCTTTTTTATGCTACTCTGATATCTCCATGCAGTTATTTTAGTCCTCCATGTGCCTCCAAACTAGTTTCCTCTCTGGTTCCATGTTGGTCCATAATAAGTTTGCTAATGCTCATGCCCTAGCCTTGATAACTGTTGTTTCTCCATGTGGTGTGGGTGGCGATATACAAAATCCTTAATGATCGATTCTTCTTTCTTTGACTCTTCAACATATGGTTCCTTCGTTTCTTCTTCATGTTTATTCTCTTCCTTTGGATTTTATTTAAATGCTTATGTAGTATCTTCCTCTGAATCAACCCTGGACACTTCATATTATGTTTCTTGAGGTACTACAATTTATTTTCCTGCAAGTACTTCTTCATATGCCTCCTTGCACCCTTCATGTTTAATAAGATAAATATATTACAATGTAATTTTCTTTTTTTTCGTATTACAACTTAAAAAAATTCTTTTTCACATTTATATTAATTGTATTGATTAAGTCCATCCATGGATATCTGAAAACAATATCCACATCATCCATATCTAGATAGTATACATATTTGAATGCAACATGCATTTATCCATGATAATCTTGAAATATTTAAAAATTTGAATATTTTCACCTTCAACATATGTGCTTTGAATATTCTTTACATGTTCTTGCAATATTTTAGCCAAATTGACATGGATGAGATTATGATTGCAACTAAGGTTGATAAAAATATTGACCTTCTCTTGTTGAATACATCCATGAACTTGTAATATGAACCTGTCACATGAAAATAAATCCCTAGTGATCTTCTTATCCTTATTCACAACACGAGACCGCTTGTCTAAACATAATTTTTCGTATTCTTCATCGAAAATTTTCATCATCTTGTTATAGTCAAATGACCACCACCATATGGCAATATCATCTTTGAAACCATTTTGTAGATGAACTTTCCATTCCTCTTTGCATAATGAATTTGACTTCATCCATTTTATATTTATTCTTCAATAGTAGGACCATCATGTTTTCCTGTAAAATACATCTTGCTTGAAAACCCAAAAATAGAACTAGGATTTCAAAGAAAATCACTTACTTTTTAATGTAGCTCCTTTATGTAGTTAGGGTATGAGTCTGAAAAGGAAAAATGATTATAAATTATGTTATACCTCTCAAATTGGCTATTATGACCAAAATTATGACATTCCACGACTTCTCTGGATCTAGTGGCACTTGTTTGACTTAAATCTATGTACTCTTTCAAAATATATCCAATTTACAACTTCACGACCATCACAAAATAAAACCTTAAAAAATACTGATTTTAAATTAATGATATCTCCACTTCTTGAACTCCATTTTAAATGTTTTTTTTTGAAATTGGGTATTTTTTTAAGAAGAATTCATATCTATGGTTGGTTTCTTCAAATTCTACATAGAAAGTTTCAAGAATTGACCTAAATATTATTATTCTCTTTTTTCCATAAAAAATATGCAAAAAGAAAAAAAAAATTTCCCACTTTGTGCCCAAAATTTCTCCCACTTCATGCCCAAGAAAGAGCTATAATACCACTTGAGTGAACCTGCATAGATATAAGAGATAATTGATTGTAAAACTTCAAAGATAAACCTTTAAATACTAAATATATCTAAACATTCACCATGAACAATGTTAGCATCAATATTTTTAGGGTAAAACTTAAAGTTTGTCTAAAGTTTGAAAATTCATGCCATGGTCTTGGGAAGATCAAGGCATCCCTGGATGAGTCATAGTTAGTGTGTTAAGGTTTATGAGGTCGGTAATTAAATAAAAAGTGACTTGAATGTCAGTAAGGGGTCTAGCCATAAGTTGGGTTAAAGGGTGTATTGTATTTTTCATAAAACACCATCATAAAAAGCAAAGAATCAAGAGTTTAAAATTCCATCGTGCTCAAAGTTTTGTAATGGTCCATTTTTCCCTAAGTCTAGAATCATATAACAAAAGTGGGAAATTATGTGCTAAGGTCGAGTCATAGGTTAGGGTGAATGTCATGTCAAAGAGGATTATGGTTCATCATCACCTCTCATGAAGTCAGATAAGGGACCATCATGACACTCCATGTCATTTGTACTGTTGCAAGCTTCAAACATGTGCGCGTTGCACAAGTTCCCTGCACAAATTCCTTAATTTGCCTTGAAACATCTTGTCACCTTGGATAAGCACTTCCCATTTCAAATTTCACTCCTTATCCATTCATGCATGTATATTGCCCATCTTTTTTTCTTTCTGCATTGCCTTCATGACCTATGCATAATCCATAGCCTTTCAAATAAGCTTCAAATCTCTATGCTACGCAAATGATCACCCTGCTACACAAATGATGTGTAAAATCCATTCGATATGCAAATCCTATGTGCTTCCATTCACTATGCAAACCTGTTACTTTGTTTTTTGCTGTGCACTCTTCATTCATTTCAATCACTGTCTAAGAGCCTTTCTTGGAGCCCATTGCAAGTTTAGCCTCTAAATGAATTCGCCTTTCATATAACTAGGTTATCTTCATTTGAGCCAAACCCTTATAGCCATCCTACTTTGCTGTGCAAGCTTGCATGCTAAGCATGAAGGTTTTTCTACTTTGAGCAGTCTGGAATTTACTTTTGCAAGGAAGACATTGCAGAACCATGACTTCACAAGGAAATAAGAAATACAAGGGAAGAAACGTGTTTATATATGAACCCCAAGGCTTGAATTTGGTGAAATCAGACCCTACATACATGGTGTCCTTTGAGCAGGTTGGATGCATGAGATTTCGTGAAAGAGTTGAAGGGTACAATGTGCAACTAACCAAGCAACTTGCTTTGAACTTTAATGGTGTCAAGAAAACCATTGCATGTGTCACCTTTCCAGTATCAGAAGAAACCATATCAGCTACTACATAGATTCCTATACAGGGAGAGAAGTGGTTTAAATGTATGCCCTTCGATCCTTTGTTTTATATTGATTTTCTCAAACTTAAGTATAGAAAGCAGAAAATTGGTGCCACCATCCCTAGGGAATACGTTTTGGAACCTTATGAGAATCTTTTGAGGGTAATACAGAGATACTTTACTTATTAGGGTAGGCTTGATAGGGTATATCAATGCCACATAAGGCTCCTTATGCATTTCATAGGGAAAATCCCCCTAAACTTACCCTTCTACCTATATAGAAGCCTGGGAAAAATAGTAGACAAAGTCCAAGCCATGGATGATCAACTAAAGAGTAGCCTGTTCCACTTTTCCCTGGTGAAGCTATTGGTGGTTGGAGAGCTTAGAAATATAAAGGGACTTGGATTCCTTCTTGACCTCAGAAAAAATTTCCCTAGATTCTAAAGGAGATACCCCCTTGTCTATTGAGAAATCAACATCTAATAGTTTAGGGGTGAAAGGAGGAGGTGCTTTTGAAAAGGGAAAATGAAAATAGATTAGAATCCATCACCCATTCAACTAGTTTTGAAGAAAGGAAGAAAAATACAATTCAATGATGAACCCAGGGAGACACATGCTCCCAGTAAACCACTCACCAGGTCATCTACTAGGAGGCTTCCCATACCCACAGTTCAAACAGAGTTTGTTGAAGTTGCAGCCCAGGAGATGGATGAAGAGAAAGTGAAACCAGGGGAGAAAGATTCATACATCAAAGAGATGCAGTAACAACTCAAGAAATCTCAACATGTTATAGCCCAATTCCACAAGGAGAGTAGGGAATTGAAAAGGAAGCTAGAAGAGAAGACTCCTAAAGCACAAGCACAAAAAAAAGGCAGATCTTAAAGTGAAACATCCAAGGGAATTTTTCAAAACCCAGAGACCACAATTGTAGCCAAGCCCACAACACCTCTAACAAGATCCTCATCTAGGAAGAATAGTCCAGACACACAGGGCAAGAAAGCAGTAAGTGAGAGACCTCCTACTTCACCCAAAGAAGGATAAAATAACATAAGAAGGATTAATAAGTAGATGAGGGAAGCTCAATATCTAATAATTAATCTCACAGAATAAAAGAGGATATCATATGAAACAACCATGAAACACTTTAAAGAATGCATATCAACCAGAGAAAATTCTTGTGCAACCCTTTCTAATGCTTAGTCAAAATTGAAGAGAAATGCAACCCTGTTCAGGAAGGTGGGAAATTTAAAGAGACAAAACCTGTCATTGAGAAAAACAAACAAGGCTTTAAGATTACAAGTGAAATTGGATGAAGAAGGTAAGGATAGGCTAAATCTTCTTGTTGAAATTGTAGAAATATGAGTGAGGAAGCCTTATTTTTTGTCCTTTTTGGGTATGGAACCATGTCAAAGTTTTGTTTACATCATCAAAGCTGTGGAAAACATACATTTAATGTTGGTGAAGGGTTGTTTCACCAAGGTGACATGAAATATTTGTTGTGCAAAATCTGTTGTCTTAACTAATAAATAGTCATACATAGCACTTGCGTAGCGAATATTCACTACACAAATGATGTAAGATCACCTGATAAAAAAGGAGGATATATGATGAAATGCATACACGTTTTGAGGTAGAGGCATGGTTCCAAGACGTTTGCTGTCACCTAGATCCACACGAGAAACCACATAATATACATTCGTTATGCAAAGTCATTATGCAAATGCTGTAGCCAACACTTGCACAACAATAATTAGAATTCACTACACAAGGGTGACAAAGTTGTCCAACAGTGCACATGATGACTCTAGGTACCCCCTAGATGGACCCGGTGACTCATCACAACCACATGGTCGAATTTTTCTCAAGATCTATGATTGTGAAGGATACTTTGGTTATGTTATGATTGGAAAAATCAGATTTTCTATTTTTAGTAAATCTTGTAGAAGTTGTTGTTCTCATTGAAAGAAACCAAATCCATGATTCTAGGATGTAGTAGTTCGAACCCTAGCAACCAAGTGTGGCATTAGTTTTCTATATATGTTTATTATTTTCATGTAAAGAAGGGTGAGTTGGCATAAGTATCTAGACATTTTTATCTTCATTGTAATTTTCTGAATATGATAGAAATGCAAATGCAGAAGTCCTGAACTCTTTATGAAAAAGATTTTAATGGTGGTGATTTGAAGACTGTTCTCTTATCTTTGTATGTATTTATCGTGTCCTTACTTTCATATTCACTTTTCTTCTATTTAAATTGGATAATTAAGGGTCTAGAATTCATCGAATGGTGCTATAGACTTAAGTGATTTAAACTCTGTTTATCTTCTTAACTAAGGTCATAATTAATCTTTCATGGTGCTCTAATTCTGTTATGTGTTTCTGTTCCTCTTTCACCATACATAATCAAACTCAAAACTGAAAGTTCATCGCCTTATTTAGCCTTTGTTCCCTTGGGAGTTCTACCTACCAGTCATTGTTTTCTTTTGTTTTCAGGGGTTGGCTCCATAGCCCTAGAGATACTATACCTCCTTTCCAGCAAACCTTGAAAAAACTACCTCAATCATCTAAACCTAGTCACTAGTTCAAAAAAAATCTATCTATCAGAGATCAAGTCTCAGAGAGAGCCCTCTCTAGTTTGGAAGGGATAGCTTCCAATCTTAAAGTTGGTTTGTAGGTTACCTTTGTAAGTTGTTTCCTCAGCCAAAACAATTTACTCAGTGCTAACAAACAACATAATAATATAGAGATAAGAACCCTTAAGGTAGGGTAACATAATCAAATATTCCTTATGGAAGGAATCACTCCACAATCCATGCTTTCTACAAGACAATACAATCAGACACATGCCTCCAATACAATGATACTAATGTGTATTTATACCATCTCTTGAGTATTCATAGGATTCTTATGCCAACTACCCATTATTATAATGTTATTTATTTTTAATTACATAATGGGCCTATTCCAATATTATGACCACATTACATTCACTATCCCCTTAGGTACCTCATATTATCCCATAATATCATCTCAAGGTACATTGCATTCAGGGTGCCCATTAATGGATGACATAGACCTAGACGTTGATTCAACTCAATTCTTGTAACCAAAGGTTGATTCAGTTCAATATTGGAAACCCATGGTCACAAGGTAGAGGTGGGAGTTGGAGAGGAAGGATGAAGAAACAAAATAAAGGAAAAAATGAAAGGCAAGATGGGGGTAAGTGAAGTGAAATGAGGGTTATGATAGGGGTAATGGATAAGGTAGGGAAATAAAGAGGGAATGAGGGAGGATTTAATGGTTAGAGGAAAAGGATTTGTTTGCATGATTAAAAACTAGATACACCCATTAAAATGAAATCAACCAATCAAGAATTTTAATTATGAACTAATTAATATTTTAGAAGACCTCATAGTCAAAAGGGGGGTGTAAGGGTGGGAGTAAAGGATTTCATTTGCACCATTAACATCTAGTTGTTAATATATTTAGACACTTTGGATTCAGTTAAGATCAACTTGGTATAATGGGTCTTTAGGTAAAAGTGCGTTTCTTTAATATTTCATTAGTATGCATTTGTAGTTATGTAATCCGACCTTTACAATATTTTTTAAACATAAAGTGATTTGACGACTCATAATCTCATCGATACTGATTGTCATATTGATTCGTGGCTTAACAATTGATTGGTCCATGATCTCTATTTAAAGAGCATGGAGGGTCATTTTTTGAAGATCAATTGTGAGAAACTCTTATGTACAATTTTTACTTTTGCATTAATATATTGCCTCAAGTGGGCATGTTGGTTGGGGTTGTGAATTGTTTCCTTCCTAAAAGTTTTTAACCACATAAAAACATTGGTGTATTGATATTTGATCTGGTTGTGTGACTGGTTTCCTAAGGTGTTCGTCATGTGTGGAAATGTGTTGTTTTGTTGAACATGGGATCATAGCCCATTTGAAGATTTTCTCCATTGTTGATCGAGATGTTAAACTCATGTTGATGCATTTATAGATTTTTCTATTTCTGGGCTGAGTAGACTATTCCATTGCATCTGGAGCGCTACTTTCATTTGTAAACACTTTTCATTTCACTCATAAAAGGCTTCACTCAAACAAGGTTTCTAATTTCCCAAGATACATCTCCTCCATAAAATTTTCTATATATTTAATATTATCTCATTTGGTTGAAAGTTACTTTACTTCATAAGAAGTCTTGAGTTCATTTTTTTTTTAAGATTGATTTTGAAAAAAATCATGCAACCTTGAATTATCTCATAACTTTATTGTAAAGTGCATTTCACTTAAATTATAAAAGTGGATAAACATAAAGTAAATTTAATATATTTTTTTAAGTTATTTTTTGCATGCTACTTTAATTTATAAAATAACTTCATTGTGAAAGTGATTCTCATTTATTTTATAAAAATGAGTCACTTTATAAATAAGTGCCATTGTAATGGTGATGTCCTTGCCAAATAGTGTTTTTGCAGCAATTTTTTTTTGTGCATTGTTGCACGTGAAGTAATGGTGAGCAATGCACGTGAAATAGTAGTGATGTCGCACATGGTGAACAATGCATGTGAAGTAGTGGTGATGTAGCACATGAAGTAGTGGTGATGTCTCTTGATGCTAGTAGATCTGTTGATGTTGGTAGATTTGGTATTGGTGTTGCATGGAGAAATGAAAAATACCAACAATCAATCGACGACTAATAACAAAGAGGATTAATTTCCTATCCGAGTTCCTTGCACTGATGTTTGTTTGTCTTGAGATATCTTGGAGAGAGAGAGCGTGTTGCAACAAATGCAACATACCACGATTCTACTTCAGATATGAAGTGCATGCGAGTGTTTATATTTGATTAAATGAGCTTAGGTAGATAAGTTACAATGAAGATAAGTTGGACAATAACTTACAGTTTATATCCTTAAATTTACATAACTTTTGATATCGATAACAACACATCTATTAATTAATTATCGAACCAACCAATCTTAACGATATAACTGTGAGTTACAAACTACTGACGTAGGAGAAAGGAAGGCCTTTACTTATGGTAGTGTTGTGGGAAATTACTATGAATTTATGTTAAAACCTAACGATGGCTTATTATTTGTACTATTTATGAAGTCTACCATTAAAGATTTACAAATACATTTTGTACTATCTCATTCCATTGTCTAGTAAAGGAATTATTGCAAGGTAAATGAAATATCATAGAATGTTGTTTTTGTTATTATTTGGAAACACTAATGTATGTTTTTATATTATTGGTAACAAGTTATACAACTCTAGGAGCATGAGAATGTTTGGAATTTATCAATGAAAAATTTATGTTAATGAATGGAGAAATCCAGGTTAATCTTAATGATAAGGGTAATTTTCTTAGAAAACTAATTGTTATAATTGATTTATATTAAATTATTCACATAATATATATCTTACGACTTGCGCGTTAAATATTTGTGTAAATGACTTATTCATAAATACGCAAGATAATGCTTAGATATTTATCCTTGTGTCGTCAGTTAGATTTCTTGTTGTGTCATATCTTCATGAAGTACTTAATAAACTAACCTGGTAATCTTACCTAAGTGTTGTGTCAATTTTCTCGTATTAAAAACGACATTAACTTAGTTATTTCATGTATAATGCTACTTTGTTATTTTGTTTACGTTTAATTGTTCATTAAACATGGGAGAGGATTTACAGAATATGATTGGAGTTATGGGAATTAGATACCTCCTTGTTCCTTAGAACAATCGTCAGTCTTGAGACCTTAAATGGTCAAAATCAATTAGATGAATCCTTGACTTGAGCGTTGATTATGTGTCTTGGAGGTCCTAACCTTGTAGGGTAGGTTGGGTGGGTAGACATCTTTTATTATCTCTATGTGATGTAGTTGATCTATGAATAACAATGATGTTGTATCTGAATCTTGTTGTGTAGTGAGATAGTTGAGAATATAATGTGTAAATATTGATGTATGTTATTTTTCGTGTAACACTTGTCCTAAATGATGTTTCAATTTTTTTTTTCACTACTGTAATCACTTACATTATGTCTTAACATAGGGGATTTTACATATGGTATTAGAGCGGGTTCATCCCTATGACAAGGGACTCGTTACACCTTCCACTGTGTTAAATTAAATGATTAAAGATGTATCACTAATTAATTTTGAAATTTTCCATTAAGGTAATCATGGTTAGAGGTTGCAAGGGAAGTAGATGTCGTGGTGTGGGAGGAAGAGGTGTGCCTCCTCTGATAGTATCCATGCTAGAGTTATCTAACCCTCAAGGAGATGAGAAAACTACTGAGCAGGAGTAGGTTGCTGTGGGAGATGTGGTAGGTATGATGATATCCTTGCAGAGGATGTCAGAGGCGTTGATCAAATGCCTGGATCGAGATGAGGGAAGAGTATCTGTGCCCAATGAAAGTTCATAGTGCACTCCAACTGGTAGTAATAGTATACATAGAGAACTCGAGAAAGTGAAGTTTCCCAAGTTTTGGGGTGCCATGGATGACTTAGCTGCCGAGGCATGGTTGGAGAACATGGCGATGTGCTTCACACTAAGTTATTACACCTCCAATATGACAGTTCACATGACAGTATTTCAACTGAAAGAGAGTGCTCTACTTTGGTGGAAGACACTCCTACCTAAACTAAACATGGTCGTTGAATACGTGTCATGAGAATTGTTCGAGGAACAATTTCGAGAGAGGTATTTGTCGGATGAATTCATAGAGTGCCAACTTAATGAGGTCAATTCCTTATGACAAGGTATTCGTATGGTGACAGAGTATGAGGTCAAGCTCATGGAGCCACTTAGGTATGCTCCACATATGAACACATAGAAGTTAAAGGTCAACAAGTTTGTGTTCGGCCTTAAATTCAACATTTGTGTGAAGGTGAGGATCCTAATTCCTCAGAAGTTACATGATGCATTTCAGAAGGCCCTCATAGTTGAGAAAGATATGAAAAATGGGGGTCAGGGAAGGACTCCTTCTAGATAGACTGGAAAATTGACATCAGGAGTACAACAACATCAGACACAATCCAGATAGACTTCTGGGCATTGAGATACGCCTAGAGGACCTATGTTCTCGACACCGTGATGACATATTACTCACTAGAGGACTCCTTATAGAGCACCACAACAAAAAAAACAACTTCATCCGCATAAACAACAACAATTTAATCTTGTT
>JZKD02S0363103.1:8390-18775 GCA_000966675.3 Picea glauca | reverse complement strand
AGTTGATGGAAATCAAAGCATGGCTAGAATTGCCTTTCTTGAGATTCTGATCTTCTGGCTTCTTCTTCTTGGCACCCTCAGGGATGCGATATCCAAGGTTGTTTTTTTGAAGTATTTGTTCCATTTGATCTATCTGTTTCTGCATACATACAAATTCTATATGGAATCCTTTATGGAAATAAGTGCATTTCTCCCCTTTTCTTCCCTTTCCACCTTTGGATTCAGAGGCATCGTTGAAGGGTTTTGAGTACCCTTCCTTCTTTGGATTTGCATATGATTTCCTTTTGTCTTTGTATTTAGATTTTTGATATTGATGATCACTGTCATTTTGCACAATAAGTGTATGTGTCTTTGGGCCTTTTATTTTTCCCATATTGATGAGCTTGTTCTTCTCTTGTTTCAGAGACTCGATAAAGGCCTCAAGAGAGGGCATTGCCTAGGTGGCTCTAGAGGTGAGCCTAGCTGAATGAAATGTAGATACAAACACTGATTATTCCAAACCAAGTTTGGAGATAATGGTAAGAACCATTTGTTTCTCCTCCTTAGATTTTTCAACCACGCAAGCCTTGAGCTGCGACAACAAATCTTGGAGATTGTTGAAGCTTTTTGGATCCAAAGTGAGAAATTCCACCTTGAGCATGTGTCCCCTCATCTCATCCTATTTTCCAAAAATCCCTTCCATGGTGGTCCAGGCTTCATTAGGATTTTTACAGGAGGATATGTGAAAGAGGAGTTCAAGAGAAATGAGACTGCAAATAGTTCCAAATGCTTCATCCATTTGATTTAGATACTGGGATTTTTCTATGGATGATGTTGGTTTGGTTTATGTGTTCATGGTTAACTTGTATAATCCTATGCCTCAAAGATGAATTATCATATTCTCCTTCCATGCAAAGAAATTGTATGGTGTAAGAATGAATTATTTTGGAAATTCCATTTTTCCGCTCTCTTCAATCTTTGGTACCCGCAAAAATAATTTGGTGTGTCTTTTCCCTAGCAACTTGTCGGCTATGATACCATGTAAATGTGTTGAACCTGCACATAATAGATCTATCTAGAAAATGACATACACAATTTGCAGAGAAAATATGAGAAAAGAGAAGCATGAGAGAAAGAATGGAAGAATTCTCACGAACTAAATGAATGAATGATAATTTACACATGCTATACTCTATATAACTCAAATAATGCGCACTGGGGGAGAATCCAACATGCCATAATGGTGGTCTAAAGTGATATGGACACACACCAATAGTTATGGGAGTACACTGCCACCTAATATAGTCTCTCAGGCAGTTACGAGAGTGAACTACCACCTAGTCTGAGTTAACTAGTCTCTCAGTCTTCAATTAATTGACTGAAACAAAGAGAAGCGAGGAGGAGATCAAGGAATCATGAGTAATGCGATATTTTGGTGATGATACCAAGGAAAATTCACATTAGCTGGCGATGATCCCAATGTGGCATCTAGACTCCACTCAATTGATCAAACTGAAGTGTGAACTGAATAGAATATTCTCCTAGAGGAATATTCTCCCTAACCTATAGGATATTGAATAATGACTAATAAACATAGGGAAAACCTTGGGAAAAAGAATTCCTAGGTGTGTGTGAAGTATCTCCAACACTTATTTCTTTCATAGTTTATGTAGGTCAAGATTCTTCCACGAGAGATAACAGTTCAATAGTCTAGCCACAAAGGTTACAAACATTAGAAAACATATTTTCCCCTTCGAATTTGCATAGGTTTTCCTTTTAATAAGGCAAAGTGCTCATAGGATTTTGGTATCCTTTCTAGAATTGTAATTAGATTGCAGATAGCTCTTCAAGCTTGCTTGCCTTGAACATAAATGGAATTTTCAACCCATTTACTTGTTCATTGCTTCTACAATATTTCTTCATGTCTATGTTGTTCTATATCTTCAAATTTATATATCAAAATTATTTTCAAATCTAAGTTTCTAATGTTTTCTTACTTGGAAAGAGCCATAGGCCTCAAAGGTTAGAGCCCAAGCTCTAATGCCCTATGTAATGCTCACCAAAAGAAAAAGAAAAAGAAAAAGAAGAAAACATTAAATATAAGTGTATAGTGAAAAAAATTAATTACAAAGATACATAATTAACCAACAATAGATATATTTTTTTCAATGGAACACACATCTCGGGAAACCCTCCAAGTACTTCCCCTCATTTTAAGGATGGTACGGGAGGTAAACCGACTGGTTGCAGTTTTGGAAACCTAACCTGGCGGGGACATTAAGTGAGGCCCAATATTATCTTACAGAGGCAACCAACTCGAGGACTTGACCTCGAGACCTTTTGCATGCAATTCAGAGCTCTCAACCACTTGAGCTAACCCACTAGGTTACAATAGATATATATTAACCAACAATACAATACATATATATCAACCAACAAAATTTCTATCTAATACGGTAAAATCCAACAATGCATTTATGTAATCTACAAGTAACTCAAATGGCTACATGTACTAGAAATTAAGAAGAACTAGAAGACATACCTAGATGTAACAAGTTGATATTGGACTTATAGAGAAATAAAAATGCACCAACTTCCTCCAAGTAGTAGTAGAACATACAACAAATTTTGGAGGACAACTCTCCTCACATCCAACCCCTTAGTCAAATATTGAAATGCCATAAGCCCTCAATCACTAAGGTTATGCCACTTAAAAATCAATACCTCCCTTCAACGCTCCATGTATCTAGTATTTGTACTAGAAAAATATCCTCGAAAGCAAGGTGCAAACCTAAATCCCAAAAATGGAATCCCCTTCAATGCTACTCCATCCCCCATATATCTCCTAAATTTAGCCCACAATGTTAAATACAAAATATTATTTATTGTCATGCACTGTAACAACCCTCCTACCCAGGAGGGTGTTACTTGTTTACATGCATATTTGTTTTCTTTCTAGGAGTAAACAACTAAATAAAAGCCCCAAATAATTAATTTCAAAACAACAAGTGTAACCATGAAACCATCAAATAATCATGACTAGAAATTAATGTAATCATAACTACATCCATGAAATACATCAAGAAAATAAATTATAACAACATAAATGCATTAAGTATATGTGGATCCTACACCTTGTCAAAGTCTAATTTCTCTTCCAGATAATAATTCCACAAGCCAACTGTCAACCAAGGGGATATCACACCTAAGGGTGTATTTTCCACCCAATGAATGCAATCACTTGAATCGATGCTACCCCCCGAGCAAGGCTTAAGCTCAATGAGGTGAGGGATAGGGTAATGAAGTACTCAACAAATGGCTCACTCAACTCACATAATATTACAAGGTCATGCAACCAATTGATCAACTATATTGTAGTTGAGAGACTCTTATACTTACAAGAACACCACTTCCATCCCATGATGAATACCCTTGGTCAAGCATATCATACTTGGCAGTGATGAATATTTGTAAGGATATTATAACCACCCTTTTCCTTAATGAATACCCTTGGTTAAGAAAGTATCATACATGGAAGTGGCATCCAAAAGGCCCAATATAATAACAATTTCTAATCACATATGAGAATCAGTACCACTAGACAATAAGTACACTCCCAACCTCTTTATTCACGCAGATTAAGCTAGATAAACTATCAGAGTTCTCCCAATAGGTCACAATCTAGAATCAAATCTTTGTCTCACGTAATGTACTCAGTCMCCCCCCCCCCAACCATCCTGCCTTACCTAAGGATGTACCTTTTTTTCTAACCTCTCAAGGATGTCACAACTCCCTCCCAAGATTTCTTCTTAGCCTTCTCATTCCATACCAAATTATTCTTAGGTAAAATTTGGCCTAGGGATAGGGTTACAAGTGTCAAAAAGTGGTTCAAATGTGAATTACCATTTTCTCCCTTTGTTGTTTTATACCATAGATAACTTTCGCTAGCCTTTTCAAGTCCTATTTTCCTTCCCAAAGGTTCCTAGGCTCTAGGATTAGGTGATCACATTCATTGAACATGATCCCCTTTCCCTTGGAACATGTGATTCCCAACCTCTTCATAAATGTCTCAACCTACAAGAAGTTAGCTAAATTTTTAGTAATACCAATATATATGCAACGTGAATCATAATAATTATCANAGTTGATGGAAATCAAAGCATGGCTAGAATTGCCTTTCTTGAGATTCTGATCTTCTGGCTTCTTCTTCTTGGCACCCTCAGGGATGCGATATCCAAGGTTGTTTTTTTGAAGTATTTGTTCCATTTGATCTATCTGTTTCTGCATACATACAAATTCTATATGGAATCCTTTATGGAAATAAGTGCATTTCTCCCCTTTTCTTCCCTTTCCACCTTTGGATTCAGAGGCATCGTTGAAGGGTTTTGAGTACCCTTCCTTCTTTGGATTTGCATATGATTTCCTTTTGTCTTTGTATTTAGATTTTTGATATTGATGATCACTGTCATTTTGCACAATAAGTGTATGTGTCTTTGGGCCTTTTATTTTTCCCATATTGATGAGCTTGTTCTTCTCTTGTTTCAGAGACTCGATAAAGGCCTCAAGAGAGGGCATTGCCTAGGTGGCTCTAGAGGTGAGCCTAGCTGAATGAAATGTAGATACAAACACTGATTATTCCAAACCAAGTTTGGAGATAATGGTAAGAACCATTTGTTTCTCCTCCTTAGATTTTTCAACCACGCAAGCCTTGAGCTGCGACAACAAATCTTGGAGATTGTTGAAGCTTTTTGGATCCAAAGTGAGAAATTCCACCTTGAGCATGTGTCCCCTCATCTCATCCTATTTTCCAAAAATCCCTTCCATGGTGGTCCAGGCTTCATTAGGATTTTTACAGGAGGATATGTGAAAGAGGAGTTCAAGAGAAATGAGACTGCAAATAGTTCCAAATGCTTCATCCATTTGATTTAGATACTGGGATTTTTCTATGGATGATGTTGGTTTGGTTTATGTGTTCATGGTTAACTTGTATAATCCTATGCCTCAAAGATGAATTATCATATTCTCCTTCCATGCAAAGAAATTGTATGGTGTAAGAATGAATTATTTTGGAAATTCCATTTTTCCGCTCTCTTCAATCTTTGGTACCCGCAAAAATAATTTGGTGTGTCTTTTCCCTAGCAACTTGTCGGCTATGATACCATGTAAATGTGTTGAACCTGCACATAATAGATCTATCTAGAAAATGACATACACAATTTGCAGAGAAAATATGAGAAAAGAGAAGCATGAGAGAAAGAATGGAAGAATTCTCACGAACTAAATGAATGAATGATAATTTACACATGCTATACTCTATATAACTCAAATAATGCGCACTGGGGGAGAATCCAACATGCCATAATGGTGGTCTAAAGTGATATGGACACACACCAATAGTTATGGGAGTACACTGCCACCTAATATAGTCTCTCAGGCAGTTACGAGAGTGAACTACCACCTAGTCTGAGTTAACTAGTCTCTCAGTCTTCAATTAATTGACTGAAACAAAGAGAAGCGAGGAGGAGATCAAGGAATCATGAGTAATGCGATATTTTGGTGATGATACCAAGGAAAATTCACATTAGCTGGCGATGATCCCAATGTGGCATCTAGACTCCACTCAATTGATCAAACTGAAGTGTGAACTGAATAGAATATTCTCCTAGAGGAATATTCTCCCTAACCTATAGGATATTGAATAATGACTAATAAACATAGGGAAAACCTTGGGAAAAAGAATTCCTAGGTGTGTGTGAAGTATCTCCAACACTTATTTCTTTCATAGTTTATGTAGGTCAAGATTCTTCCACGAGAGATAACAGTTCAATAGTCTAGCCACAAAGGTTACAAACATTAGAAAACATATTTTCCCCTTCGAATTTGCATAGGTTTTCCTTTTAATAAGGCAAAGTGCTCATAGGATTTTGGTATCCTTTCTAGAATTGTAATTAGATTGCAGATAGCTCTTCAAGCTTGCTTGCCTTGAACATAAATGGAATTTTCAACCCATTTACTTGTTCATTGCTTCTACAATATTTCTTCATGTCTATGTTGTTCTATATCTTCAAATTTATATATCAAAATTATTTTCAAATCTAAGTTTCTAATGTTTTCTTACTTGGAAAGAGCCATAGGCCTCAAAGGTTAGAGCCCAAGCTCTAATGCCCTATGTAATGCTCACCAAAAGAAAAAGAAAAAGAAAAAGAAGAAAACATTAAATATAAGTGTATAGTGAAAAAAATTAATTACAAAGATACATAATTAACCAACAATAGATATATTTTTTTCAATGGAACACACATCTCGGGAAACCCTCCAAGTACTTCCCCTCATTTTAAGGATGGTACGGGAGGTAAACCGACTGGTTGCAGTTTTGGAAACCTAACCTGGCGGGGACATTAAGTGAGGCCCAATATTATCTTACAGAGGCAACCAACTCGAGGACTTGACCTCGAGACCTTTTGCATGCAATTCAGAGCTCTCAACCACTTGAGCTAACCCACTAGGTTACAATAGATATATATTAACCAACAATACAATACATATATATCAACCAACAAAATTTCTATCTAATACGGTAAAATCCAACAATGCATTTATGTAATCTACAAGTAACTCAAATGGCTACATGTACTAGAAATTAAGAAGAACTAGAAGACATACCTAGATGTAACAAGTTGATATTGGACTTATAGAGAAATAAAAATGCACCAACTTCCTCCAAGTAGTAGTAGAACATACAACAAATTTTGGAGGACAACTCTCCTCACATCCAACCCCTTAGTCAAATATTGAAATGCCATAAGCCCTCAATCACTAAGGTTATGCCACTTAAAAATCAATACCTCCCTTCAACTCTCCATGTATCTAGTATTTGTACTAGAAAAATATCCTCGAAAGCAAGGTGCAAACCTAAATCCAAAAAATGGAATCCCCTTCAATGCTACTCCATCCCCCATATATCTCCTAAATTTAGCTCACAATGTTAAATACAAAATATTATTTATTGTCATGCATTGTAACAACCCTCCTACCCAGGAGGGTGTTACTTGCTTACATGCATATTTGTTTTCTTTCTAGGAGTAAACAACTAAATAAATGCCCAAAATTATTAATTTCAAAACAACAAGTGTAACCATGAAACCATCAAATAATCATCACTAGAAATTAATGTAATCATAACTGCATCCATGAAATACATCAAGAAAATAAATTATAACAACATAAATGCATTAAGTATATGTGGATCCTACACCTTGTCAAAGTCTAATTTCTCTTCCAGATAATAATTTCACAAGCCAACTGTCAACCAAGGGGATATCACACCTAAGGGTGTATTTTCCACCCAACCAATGCAATCACTTGAATCGATGCTACCCCCCGAGAAAGGCTCAAGCTCAATGAGGTGAGGGATAGGGTAATGAAGTACTCAACAAATGGCTCACTCAACTCACATAATATTACAAGGTCATGCAACCAATTGATCAACCATAGTGTAGTTGAGAGACTCTTATACTTACAAGAACACCACTTCCATCCCATGATGAATACCCTTGGTCAAGCATATCATACTTGACAGTGATGAATATTTGTAAGGATATTATAACCACCCTTTTCCTTGATGAATACCCTTGGTTAAGAAAGTATCATACATGGAAGTGGCATCCAAAAGGCCCAAAATAATAACAATTTCTAATCACAAATGAGAATTAGTACCACTAGATAATAAGTACACTCCCAACTTCTTTATTCACACAAATTAGGCTAGATAAACTATCAGAGTTCTCCCAATAGGTCACAATCTAGAATCAAATCTTTGTCTCAAGTAATGTACTCAATCATCCCCCCCAACCCATCCCGCCTTACCTAAGGATGCACCTTTTTTTCTAACCTCTCAAGGATGTCACAACTCCCTCCCAATATTTCTTCTTAGCCTTCTCATTCCATACCAAATTATTCTTAGGTAAAATTTGGCCTAGGGATAGGGTTACAAGTGTCAAAAAGTGGTTCAAATGTGAATTACCATTTTCTCCCTTTGTTTTTTTTTACCATAGATAACTTTCGCTAGCCTTTTCAAGTCCTCTTTTCCTTCCCAAAGGTTCCTAGGATCTAGGATTAGGTGATCACATTCATTGAACATGATCCCCTTTCCCTTGGAATATGTGATTCTCAACCTCTTCATAAATGTCTCAACCTACAAGAGGTTAGCTAAATTTTTAGTAATACCAATATATATGCAATGTGAATCATAATAATTATCACGGTTTAGAAATTATTCAAAATAGAAAAGTACATAATCACACACACACACACACACACACACACACACACACACACACACATGTGTGTGTGTGTGTGTGCCATCTTCAAAGTAACATAAGTGTTGTAACAATATTATTATGACATAAAGAAAATACTCCTAATAATCATTAAGTAACTACAAATGTTTTATTGTTCAATATAATTAAACATCAACAAAGGAAATCAATAAGTGGATAATGAGTCCAAAACATCATCTCCTAACAAACATCACATGGGAATAATACTAATGAATAACCAAAAGCAGGATCAACATTACGATTGTCACACACTAGGGGTGTTACAATCCTCCCCCTCTAAAAAGGCTACATCCTTGGAGTCGAGTCATCACTAAACAAATGGGGACAAATATTTCTAGTCTTTGATTCTAATTCCTAGGTGTCATATTCCTCTGAGTAGCGTTGCTAGTGGGCATTGACCCACTCTATAACTATGTTTCATAGGTGTTATTGTTTAGTTCCAACTATCATTAGGGGTTCGATGGTAACTCCCCTCTGTCCTTCATAGTGTATAACATTTAAACCTAATACATGGTTAGAGTTGTGCACATATTTCTTAAGCAAGGATGCATAAAAAACATCATGAGTGGTTAGGTGCAGTGGTAAATCCACTTTGTAAGTAATCTATGTCAAAATATCAAAAGGTCCACAATATCTTGGTGCCAACTTCAATTTTCTTAGGCATAAAGAACTCCTTTTTGGCTTCACTCTGGGGAACACCTTTTTTCCAACTTTGAAGGTTTGTTTTGACCTCTTTTTATCTATGTATTTCTTCTACCTATCCTAGGCTACTCTTTTTATACTTTGTTGCAATTATTTCACTATGCACTCCATTTCTTCTATGATGCCACTTCCTTGAGTCAATCATGCTTATAGGTTGTCCCAACTAATTTAGGAATTACACTTTTGTCCATACAAGACTTCAAATGGACTCCTCTTAAGGGTATGGTGTTCTCATTATTGTAGGAAAATTCCACTAAGGGAAGACACTCTTCACAACTTCTTCGTTGATTAATCACATACATATTCAGCATATCTCCTAGACTTATGTTGACCCTTTCTATCTAACCATCCATCTTCAGATGGTAAGTTGTACTAAAACTTAGCTTTGTGCACAAATCTCAAAATAGACTCTACCATAAATTAGAGGTAAACTTTGAGTTGCAATCTGTTACAATTAGTTTCCACACGCCATGTAGCCTTACCACCTCTTGGATGAAAATTCAAGTAATATCACATGCTTGATTAGTAGTCTTGACCGGAATGAGATGGCATATCTTTGTCGAACAATCAATTATTACCAATATTAGGTCATTTCCCTTGGGAGTACTCAATAATCTAGAAATTAAATCCATGGATACTTATTCCCACTTCCAAGATGTTACATCTAGGAGATTCAACTTCCCAGTAGAATGTTGATGATCCACCTTCATCTGCTAGTGTTTGTTGATGAAAATGAATGGATATCATTATACCGACATTTTTTTAATCTTGTTGGGCTAAAGCAAGATAGGCGGGACCGTTACCCTATGATTATAGGCTTTTTAACGAAAATATCAATTATTCCTCAAGCAATATGTACTTGGGCCCAATGTTGTCTTTTATTGTGTTTTGACAAAGAAATGAAGAAATGTTAAAAAATAAATTTATAGAAGATTTAATGAATAATCATGAAACAAAATATGAAATAAAGATTATACATACAGTCCAAAATGAGACCCAAAACCATCAAAAGATTTCATTAATTCAGTTCTTAATTACAACCAAAATCATTCTTTTATACCCCATAATGGATAAGGACCAAAATAAGACTTAGAAGTCAAAGGTGGAATGTTGCATCACATAGAGATGACTGGTGTCTTCTAAGTAAAACCAAGACTAAGAAAAACTGGATCAACAAGCCACAATATGCCATTGTTTTGACTCAACATAAAATTCCTAATTAGCACTGAAAGTTAATTCAGAAATCCAATAAGAATTCATAGACTATAAAAAAAACAAATGATCAACCTTTTGAATCAAGTGAATAATCTATGCTTCTTGGTCCTTCTTATTGCCACCTTCAGTAAGACCCTACTATCAACAATA
>JZKD02S0363092.1:0-18775 GCA_000966675.3 Picea glauca | reverse complement strand
TTTATCTACGGAGGGATTCAAGATGCCTAGGCCGATCCATATACAGATGATGTCTGATGTTGTACCACTCAAAGGGGTACCAAAAAGGGTTACAATGGTGGCCAATAGATGTGCGCTTAAGTACCACTTGTATTTCATGCGTGTATTACTCCTCGACCACAAGTTTATGTGCGTAATGACATATATCTGTAGCTTAAAGATGTCATAATATGTCTCTACCTAAAAAGATTACCCACAATTTCTTCCAAGGAAAGCGCTCTGATACCAATTGCAATATTCTTGGTACAATATATTATGCAGAATAGAAAATATCTAGAAAACAATGACAAAATAATAATGATTTATCCAAAAAAATATGAGAAGAACATCAGAATAACACTAGAATAAGCACTAGGAAGAGAAAATTTATTATGATAGAAATGTTCACTTGCCTCTTTGAGGGGGAAACCTCCAGTAGAGAAGAGCTCTTTTACAATAATATCCAAGACAAAACTTCTCATACCCTCGACTCTTATTTATACTAAATTTGTCTACCATATGAACAATCTAGAGGAAGGTCTTCTAGAAACAGAAGATTCTATTAGGTCTTCTTACATTTGACTTATTCTTTCTTATTTCTAGGCCTTATTAATATTGGCCATTATTACATGGAAAATATATTATTCCTACTACATGAGGAGTTAGGGAGGTTAAGTCCCTAACAATGCATCACATATATAATTCATCATGCATTACATAAATTAAATAAACAACAAGATGCTCTTGTTGAATATGTCAAGAGTATTCTTGTTGAGCCTATCAAGAGTATATTCATGAGGAGAATTTTCTTGTATAATTTATGAGGAGAATTTTCTTGTAGAATTTGTGAAGAGTATATATTCATGAAGAGAATTTATTAGTTGAGTTTGTTAAAAATATGAAGAGAATTTATTAGTTGAGTTTGTTAAAAATATGTATTGTTGAGGATAATTTACTATAGTCCAAGAGTTTAAAGAGAATCCCAAAAGACTAAAAGCTATTAAGTAATAAGAGACCATCATTCATATTATATTTTTAATATGAAAAAACCATACAATTATTGAGTCCATAATGCTATCATAGGCATAAGAGGGTATTTGTCATAAGTTTTTTTTTATATAATTAATAATTAAAAGTACAAAATAAGTAAAGGATGAAAAAAAGGAACGATGGGATTTTTTTTTAAAGAATAATGTATATAAGAATATGCAAGTCAAGAAAGTTTTTGATAAAGATGATAGAATTCCTAAGATTCATGAGCTTATAGGAGGGGATAACATCCTCCTCCTTTATGTTTATGGTATAAATAACAAAATTGTTGAAACTTCATCCTCCTTTATGTTTATGGTATAAATTTGAAATCCTTGAGATGGAAAATATTAAGGAAATCTTCACTCCTACATATGCCATTAGTACTTTGTTTACTTTTGTGAAGTTATTTTTCATCCCTATCAACAAAAGGGAGTTTACCAAACTCCTTTCTCACGTGGAAGGCTTACCATTAATTTAAGGTCAATATTAAAAAGAATTTTGCAAATATCTTTTATATTTTTATTTATTTTAGGAATATATTTTCTTAAAACCAAAAAATACATTTGCATCAAATTTACTAAGATGTTTTAATGGAGGTTATAGAAATTAAAAATGATGTTAAATAACTTAATATATATGATGAATTAAATTTGAGTAGGAAGCCATTATTTTTAATTGAAAATTCATATTCAATCTAAACTAATGCTATGGGAAAAAAGGTCTGCGGTTATGGAGCGTTTTCTCTGCATCGGACTGAAGTTTACAAATGATCACTTTCCTTCGACCTGCGATTAGGAATCTTTCCCTTTATTATCAGTTCCATGTCTGACCTTTCCCCATTCTATTTCCCTGTAGTCTTTTTCCCGGCGTTTCCTCCCTAACACACTAATAATGGAAGCATCCATCCTACAAACCGTGTTAGATTCTGGCACAAATAGGAAGCTAGCCCCACTGGATTTTGTGGCACCTGAGGAAATGACAGGTGTAGGTATTTCTGTACAGCTGGTGGGTGTGGGGTTTTCACCTATGCTTCTTCTTTTTTCTCCTTCGCTTGAACCAAAACCCCCTTCTCAGACTTCTCAGCTCAACGAATTTCTTTTTGGATATTTCACCGAACCTTGGTTTTTTGGGGATAAAAAACACCCTGGGTGGCTCACTACCTCCTCTCATTCCGCACCGGGCTACATATTTAGACTGGTTTAGCCAATATGAAAGGGGACTAATACTCTCTCCTTCTGCATCCCCACGTGATACTCTTCTCCCCAGAAATAGCACAGGTTCTTCTGTTTTCACAAAAAAGGGCCAAGATGTTTCTACAACCTTCCCCTCCAACAAGGGTTTCATCTCATCCCTATTAGAAGATGATGAACATAGATGATGTTATTAGATACCCTTCTCCAAAGAACATTCAAGGGAGCCTCTCTCTCACTCAAACGATAGGTCGGTTCACGGTGGCACACGATCATGGGCAGAAGGATCTAGGCTTAAGAGTAAAAACCTAAAATCAAAAGGAAGGATTGGGAACCTGGCCCTCAAAGAAGATGTCGAGATCAGCCAGGTAACCTACATGGAAAATAAAACTCTAGTAGGTCATGTCAGTGGAAAAATATTTGCAGTCAAAACTATTCGTGACTGGATGAAAATGTTTGGAAGGATTACCTTAGATATCTTTTGGATCTTGTGGAGTTAAACATGAATTGGTATGCTTTCACCTTCCAAAACTCTGAACATTCCAAGTGGGCACTGGGAAAACCCTGGAGCATTAACAACTCTCCACTTCTTATCAAACCCTGGAGCCTGTTATTTGATGCAAGTACAAAATGACTTGATAAAATTTCTCTTTGGGTAAGACTACATGTGCTTCCTTTCCATCTCTGGACCTTTGAGCACTTCAAAAAAATTGGAAACTTCTTAGGAGACTTTTTGGATGTAGACATGACCTTCGAAGAATCAAAACAAAGGAAGGTAGCAAGAATTTTGGTCAATTTAAACATCAGGGAAGGTCTTCGTGAAGAGTTTGATCTCAGCTGGGGAGGCTACAACTATATTCAGAAATTGGATTATGAAAATATTCCTTTCAGATGCAGGAGGTGTCACCAATATGACCATCTGATTAAGAGTTGTAAGCTTCCTTTAAGAACCAGAGGAAAAACATACAATTTGGGTAAAGGATGTTCACAAAACACATTTTCTGCTTTTCCTTCCTCCGTCGACTCTTATAAGGACCAAGTCTATCAAACGAATTTTATTTTGAAGGACCCGTCTTTGGAGCGCATCAACCCCTGCTCAGAGCTTTCACCTTTATGACCAGTTTCTCGAAGCCCAACCATGACGGGAACATCCTCCCTTTCTGCTGCAGGTATATCCTCTAACCCTGCTCCCTCCATTATTGTTTTAATTAACAACTTATCTTTAAATGGTTTAGAGTGGTTGATAACCCCTCCCTTACCCCCCCTCCCTTCCCTCTCTATTGTTTCCCACCTTCCTTTGTTGTCTCCTTTTCTCTCTCCCTGCCCTCCAACCACTATGGTCTCCTCCTCATCCATTCCTCCCTTGGTCCCACTTTCTACACCTGTCGAAGAGGAATCTTCCTCATCCTTCTTAGCCACTTCCTCTGGACGTTACTTCTTAAGATATCTGAGAAAGGATCCTTTAGGGGGATTAGCCTTGGATTAGCCCCCATTGGAGAAAATATGGACGAGGGAGAATATATTTCATCTCAAAGGCACAAAACAAAGCCAAGATCGGCCTACTGGAAGGGAAACAAGTCTCTATTGAAAGGGCGCTTAGAGCATGGAGAGCCCTAGGAAAGGGGCCTTGATAAAATGTTTTTCTTTCAATTGTAGGGGTTGGGATGGCCCCCTCAAAAGACCAACCCTCAAAAGGGTGATTCTTTTAGAACACCCTGATATCCGTATCCTATAGGAAACTCTAGGGGAAGGAGATAAAGTAACTTCCAGACTCTCCTCTTTACTCCCAGACTGGAAGTTCATTACTCTGGACTCTATTGGAAGGTTAGGAGGACTAGCAATTGGATGGAACTCTCGCTCTATAAAAGTCATCAACTCCTGGGGTTTTGATTCTGGACTTGGTATAACATTCATCTCGGTGGATTTGGAAGAACCTCTCAACATTGTTAACATCTATGGACCCTGTCATAACAGAGGTCCCTATTGGGACAAAGTCTTTCCCAAATCCTTCTTAAAAGAAAAACTTGTAATCTTGGGAGGGGATTTAAACTTCTCTTTGGTATTTTCAAAAGTTTGGAGTACACATGCGAGAATATACCCTTTGACTAGTTTCTTCACACAAAATATGGTAGAGTGAAACTTTATGGATATTGAGCTTGTCAAAATCAAACCAACCTGGAGAAATAACAGAGTGGGAGAAGCCAATGTAGCCAAAAGATTGGATCGTTTCTTGATAAAGGATTTTCTGCTAGAAAAACCCCTACAAATGAAGCAATGGATCGGTTATGAAGGAATCTCATATCATTATCCAATCTTTCTTGAAATAAGAAAAGGGTCGAACAAGCCACCTAGCCCTTTCAAATTCAACAGAACTTGGCTAAACAATGACACCTTCTTAAAACTAGTTCAGGAAAATTGGACACCCTTTAACCCATAAAGAAACTCCATGGCTAGGTTACACTTTGTCAAAAACCTTCAAAAACTTAAAGAAAAAACTAAGAGTTGGGCCTATCAGAAATTTTTTACGAAGGACTTGGAACTGAAAGATCTGGAATTTCAACTAAAGCTCTTGTCGAAGGAAGAAGGTGGAGGTTTTTCTACATCATAAACTAAAATAAATATGCTCAAATTGGAAGAAAGGAGGAACAAACTAATTAAGGAAAAGGAATAAATGTGGATATTAAAAAGCAGCGTCATTTGGTTGAAAAGTGGAGATGAGAACACAAAAAAATTTCAATCTTATGCAAAACGCAGAAAATGCTCTAACACCATTTGGAATCTTAAAAATCAATATGGATTGTAGGAACATACCTTTGAAGGAATGTCAAGAATCGGAAAAAACTACTTCCGGGAACTATACAAAGAAGAAAACAAGACTACTATTGAAGAAGTGATCTGAATGACACAATACTTCCCTAGTTTTGAAAACGAGGAGGATAACGTAATGCTTATGAAGGAGGTAAATTTAGAAGAGCTAAAAGAAGTAATGAACAATTTTCAAAAGGAAAAAATCCCAGGGTCAGATGGATGGACCATTGATTTCTTCCTGGAATTCTTTGATCTCCTTGGATAGGATATTCTAAGACTAGTTGAAGAGATAAGGCTAATAGGTCAAATACCACTCAGCTTAAACTCTACCTTTATAGCCCTAATCCCTAAAAAATATAATTCAGACTCTTTGGATGACTTCAGACCTATTTCACTGTGCAATTGTATCTACAATATTGTGTCTAAATTCTTAGCAAGAAGATTAAAAAGAATCCTCTCTGACAAGATATCACTCGAACAGTTCAGATTTCTAGAGGGAAGACATATCCATGAAGTGATAGGGGTGGCACAAGAAGCTTTACACAACATGAAGACTAGAAATTTAAAAAGTGCGGTGCTAAAAATCAACCTCTCCAAAGCCTATGATAGAGTAAGTTACGACTCCTCTTAACTCACTTAGGCTTTGCAGTCCCTTTCATTAGATGGATTATGTGTTGCATTTTAGTTGTTTCTTTCTCTGTGCTCATAAATGGCTCGACAACACCTTTTTTTAGATTTGAAAGGGGCTTAAGACAGGGATGCCCCCTTTCCCCTCTACTTTTTCTTCTTGTAGCTGAAGGACTAAGTAGGGCTCTTGTAGCAGAAAAACGTTCAGGATCCTTCCCAGGAATTAATATCTCCACCTCTCTTCAAATCAAACACTTTCTCTTTGTGGACAATATTCTTATCTTCACCTCAGGGACAAGAGTGGAGACCGAGACTTAAAAAAAAACTGTAAAACTCTTCTCTAAAGCCACCAGAATGCTCATTAATGAAGGAAAGTCCACCCTTACTTCCTATCGTCTCTCAGAAAATGAAAAAGGACTTTTTCAATAGTTTTTTCCCTTCGAAGAGAAAACTATAGACAAAGGTTTGAAGTACTTGGGTTTTGTTTTAAAACCTAATGATTATAGGAAGGAGGATTGGCTACTTAAAAAACTGGAAAAAAGACTTTTATCTTGGAGTCATAGATGGCTTTCCAGGGCTGGTAGACTAGTCCTAGTTAAATTAGTCTTGGAAGCTATTCCCGTTTTTTGGATGTCTCTATCATGGATCCCAAAAGGAACTTTAGAGGTAGCTAGAAAGATCTTCTAGAAAGATTCACAGGTGACACCTTCGGTTAGATGGAAAAGGATCGCAGTCCCAAAGGCTCTAGGTGGTTGGGGCCTAAAAAATACACATTTTCTCTAAAGCTTTGGCTACAAAAGGGGGATGGCATCTGTTAACCACAAACAGTCTTTGGACAAAGGTAGTTATAAGAAAGTACATCGAACCAGACTTAGTGGAGGCGTGGATCAAACGGACTCAGAAATATCTGAAAGGAGTTTCGGTGATATTGAAGGCTATCATAAAATCCTTTCCAGTTATTGGGGATGCACTTTCCTAGAAAGTGGGGAACAGACACCGAGTAAGACTGGGGGTAGACCCCTGGATGGGCAGTGAAGGAAATCACCTTATTTTAGATCATATTATTCTTTCATTAAGAATAAAAGGCCTTGATACTTTAAACACCTTTTCCGACCTGACTTCCACAAAAATCTGGACTCAAGGGTGGAATTCGTCCACTGATCTTGATTTAAATGATGAAGATACAACCGATTTGGAGAGATACCACATAGCCCCAAAATCAACACAGGTCAGATTAAGAGATCAAGAAGATTAACTTGTTTGGGATAGAACTACCTCTGGTATATACACTCCAATGGAAGGCTACAACTACTTAATTCAAGATCTAGTCCAAGCAGAACCAATTTGGTGGTGGAAAAATATCTAGAAATTAAATTGTCCTGCAAAGTCGAAACTTTTCTTGTCGAGTGTGCTATCAAACAAAGCTCCAACCTGGGACATACTCCAAAAAATAATTTTTTTTGGCCTAGGTATATGTTCTCTGTGCAAAATTGATGGGGAAACAACAAAACAACTTTTCCTAGACTGTTCTTATACAAGGATGGCTTGGACAGAAGTCTCCATATTTCTAGCTAAAAATTTTCTCTGCATCGATCACTCTCTGGAATAAGCTTGGAGGAACTGGTTGGAGAACTTATCTTATAAAAGATACATAATGCTACCCCTGCTGATCATTTGGGGAGTGTGGCTTGCCAAGAATGAAGTCATCTTTAATGAGGTTTTTCTAACACCTGGAAAAACCACTCTCAACAGTTTGGCCATCTTATCCTCCTTTGCTCCTTCCGAAGGGAGTTTCAAGATCAAAACTATAAGAGAAGTAACCATTGAAAAAACAATGCCCTAAGTTTTTTTTGATGGAGTCTCCCAAAACTACACCTGTGGAGGTGGAGGGTTATTATACTTCTCAGACATGCACTATTATACTTTGACTTCTGGCTTGGGAAATGAAACAAATAATTATGCTGAACTTATGAGCCTCAAACTACTCTTGGCCTTTGCAATTGAACAAGATTGTTAAAAGATTACAGTTTACGAAGACTCAAAAAATGTACTAAACTGGATAAATGGTACTCAAAGATGCAAGAATATAAGACTTGCAAATATTGTGGAAGATATAAAAACACTACAAAGAGTTTTTTATTCTTTTTCCTATCATCATGTATACAGGGAAAGAAACGAAGAAGCGGACCAAGCCTCGAAAGAAGGCACACACTTGGAACTGGGCCACTGGAAGATTTCAGAGTTCTTAAATGAACAAATTCAAGAACAACAAAGAACCTTTTTGTGAACTTTGGAAACCATTTTTTGCTTGTAAATCTTATGTAAAATCCTAAGGGATTAAGAATGGACAGAACTACAACAACTTTGGAAATCAATTTTGATTTATAAATCTTATATAAAATCCTAAGGAATTAAGAAGACAGAACTACAACATAAGAACTTCAACATACTTTGAAGTAATACACATATACAACTCATAGGAATACACTCCTGAAGTGTATCTACAAAATATAATTTTGATCATTTTTAATGATATAAATTACTCATTTTTCCGCGAAAAAAAAATTTGAATAAAACATAGATTCTAATCTAATACTGCATAATCAAGTTGGTAATTAATAGTTTTTTATTTGTTATCCATTAGGTTTGTGCTTAATTGGTCTATTTATATTTTTTATTTTCTTGATTTACTTATATGCAATTTTGATTTATTAGTTTTGAGTTTTCTTATTTTATTTTTTTATCTTATTTTTTTTAAATATATTTAATTTGTATTTAATTTTTTTTATAAAAATATTCTTTTAATAAATTTTAATGATTTAAGTTCTATTACTTTTATTTATTACTTTTACATTATTTTACTTTTATTTATTACTTTTACATTATTTTAGATTTAGACGGTTTCTTTTTTTTCCTTTGATGTTGAAGTTGACGTGCTCCTCTCTAGAATTTTACTTTTTCATTTTCCAATTAACATATGTGTTTGTTAAGAAATCTATCTCATTGTATACATTTGAAGTTTGGATTGGTTATATTTTTATTTTTATCTTTCCTAATAATGGACCATAATTGGTTTTGATGTTGAAGTTGACGTGCTCCTTCTAGAATTTTACTTTTTCATTTTCCAATAGACATATGTGTTTGTTAAGAAATCTATCTCATTGTATACATTTTAGACCATAATTGGTTTTGATGTTGAAGTTGATGTTCTCCTTTCTAGAATTTTACTTTTTCATTGTCCAATAGACATATGTGTTTGTTAAGAAATCTATCTCATTGTATACATTTCAAGTTTGGATTGGTTATATTTTTATTTTTATCTTTCCTAATGATGTGCCATAATTGGTTGGTTCGAAATGTCAAAATACATATTACTTTCATAGTTGATTAAAACAAAAATTCTAACAACTTCAATAATGATATATATTCCATTAAAGCTGGACCTAAACATTATTTGTGCGTATACCACCTTAGGATCCCTATGATACCTAAAGATTATTTGTGTGTGCGGATGGATAAAGTGAAAGCATTCCCTCCTAATTCCATGGACAAACATTCCATACATCAACACGATGTTAACATTTATGAGAGGGGTTGGGAAAATGAAGAAGTTTATGCCATGGTGGGAGACAAACATGGCCCATCACATCAATACCATAGTGAAGTCCATGAGCTACCCATTAAAAGTGAAGTAATTTGAGAGAGCGAACTATATGGCACGTACATGAGATTTTTATCCATATTTTTTTACTAAGTAAAGGATTCCATACTTCACTTTTTACTTCTTCTTTTTTTGGGTTGTTTGATGAAGCTAATTGGTAGCCAAAATTCCATGTCTTTTATGAGTTTTTCTTTGTTTGTTGTTTGATGAAGTTAATTGGTAGCCTAAAGTCCATGTCCTTCATGAAGCTAATGAAGCTAATTGGTAGCCAAAATTCTATGTCTTTCATGAGTTTTTCTTTGTTAATTGTTTGATAAAGCTAATTGGTAGCCTAAAGTCCATGTCCATGTCCATGTCCTCCATAAGTTTGTTTTTCTGTTGTTTGATGAAGCTAATTGGTGGCCTAAAGTCCATGTCCTTCATGAGTTTTTCTATTGTTTGATGAAGCTAATTGGTAGCCAAAAGTCCATGTCCCCCATGAGACAAGTGATTATTATTCTGCATAATGTGAGAATGGAGACCAAATTGCTAATAGAATGTGAGAAATTATTAAATTGAGCTTTGCAATTTATGAAAATTAAAGATGAAATTATTGACCATCCTTAGGATGATCATTTGTTTAATTTTCGTGGTTTTAGATATGATGATAGAAATAAACCTTGGTAATGGGATTTTCTAAAAAAACAAAAAAGAAAAGAAAAAACATAGTTTACCATGTTACCTTAAATGTTATGTATATGACTACATGAGATGATATCATGTTAGGAAAATCCTTGATTCAAATTATTGAAGAAAAAATATAAGAACAACAAAATTCCATCAAATAATCAATGAGCCAAATTACAATTAAATATTTCAAGTTTCAAGAAAACAATAATGTTATATTATATTAACAATAGTGTTCGGATAACTCTCAGGTCTTGGAATAAAGAGCCTTGAAATTTAAATCAATATCATCAATACATATGCCATTCCCCATTAACCCAATTCCTTGCGCCCAAATCCAAAACCAACATGTAGAGAAATTCCAGAGAGTCTATTTATGCATAGATAGTGGCTTAGTGTTTTGATAAGCACATACTAACTATTTTTATGAATGTACTACAGAAGAATAAGAACCATAACCTAAGAAGAAGAAGGAGAATATGACCATGGAAGAGACCATACTATGCAATTTGTCTGAATTCTAAAAAGGAGGTAATGCTAGAGTATAAATTTCAAATTATGATGGCACCCTAAAAGTTGTCAATTTAATTGATTAGATAAGAGAAGTAGGAATTATTTTGATTATGAGAACATTGAAGGCCCCTATAGGATGAAGTTTGTTACCATCAAGTTGAATAGGGATGCAATTTTATGGTGGGATTGTGTTAAGAAATATAGAGTTGATAAACATAAAGAGAAAATAAAGACATGTAATAAAATGGAAAGTAAGATGAAATATAAATTCTTTATTTTGGATTATCAAGAATGTTTATGTAGACAAGCCCAAACTTTGAGGAAAAATGAGACATCGATCTAAGAGTATACTAAAGAAGTATTCAAATTGCTAATTAAATTAGGAATTAACGAACCACAATTTTAGAGGGTTGCCAAGGTATCTCAATGGCTTAAGATTTCGAATTCAAGATAATACGAGAAACCATTATTTTCATACTATAGATGAAACATACTAGATTGTTGTTAGAGTTGAAGAGAATATTAGTAGAAGACAACATATCACTTGAGGAAGACGTGGCCAAGGAATAGACCACATAGGCTTTGGGACAAGTCAAACACATGCTAGAAATGATGAGGAGACAATAACATTCATAGCTACAAATGAGGTAAAAATTTTGTAGAGACAAAGTTTTTGGTAGAGGAAGAGGAGGTAGGTATGTTCCTACATGTTCCAAGTGTGGGAAACAAGGGTAGAAGATGGTAGAATGTCCTTAGAATCAAAATGATGGAATGTGAAATGATGTAAGGCCATATGTGGCACAAGCCAAAAAGTCTTATGTTGGAGGAAAATTATAAAAAATCACCAAGAGGAAGGATAAAATATTATGTTTAAAAGGATGTGGTTCAATATAAAGGAGAAAGTGGTTAAACAACCCACAAAGAGGAAAAATATCTTTAATACAAAGATTGAGATACAAGGTAAGGGTTGTAATATGATTAATGATGGAGACAACACTAGAAATTTAGTGTCTAAAGAAGTGGTATAGAAGTTAAAGTTGAAATGTACACCTCATCCTAGTGAATATAGATTTTCATGGTTGTAGAAAGGACATCAAGCTAATCTTTCTCATTAGTGTTTACTGAATTTTCAAATGGAAGACTATGAAGATAATGTTTTGTGTGATGGTTTTTCCATGGATTCTTGTCATGTATTGTTGGGAAGACCTTGTTTGTATGATAGGAGAGTATTTCATTATGTGTTATAGCTTTATTAACCTCCTAACCCTTGGGACATCATCTTCTATAGGTCACCTACCAAATTCACTCATTTTTCATCATCTTCCCACTGAGTTTCTAGCCTAATATCCCTTTGGTCGCCCTTTTCCTTCTTCAAGCCTGTGACTGAAGGGGATGGTCTCCCTTTCTGGATTGTCAAGTCACGACTAGGTCTCTTTGTTTGTGTACTTAGGTCACGACCGAGCCTAGAAGCTCCTTTTTTTGGACTTGGTTGTGATGGATGAGACCTCACTTTGATTTTTCAAGGTTTAGTCTCAAGAAGGCTTCAAGTATAATCCTGAAGATATTATCTTGTTAACCATATGGACTTATCTCTAAATCCCTATAAGAACCAATCCATTTCCATGGGAAAGGGGAGAAAGAACTAGAAAAGTTACTTTGGTGTTTTGCTGGCAAGGCATGGGCAAGGATCTTGGAAGAAAGAAATATTTTCAGTTTACACCTGTAAGTTGTAATATTGCTTACTTGATTAATATAATATATGTTGGATGTTTCCCTCTAAATGATTATTCATGTAATTTTGTGTGTTCATTGGTAGAGAATTGATATATTTGTAGATGATGACATATCATTAATTTTAGAAGCATCCTTTGCTCGTATATTTTTTCTTGTCTTAGGTATAGGAAGAAACTAAGGGATCTTAGCTCCTGCAGGGTATAAAATCCCTACAATAGACTGGCGACCAAACTGGGGAAGAAGGCATGTTATACGACTTGATTCTGCATGCTCCTTGGCCTTCGAATTCCCCAACCAAACCGACACTCGGACCCCATGTCTATGGTATGATTGGTCCTGTTTCTATTGATTCATTGGGTCATATGACTAGGAAACACAACCCATTAAATAAAACTACCAATCCCAGTTCATCTGTCCACACAAGCAGTCCAACAAAGCCCCCTGCCCAAACCTCCGAGCTTAATTTGGTGCAGTCAACCACACCCAAAAACCTACAACCATCCATAGTAAAAAAGAAGGGTAACAATAATAAGAAAAATAAAAACTCTTCTGAGCAGTTAGGCCCCAAGACATACGAAAACAATATTGAGGTTAAACCTAAATGAAAGGCCAAATATCCCTGCATGATTTGTAAAGAGGATCATTTCACCAAAGATTGTCCTTGTCTCACTAAAATCCATCAAGATCTCGAATGAGGCCCATCCTCTTCTACACCTGCAGTGTTAACAAACCCCTTTCCCCCTAGTAACAACAACTGCTTGTGCAAACACAACCACCCCCACTTGGGGTCAACCTTGAGTCCTCAACCGCCAATATCTTGATGGTTAAATCCATGATGTTATCCACCAGAACTAAGAATTATGACTCCTAGGATGGGAATCCTCCATCAAAATATTCTCTTGTTCCAACCCCACCCAATGGCCCTCTCACTCTCGAGAAACCAAGTATAGAACCCGCTTTTCTCCCCCCAAAAGGGGTACTTCATCGGACGATACATAACCCTAACGCTCGAGAAACCCAACACTATAGTATATTGGATGATCTTTCTCAAGCCCCATGTGCCATGTCCACCCTTGAAGTATTGAAAAATTGTCCAACCCAATGAAAAGATTTATTAACAACCATTGGGGGAATTGATTCCTCAGATTCAAACATTATCTCTTTTAATGTTGACCAAAGTGAACCCTGCATTTCACACCAACTTGCATTACAAATCACCATTCGTTCACTTAACACTTTTTTTTTTCGAACCATGATCAATGAAGGTGCAGTCACTTGTATTATGTCAATGACTTGTTGGAAAACCTTAGGCTCTCCACAACTTACTACATCGGAAACCATCTTAAAGGCCTTTGATGGAAATTTTTTCAAACCTCATGGTATCTTTCCCTCCCTACCAATATAACTAGATGGTAAAACTTCCTCCATTGAAGTAGAAGTAATCGATGCTAATATCGACTACAATATCCTTTTAGGTCATACTTGGTTTTATGTTATGAAGGAAGTGGCATCCTCTATCTTCCGAATTATCTGATTTCCCCACCAAGGAAAGATAGTGACAATAGAACAACTTGATTATTGTACACCCAACGTGCAACTTAACCCTAGTACAAATGTACCATTCATAGGCGAGTCAACACCTGAATATGAGAGTATAGGTGTAGGCCTCTATCCAATCCTTATGGGAGCCTTCTCTTTACTTGCACCCGATACCTCTCAAATAGCTCCGATCAATATGATCTCTACCTTTTGTGGTAAATTGCTTGGTTCTTTTGACCCTTGGGTAATTCCTCACTCTTCCAATATCGAATCCTTTAGAGCTTACATGCCTTTATCCCCAACTGAATTATCATATTTATCCATTGAAACAACAAACAAATATGCTAACGCTAATTCTAAACTCCTACTAGATGAAGATCCAGATCAATTTTCCTTTCTTTATTGGGTTACCCCTGAACATTTCAAGGATGACTTCCTATATTTCATCTTCCCATTAGATGAAGCTATAATTGAAGTCATGTCTCTTCAAGAATGACCCTAGGAATACCATCAATTCTGATCCTCTTTGCTCCCCAATCAAGAGAGGATAGAAACACATATTCAAACCCTCATTTCTACTGATGCCCAAGACCCATCCTTGTTACCCTCCATGTCATATTCTTCTCCATCAGAAGGAAACTTGGGAAACATTTCTAAGACTATCTGAATCTATATTTCAGTTAAATCTAGGATCACAAAACACATATTGATAGGTGTATATTTCTCTACTGAAGAGATTGAATGTTACATTGCCCTTTTTAAATATTTCTACGATATTTTCTCCTAGTCATATGAAGAAATGTCAGGAATTGACCCACATATCATTGTTCATGAAATTAAGATATATCATGGATCCCATCCCGTTTGACAATGCCTCCATCCAATTCATCCATGAAAATCCATAGCAATTAAGGATGAAGTTCAAAAATAATTGAACGTTGGTTTTATCTATCCCATGCCCCTTACATAATGGGTATCCAATATCGTACCCATCGTGAAAAAGAAAGGAACAATCTAAGTATGTGTTGATTATAGGAACCTTAACAAGGCTTGTCCTAAGGACAATTTCCCCACCCCCTTCATCTATCAGATCATCGATGATTGTGCTAGATGAAAAGTATTCTCATTAATAGAAGGCTTCTTTGGGTATAATCAAATTGAAATCATACTAGAGGACCAACACAAAACCACCTTTATATGCCCATGGGGCAATTCCACTTATCGAAAGTTACCCTTTGGTCTCAAAACTGTTGGCGCCACTTTCCAACGGGCCATGTCTTATGCTTTCCATGAAATTAAATATATCATGCAGCCTTATCTAGATGACTTAACCGCCAAATATCCTAAGTGGAAAGATCATATCGATCATCTACGAAAAATATTTATTCGTTGCCGACATTACAACATCCTTCTTAATCCACACAAATGCATATTTGTTGTGGAGTCTAGTCATATCCTTGGTTTTATCATATCTAGGTTTGGGATCTGAGTGGATCCTCTTAAAGTTGAGGCCATTATCAATTTTCCTCCTCCCGTTACTATTAACCAACTTCAGAAATTACAAGGACAAGAAAATTTCTTAAGACGTTTAGTCCTCAACTATGCATAGATTACTAAGTTTTTCATGAGATTACTTAAAAAGGGCGTCCCATTCATTTGGGATGAACAAGCTCAAATTTCATTCGATCGACTAAAGCACATTGTTACTTCCACTCCGCTATTGAAACCCCTAAATTATAATAAATATTTTACCTTGTATCTTGCGACATCCACTACTACTATCGAAATAGTCTTAGTCCAAATTGATGAAGACAATAACGAACATGTTATTTACCACCTCAGTAAAGGCTTAGTTGGTTCATAACTTTATTACCCTTATGACGAGAATTTGGCACTGGAAGCAATTTTTGTTGTCCAGTGATTACAACATTGCATTATGCTTCGAACTATTGTTGTTATATATGATGCCATTCCTATGCAATATATCTTATCACATCAGATATTGGAGGTCTCTACTCGAAATGGATTGTCTTATTACAAGAATTTGACCTTGAGTTCACTACCCCCAAATCCAAGAAATCCTTAGTATTTGTAGAATTAATGATCGATCTTCCTTGATTCATTGATGAATCAGTGGTCCAAGACTCATTACCTGATGAATCTTTGTTCCTCATCAACTCTTATGACCCCTGGTATGGATACATCCTCATTTATCTCCAAACCCAATGCTTCCACCCTCAAATGTCCAAAGACGATCATATCCTCATATGCCATCAATCCTGACACTACCTCATTGTTGGTGATACACTTTTCCGTCGTGGGGTAGATATGATGTTACTTCAATGTGTCATCCACTCTGAAGCAAAAAAAAAAATCTTAATGAATACCACTTAGGATCATGTGGTGGCCATATTTTTGGGTTAGCCACTTCCTAGAAAATCTTACACGTAGGGTATTTTTGGACCACACTCTTTAAAGATTGCATGAATCAAATCAAAAAATGACACTCATGCCAATTTTTTTCTAAGAAAACGTGCACACATCTCGCTCCCCTACATCCCGTTGTTGTTGTTGGCCCTTTTTCTAAATGGGGCATTGATTTTACCACATGTAAACCCCCTTCTGCTTCCGGTCATAATTACATAATTGTGGCCATTGATTATTTCACCAAATGAGTAGAATCCATGCCCACATACTCTAATGATGCCAAAACTGTAACATTATTCATATTCAATCATCTTATCACAAGATTCAGTGTACCCAAGTCTATTGTGACTGATCATGGATCACATTTTTGTAATAGCATGATGACTAAGTTATCTACCCTTTTGCATTTTGACCAATAACACTCTTCTCCTTACTATCCACAAGCAAATGGTCAGGTTGAGTCCATTAACAAGGTACTCAAAAAAATGCTCCAAAGGATGATTGGAAAACATAAATCCAATTGGAATATAATTTTATTCTCAACATTATGGGAATATCAAACCTCTACTAAGACTTCCACATGATTCACACCCTTCCAACTTATGTATATCTTAGAGGAAGTACTACCCATTGAATGAAAAATTCCTTCACTTAAGCTAGCTAACGAACTCTTTCCCGATACCTCCACTGAAGAAGAACAACTACTATACTTATCTATCCTTGATGAGAGACGTCGTGAGGCCATCATGGCTAAAAAATCCCACTAAAAGTGATTAAAGTCAAAATATGATCAGAAAATTCACCCTCGAACATTTTTAGAAGGTGACTTGGTGTTGATCTATGACCAAGACCATGATAAACTGGGTGCAGGAAAATTTGAACCCCTGTGGCATGGCCCCTATGTTTTCGAATGCACTCTTCAAAAAGGATCCTATGAGTTAGTTGATTACAAAGGAAATATTCTTCTGGAGCCCTGTAATGGGCTCTAATTGAAAAAGTACTATGCATAAGCCTCGCGCTATCTAGTGCTATTGTACCATATGTATTATAGTATAATATGGTTCTTTTTGTATTCCTTATATGTGATAGTCTTCGTCAATCTTCTTATCCTACTTACATTCTTGAGTTGCATATGTCGTCATTTACCTTTCCCTATTATGGATACACAAATGGCACTAGTCGCACCTCCTGGAATATCGCTTTCGTTTCTTGGGTGATCCTTTCACCAACCAACAATATAGTCAACTCTAGGGGCATCTATATAGGACCTACAATGAACAATGTTTCAAAACACAGTGCCATCATTAAACTTCTAATCGAAGCATCTTCTTTGGGCATACGTCACCTGATTGTACACCTAGATTCCGATTTCACCGTTTCACACCTCAATGTGACCTATTATATTCGACGTTCTATCCTTTTTCAGAAATATTTAAGGGTATGAATCTTGGAATGATCATTTCATTTTATCACTTATGAACATATAACAAGACAATTAAATTCCTTAGCTGACTCACTTGCAAATTTTGTGTTGAATTGGCATCTAATTCATTAAAAAGAATTACATTAAACAAACATTGTATAAACCATTTCATCACATATATATAAGAAGAAATCACAAAGACAATAGTCCATATATATAAAGTGTGTCCAAAAAATATCCAAAACTGGTATAACATAACAAAATTGGGCTTTCCTCCCATATATCCACAACATAAAATGCACCAAAAGTCGATCATACTAAAGAACACTAGTCATCCCGAGGAGCCATATGGTCATTATAAAAAATGATTTCTCACGCCACCTTCTGCAGAAGGTTCCAAAATCGGTTCCCCACACCTACTATGCTCCTCTGCATACACAGAGGTATATCATCCATATGTGGCACTAGAATGCCCACAATCAAACGCTCGAGATTCTCCTCGAGATCTTCCATGATCGTTTCATCAACTCTACCACCATGTGGTCCTCTCCCAATCCCAATTTGTTCACCTCATATATTTAGTGGCGACATACCCTCTAGACGTGTTGGCACACTATCTTCCCATCACAAATAATTTGTTATGTTACACACAAAAACATGTATATATCATAAAATCACAAAAACATTAAAAATACAAAACAAAAATATATAAAATGAAATTTTTTATCTTTCTTATTGAACACATCACTGAATATTTTCTCCTAGGGGAGAACCATATCTATATCATCAAAGTAGTCCACACCGTGATATGCATGATCATCTATCGCCACTATTTGGCGATCCCAATATCGAAAAAAATTGGCGTCAAACTGGAATTGTGTTCCCCCCCCCCGAGTCAGGAAAACATATATGTTCATTTCTTCATATCCAAATCTCTATACCCATCATCTGCCACCACATCCACTGTGTTGATTAAGGTTGGTTGTCATTGATGTCAACCCTTGAAGAAAGCCCCGTAGCACAAAGGTTTGGGTAATGGACACAATATTTTTTGATGTAAATATGACTCATTATTGTTTTTTCATGGTTGATAAGAAGTAAATATGGATGAACTCCAAAGTGGTCCCCTTATGGTGA
>JZKD02S0363081.1:0-18775 GCA_000966675.3 Picea glauca | reverse complement strand
ATGCTCTTTAAATAGAGATCATGGACCAATCGGGTGTTAAGCCACAGATCAATGGCCATTAAGATCGAGGAGAGTATGAACTGTCGGATCACTCTATGTCGGGAACATATCGTGATCGTTGGATTTCCTAACTACAAATGCATACTAAAGAAACACACTAGAAAACACACTTTTACCTAACGACACAATAGACCAATTAGATCTTACTAACTCCTAAGTGTCTAAATATCCTAACATCTTTATATTCTTTTCTTGTGCACATCCCTTGCATAGACCTTCATGATCGACCTTTAATTCTTGTAAACCTGTAACTACCTTTCTTACATATGGTAAGGTTTTGTAGTTGATGTGAGCTAGTCTTCTATACCAAAGTTCACAAGGAATTTTAGTAGAGTGAGTCAAGGCTACATATGAGTGACCTTTTAACTTGTAAAAATAGTTTGGATGACGACATACCAAGGTCTTGTGAGACCATTAAGAGTTGTCATCACAAGTTCATATTCATCTAAGTTGTCTCCAATTGCCTCTAACTGTTCCTTGAATTGAGAAACCATAGAGAAATAGTCGTATATTGTTTCTCCTTTTTGCATCTTTTTATTCTTGAGTTGGGTTATCAAGTTTATCTTTCGATTGATGTTCTTTCCTTCATACATTATGGTTAGGGAATCAAACATATATTTTGGAGTATTCTTAGAGGAAACTTGAAAGATCAAGTGGTCGTTAATAGAGTCAACAATTTTTCTTTTAGCCTTAATCATATCCTTCTTGTACTTCTCTTTAGCTACATCTTCTTCAGGCTCTGGTACATTTTATTTTCTGAATTTTGCAAGGTCATTCTCTTCAAGAATGATTCCAAGTATGTACTTCGAGGAACGGAAAATTTTCCACACCTTATAACTTGTCAACAAGCTTGGTGCTTGCAGACATCTTGACCTAGAGCCAAGAAAATGAATGTAAAATGAAAGTGCTCAAAAATTGAAACTGATCTTACCATGAGATGCATTGGGCTGAGGCGGGTTTGCTGGAGCTATTTTCTTAAGAAAATTCCCAGTTTTACCCCTTGAAACTTGACATGTGCAATTATGGACTGGTACTTCTGGTACTGGTTCTAGTTTTATGGTTTTCTGGTACCATTCAAAACTAGGGTTTGACTTTCCAGAGAATCTGGCCACTAAAAAAGTTATCTCAAGATACCAAAAGATGTGCTAGGGCAGGGTGCACTTCCAAAGATAGTTTTTGGTCAAAAATTCCTCTTCAGTAAAAAGACCTAATTTTCTTGTATGACAAGAATGGCATTTTTAGATACCCCTTGAAATATTCTCTATTCAGTCAAGATATGATACCATGTTAATTATTTACTGTTGTTATTAGGTTATTTACAAATTACATGAGAATTCAATGCATTTACAAAACAATAGTATAAAGAGGACCATTGAAAGAAACACAATCATAAGGTACGTAACATTTTATCCTAGGAAACCCTCATGGGGGACAAAACCCATCAAAACTTCCTCAATAATAGATTGCCAAGACTAATACCAAAACACCAAAGATAAACTAAGATTGAGCATACGCCTCTTTTCTTCTTCCTCCTGCAACTGCATATTCCTTCAAGATATGCGCACTAGATGAGTGAGTGTGAGTGTGTTCAAGTGAGGAACCATCCTCACATATAAATACTAGTTGAGGAGGTGCTATGGTTATGTCTCTTCACTTAGTGGGGATGACTTCTCCTAGAAGTGGTTAAAATCACTTTATAAGTACTAAGGGTCGACTTTTCAAATACCACTATACAAATGTAGTTTGACCAATCCACAAAAGGGAATTTGATCTTATACAAGACCCGACATGATCAATCCACAAAAGGGGGTTTGATCTATAATATAATAAATCAAATATAATTAGAATATTATTCAATGTTACAATATTTCAACACATTGAAGAGGAAATATATGAGGAACTGAGATGCACCCAAGAAGAAGATATCAATTGTCTATAATCATCCTCCTATAATTAGGAGGGGTTGAATTTAAAGGGACAATGCAATGACTCTCAACCTAGGTTTAGTTGAAATAAATTAGGTGATTGATCAATTATGCCCCCTTCGGACGCCCAATTTTTCATAGTTAACGAACAATTAAACAATTTTTATGAAATAAATAATTGGCCCAACCTTTTTGAAACAAATCCTTACCCAACTCAAAATTTCCTCCATGTGGGAACCAATTTCATTGGTTCAAGATTTATCTGACGATGTTTTTCCAAAAAAGTAGAGAAGAAGTTTCTTTGGGAATCTCTCCTAGGGTTAAGACCCTAGAATTCTCGTAAATTTAAGGTGAAGTTGAAATCCCCCCCAATCACAGTCAAAGTGTCATTGAAATCCCCAGAGCAGACCAGGTTTTCCCAGAAGGGAATTCTTTCATTGCAAGGCCCATAAATATTAATTATGGCAAAAGGTTCCTCCATGTCTTTAAGTTCCAATTTTATAGGAATTGCATAGTTGTAAGAAGATGAGGAAATAGCTTTACAAGACAGGTTCCATCCGGTCAAAAAACCTCTTGCTTGGCCTTCAACATATGTAGTGCAAAAGGACTAGTTTTTAAGCCATTTTTCAATTATATCCCTAGCTTTAGAACCTTCACTTTTTGTTTCCTAAAGTATAATTACTTTAGTATTGTGGCTCTGGATGAGCCTTTTGAGGGAAATTTGTTTAGGGTTTCCCCCAACACATCTTGCATTAAAAGATAAAATGATCATGGGAAAGGATGCTTAAGGGATTTCCCCACTCCAAGGGCCCTTGTAATTGTTGAATATTTACCTTTCCCTATGCCAAGAATGTATTTATGTTGGGATTTCATAAGATTCAACTTCCTACCAACCTAATTTTGTTGGATGGGGTCACAAGTGAGTTCTCCTTGGGATGCAGAATCATCATCCTGCTTCCTTTGAGTCCCTAGGGAATACCTATCTTTCGGGGGGGGGAAGACGCATGCTTTGGGATATAAAAGACCCCCCAGAAGCTCCTAGCGACCTTAGACTGCATTTTTTCCTAGAGGAGGTCGAGGGGCTATTTGAGGGGAAAAGTGGAGGGGGTAAGAGGAAGGATGAGAAGTAGGGGAAGGGACCATGAAAGGGGGAGACAAGCCATGAGACATAGGAAAATAATCTGTTGGAGGGGAAGAAAGAAGCATTGAGGTAACCTCAAAGGGACGAGGGGAGGGACATGCACCAGGAGAAGGAGTCATTGGAGACTAGCTAGACTTTTGTTTTGGAATCTTTAGCTTCAATGTTTTATCTGGAGAGACATTTATCCTTTTCTCTTCCACTGATGAAATGGAATGTGATGGAATGGATTTTTTCACNGAAGACGCATGCTTTGGGCTATAAGAGACCCCCTAGAAGCTCCTAGCGACCTTAGACTGCATTTTGTCCTGGAGGAGGTCGAGGGGCTATTTGAGGGGAAAAGTGGAGGGGGTAAGAGGAAGGATGAGAAGTAGGGGAAGGGACCATGAAAGGGGGAGACAAGCCATGAGACATAGAAAAATAATCTGTTGGAGGGGAAGAAAGAAGCACTGAGGTAACCTCAAAGGGACGAGGGGAGGGACATGCACCAGGAGAAGAGTCATTGGAGACTAGCTAGACTTTTGTTTTGGAATCTTTAGCTTGAATGTTTTATCTGGAGAGACATTTATCCTTTTCTCTTCCACTGATGAAATGGAATGTGATGGAATGGATTTTTTCACCCAGATCTTGTGAGGTTTGACCATCTAGGACATAGGCTGAGAACACTGTGCAAAGAGGTGTCCAATTTCATGGCAAGAAAATCACTAAAATGGAATTGTCTAGTAGTCCAGGTGTTCTATCCATTTGAAATATCCAAATACAATATTCAATTCCTCGATAATACCATCTCTTAAGTCTACTTCTATTAGAACACAAGATCAATTCTTGTTAATTTTGGATTTCCAAGTGGGTTCTAGGGACACAAATTGACCCAATTTGTTGCCAATGGCCTCAAGGGATGCTTTATTCTAGAACATCACGGGGAGACCTAGCATAATGGCCCAGACCTACATAATCGAGATTGGAGTACGAACATGGTTGAAGTCGACTGTCAGAGGTGAAGAAATAGCCCTGACAGACCCTAGTTCTAGATTGTTTCTAGAATTCAATTGGCATCATCACCATAGTGGAAGAGGAAACTTAGCCATCCTCGCACTATAATATGAGCTTCTAACTTGTACCCCAAAAGTGAGAGATAGTGTTGGTCGACCCATTGAGAGAGAGCTTCCATGCTTACTACCTTCCCACTGAACCTACCAACCAATGCCTTAACAACCAAAGAAGAAATATCTACTAGCCTTAAGTCTTTTCCTACAACCATATTAACCCTATCATTCCTTACTTTGACACAAATTTTGGAGGGTTTTTTCAGGTTGGAGGTTCTTCCTTTACTTTCAAACCATTTACTAAACTAGGAGTAGTTGTTGAGGGGGAAGGGAAAGAAGGGMAGGGGGGATGAGATGGGGAGGTGGGAAGGKTTGAGGGAGAAGGAMGAGGGGAATTGATTGTGAAGTTTCCATATCCACAAGCACTCAAGGCTTTGGAACTTGTGATGGGATCAAAAYCCTCCAACCCATCAGGTGTACACTTTGGATGATCTAAAGGGAGGGGTGTTAAATACTTGTCCCAAGTCCAAAAMTCATGTTGGATATACGRGATATCATTGTAATCCACTACGTGTTGCTCGAAACCATCCATTGCGCTAAACARAGATCAAATACCACCAGAGCACGGGGAAGGAAACTGCYTGCAGAGAAAGGGAAATGACTTGATAGATGAAATGAGATATGAGTAGATCCACCAAGATTATAATTTTTCATGTGCAASATACAATTCCCCTCTYGAGTCCACAAAACCAAACCYCATCATAAAAAACCACAAATCTCCTCCTTCAATTAAATARCATTTTTTCTATTCAATATGCAACCTTAATGGGAAATACCTATATGCAACCTTAATGGGAAATACCTATCATTTTTTTCCTTGCATGTTAATACTTTGAATAGTTGATCTACACTTGARATTATTTGTTATAGGCTTTCACAGGGTGCACTCATGGACACATTTATTTTTAAGTCTTGTATGGAAACATTTTTAGTAATTGCTTTAAACTTTGGTTTATTCTGGATTATTAACTATAAGCTTGTGAAGACTACATTGTGCTAATTTTTTTAATAAAATACATATAGTATACTTTTTTTGAATAAAATACCTGTTGTATAGTTTATATTAAAAAAAAATAATAATAACAAAAAAAACAATTTTTAGTATTATAAAACACTAGAAAATATCTACACTTGATCCAATTTAATTTTGTTTTTTTGTGATGCCGCAACCTTACTATACATAACGCGTCCATCACTTTTATAAGAAATCAAACTTGCTAAATTTTATAACAAAACTTTAATTTATTTTATTGAATAGTATTGATTAAACTTAAATTTAGAAATGAGAACTTTTAAGTAACACCTACCTCCACATACCCACATATTATTTCAAAATGTTGAATACAATTGTATTTGAATAAAACCTAATCAATGGTATTGATGATTTATAATTGCTTTAAAATTGAGTTGTAACCACCATCAACTAAAGTGAGGATGGTGTAACGATTTCGGTCTTACCTAAATTATTGGGAAATCATGGAAAACACTATTTTTCATAATAAAGATACTATTAAAAATGTCATCAAATCAAAATTTAAGGAAAAAATGTGGTGTGATAAAGAGTTAGAGGAAAAAATAAAATTAAAGTATTATAAGGATGTAATCAACCCTAATCTAGAATATCAAAATTGTCTATTTGTTTTGACAAGTGTAACGAAAAAAATAAGCATTGCTAAGATAAGAACAAATTCTCATGAGCTCCATAGTGAAACTGAGTGTTGATCAATTCGTAAAATGTCATGGGATGAAAGAGTGTGTCACCTTTGTGACATTAAGAAGGTTGAAGATGAAAAACACTTTCTCTTAGATTGTCCAACGTATACCCAGATTAGGTCTCATTTTCAAAATATTTGTCACTTTACCAACCTTCCTAACCTCTTAACTCAACAAAACTATGGTGATCTTGGAAAGCTTCTCTTAATGTTTTTCGAGCACATAAACAAAATTCTAAAGAATCACAAGTAATCACTTGCCCTSTTAGAATCTGATAAACCAATTCAGTTCTAAAAAATCACAAGTAATCACTTACCCTCTTAAACTTTGATAAACCAATTCARTCTTAATAAACATTAATCATCATCATCAATATTAYATAACATATAATATATTATCATAATAAAATTATCTTATACATAATAAGAAGATTTGTTACTATGTTTTCTATGCTAAGGAATTTCTCCCTATATAGCGAAGACTAAACTTGGTGAMTTATAGCAAACATATATGTAACTTAAGTTACATTTTKTAATAAATAAATCCTTTTCTCTTGCGTTTATATTTAAATGAATAAAACGAAAAAAAAAATYCAAATTAAATGATTACATTTAAGTTAAATATTGAAATGATTAAATTAAATATAGTTTTTTTTATGTTTAATTAAGTTCTTTACTATTATTTTATTATGAATATATTTTTTTATGAAAACATTTACCTCGAATCAAGAATATTCAACTTATTTTTTTATAAATATAATTATTATTTAAATAACATATTAAAAAAAATTCACTTTRCATTGATTTATATAAAAAAAAATTAAATACAATAAGTGACTTTGCTTATTGGCACTTTGCTTATTGGCATATTCATTGTTAAACTACATTCCACRTTGTTTGCATTACAATTATAATCACTATGTTGAGATTTATGACTTCAAACATGTAAAGATATAAAAAAAATTAAATAGAATAAGTGACTTTGCTACTTTTYTTATTGGCATCTTCATTGTTAAACTWCATCCCACATTGTTTGCAATACAATTATAATCACTATGTTGAGATTTATGACTTCAAACATGTAAAATAGAGACACACATCATTTCTATTTTTAAAGGTACAAATCTTAGTTTCTTCACTAGTGGTTTTTTTTGGGTTGCAAAGAAAARTGAGATGAATTTTTRTTGKCTCTTGGATTTCATTTTTTTGGGCATTTTACTGTAATTTTCTTTATCATATTTTYACTTGTTTCATTTGATGGATTTCATCACGGTTGTATAAGTTAATTGGAAAGTCTAATTACAATTTGCATCTTGTTAAAGTTTAGGAGATGTCATTTTAATTTTCATCATTATGAAAAACCCTTTGCGAAAACCATATTTTTTTTACTCCTTGAAACATACTTACAAAACCAGTTATTGCACCAATTTTTGACATGTTTCAATTGGAAACATCATCTTGATGACTTTTGCATTTTAACACACTTATTTTTCCAAACACCTTGTACATCATAAGTATTTAAAAATTCAAGAGTTATTGTAAACCTTCACCATGTAACATCCTGCTCTTGCGAGCACATTTTATTGACTTATTCTTTGAGGACACTTGCGTACAAGTGATCTGGTTTAGTATATGGTTGTATGTTTCTCTTATGGATTCTTATGATGATGTTGATGGATTATGATGTTATGTTATTTGATATCTATGCATTGACTGATGCTATTGATGAGTTTCTCTTGAGTGTGCAGGGAACTTGACAGATTGAGGATGTCAATGGCATCAATGGACCTCCTTGGACTTTTGATTGAGTCGGGGAGTGGAATGTATTGGTTTGAGTATTTCATTTATGCATATGTGACATATGATTGGGTATATTATTATGTTGTTTATGGATCATTGATAGTGTTTCGTTGATGGATGCAGGTTGGCGATTTCTTGCTAATATGACTCACATAAGGAGTAAAGGGGCCATGCACAACAACTAGATATTGAGGGAGAGGTGTGGCAGCATCATTGTCACAACCTACTGGCACTCCCTCCATGGCTCGAATTGTAGGTTAATGATTACCTAGTTCAAGATATCCATGATGTCGTGAGGGTAGACTGAGAAAATTGCTCACGAATATTTCTAAGGGGCATGCAATAAGGAAGGGTCCTTATTCCTTAGAAGCCCTTAGTCTCTCACAATGTCGCTCGAACTAAGTGTTGACTCTAGGGGTTGGACAACTACCAAAACAGGTCAAAGGCAAGTGGAACCCTTGGAGCACGGAGTGCATCTTGAAGGGCACGTCGTAGAATTTAAAAAAAAATGAGTCAAAGAATCTAGGTGGACTAGAAAACTTTAAGCGAATGTTAAACCTTGTAAAATCTTGAGCACTATCAAATTAATTAATTAATTAAAGAATGAATTTATTAATCATAATCCCTAAGGGTCTAAGCTCGTGCAAATAAAAATTTAACTAAGCCTAAGTATAAGTTAGTGAGAATACGAAAAACCAATTTTTATAAATTAAATAATGAGGGGATGAAATAAATCAATTTAAGAAATCAATGAAAATAAAATAAATCTAAAGAGTGAGTTAATACACATTGTGCAAGTAATTACCAAATTGGAATTTAAGGTAAAATTGGAATAAATCTAAAGGAAAGGGTATGCATAGAAATGAATCTAGAGTATAGTTAACAATAGTCTAACTAGGAGAAGTTTCCTATTTTAACTCAACTCCGTTTTAGAAGGGCGTCAGTCATAAATGGGAAATAAAGGGAATAAAAGGACATCTAGGAGTGATTTTAGGAGCGCTTTTAGGATGGGTGAGGGAAATTGACTTTTATTAAATTAAAAATGTGGATTTAATTGTGAAATTGGGGGAAAGGGTGACAAGTGTAAGGAGGAGATAATTCTAAATTATTTTAATTGAAAAGTGAATTAATTGTGCAAGTGTGGGAAAAATTCTATAAAAAAAATGGTTGAGTTGAGAGATGAGAGACTGGTTATGAGTAAGGTTATGCTACAGAAATTCCAACTTGAGAGAGAGAGAGTGGTGACTCTACCTTATGAGGCGAGCTAGGAGCTAAAGGATTTTTGGTTGTGTGTGTGCGTGGCCCCTTTGCGGACTAGTGGGATAAAGGGGAATAAAAGTATTCCTAGCATTGGCTGGGAGGTATTGGTGAAGTCTCCACAATTAGCAAGCATAGAGTTGCACGAAGCGCAAGCATGGGAGAACATCTTCGAATTAAAGTCTTTGGTTATGGTACTTGTGTTGAGATTATAAAATTGTGTTAAGATTTTTAATGTGTATTGTATTTCTTTTAAAATAAGTATGGATCCTTAAAAAATTTCTTGGTGTTCATTATTAACTATAGCGATATTTACAATGCTTATTATATTGAATCTTGAGGAAGTCGCCCAACGTTTGCATGTTCATTCGCCCAACAATATGAGCCCCCTGGCGTTTATTTTCCCTTTAATGAATTTGCATTTACCTTGAAAACTATGTGATTTTTGCATTTAAAAGTACCATGCGTGTTGGGGAAAAACCAACTTTCGTTTACCTTGCAAAATCTGCGATTTTTGCATTTAAAAGTACCCTGTGTGTTGGGGGAAAACCTCCTTTCATTTACCTTGCAAATTTGTGTTTGTTCCCAATGGATGACTCTACGATTTATTTTAATTTCTGTGCATTTTTCATGTGGTTGGAGATTACCCAACGAATTTCAAACTCACTCAGCCTTAGCCAATTTTTTGCCTGTGTTTTTCTTGTGGCTGGAGTTACCCAATGAAATTGCAACCTCACTCAGCTTTAGAAATATTACTCTCTGCGTTTTCATGGGGGAATTTACAAACTCTAAGTTTGATTCCTTTCCCAACGATCTTCCTCTTTACTCTATGCGTTTGTGATGCAGGAGCATTGTATAAAGCCCAAGTGTGTGCCTAAAACCAAGGGGATAGTTGGATGTGCAGATGCAATTAAATACGTTTTTGTGAAACGTTGTGAATTTCAAAATATGAAACATTAATGTAATGGATGGGAGAAAAGTGCATTAGAATTTATGTATTGAAGATCCAAATTGATTTTGGAGCGTATGTTCCTATCTGCTGATGTAATAGGAATTTATGTGTGTTTAATGCAAGTAGGTAGATTTAAATGATAGATTAGATAGTTTTAGGAGCTTAGGAGGGAAAATGAATGAGAGACACCCTCAACCCTTGTATCATTGTAACATAATTCATAATTCATATGTTGTAGAGCTACAGAGAAGAATATAGGAGAACAAAGAATTTTATGCATTTTTAGTTGTTGTTTGCCATGTACATGAGTACTGAAATTAATAGAAGAAAGCTTTTATTCCAAATCTATGTGTTTGTTATGGTTGCTAGAACCACCTGTTGAATGGTATGTTGCAAGCTAATTTATATTCTCTATGTGCATTTTATTTCAAAGAAATGTGTGTGTGTATGCTCTAGAATTCTATGTTGAATGTTTGAATTTTGGTTAAGGGGAGAATGAGTTTCAGTTGTTTCTCTTTCCGAGAACTCCTGCAAAGAGTGTAGTGGAGGGTCCACATGGAGTGTGTCGACCAGGGTATGAGTTTCATCTCAGAACTCTCAGAGGAGATTCAAATCATGTTTTTATAGGCTGAAGTGCAAGGTTAGCATTAGAGCCATGCAAGGTGTGCACAGGCTGGCCGAGGTCTGGTATTTTACCAACTCAAGAGGGAGGTTGAGTGACTATTATTGCAAGAGGTGCACAGAGTCGAAGACCCAAATAAACAGAGGATATTTGAGAATTTTGGCAAGGAGTGCATGCAGGGACCCTTTTGGAAGCCTTGAGTTCGCAAGCGAAAGCTCAGAAGGGATAGAACCTCTGAAGTGTTCAAAAGGAGGTGGAAGTCAAAATCGTCTTGCGGGAGTTAAGTTTAGGTGGGAGGATGCCACGTCATTTGGAAAGAAGTCCTCGTGGAGTTGAAAACAGACAGTGGAATCTCTTCAAGGAGAAGTGCCAAAGTTTTGTAAGCCGTTGGATCTGATAGATTAGCAGAGGGATTAAGACTGGGAGTCTTTCAACACCCATAAGCTCAGCAGGAGTAGTGACCATTAGATTCGGATCAATGAGGACCATTGATCTCGTATGTGAATTCACCATATCGGGGATCGGTAAGTGGAGTAGTTCAAGGTTGGACTCGAGAGTTGTGAACTCCCAGGTTGTGAAATCCCAATACAACCATGACTGTTGGATTGAGGGAGGTACACATCCGTAGATCTCGTCGAGGGTATGATTTCGGAGTCAGGGATCCATAGAGGAAGAGGAATGGTTGTTGGTTTTTCGCTCGAGTTGCGAAAGCCGAAAAATCCGTCTGGACAGGTGGCAAGAACTCACCCCGTAAGTAGAGTAAAGTGGAGGAGACAAGTGGAGTGTATGTGTTTCTTTGGCAGAGTCCACATAGCATTGATTTATCATGTTTCGGGGATTTGCAAGGGAAGAGCATGAGAGCTTGGCACTCCAACTCGCGAAGTCATGATTTGTGAAAGGTGCTTATGTTAAGGCTTGGTTGTGGTCATATTGGAAAAGGGGCTTAAGAGGGTGCTTACACCTTAAGCCCATTCACAATTTTGCATTTCAACTATTACCAAGGGTTATGGAATTGTATTCGAAGTGCCCAACTCGTGAGACCTGAAATCCTTTGCGAGATTAAACAAGGATTTCAGTTAACCCTTGTCATGGTTTAGAGAAGATCCTGCGCAGATCTCAGCTTGAGGGTAAGAGGTATAGACCATTTGTGGTATCGGAGCTCAAAACAAATTCTTTGCTTTCTACAATAGAGAGAAAAGAGGAATTTTACAGCCATGCCATCAAGAAGAAGAGAAAGGCCATGCCTGATCCAGCAGTGGAAAGAGAAACACGTGAATTACGTGCCAAACTTGATGCTATGGAGACACCACAGAGGCGAATAGTTGATACTGGGGATATCAGTGAAGCTGAAAGTGAAAATGAAGCTGAAAACGAAGGAGAAGAAGTTGCAGTTGAATATGCTGCAGAAGAACGCCTATTCAGGGTTGTTGCAAGGATAGGTGCTATGGAAAATATGAAAATTCCAATGTACGAAGGCAAACTAGATGTTGAAGAGCTTCTAGACTGGATTAGAGATCTAGACAAACACTTCGACTATGAGGATGTCGAGCAAGACAAGAAAGTCAAACATGTCATTACTAGACTTAAAAGGCATGCAACACTATGGTGGGATGAACTGCAAGCTGACAGAAGTTGCAAGGGAAAGCATAAAATCAAGAGTTGGGATAGAATGGTTGCAAAAAAGAAAGCCAAGTTTATACCCAGGGATTATCAAATAAATCTATTTCAGAGGATGCATAATTTGAGACAGAAGCTGATGTCAGTGAAAGAATACACTAAAGAGTTCTATAGGATAAACATCAAAGAAGGTCATCGGGAAAGCGATAATGAGACAGTTTCCAGGTATATGAATGGTATACAATATGACATTTAGGATGAGATGAGCATGATGATCATCCAAACCGTAGAAGATGCTTATCATATGGCTCTAAAAGATGAAGAGAAGCTGAGTCGAAAGCAAGTTCAAAGAGGCCTAGGTAGAAGTCAAAGAAGAGGTAAGATAATTTCCCAAGACAGAACTTAGAAGCCTAAAGAAGAGGGGAAGAAACCTCAAGCTCAATCTGAGAAAGGAGGAAGATCAAAGGAGAGGTAGTATGTTGATAGAAATACTTTTCCTTGAGCCAGAGGAAGAGGAAGAGGCAGAGGAGGTGAAGTGAAATGCTTTGTCTATGAAAAAATTGGACATAAATCCTATGATTGTCCAGAGAGGAAGAAAGATGGTGGTGAAACTCACATTGAAAAAGCTCAAGGAAGGAATGTTGAGGTAGAGGACATTGAGGGCAGAAGAACTTTGATGATGTAGAAAGTTCTCTTGAAACTAGAGAAGGAGCCAAAGAACCCAACCCAAAGAAACAATCTGTTTCAGAATGCTTGCAAAACCAAAGACAAGGTATGCAAGGTCATAGTGGATAGTGGTAGCACAGATAATCTTGCATCTACATAAATCGTAGAAAAGATGGAGCTGGAGACTATTGTGCATCCAACCCATACAAAGTTTTGTGGCTACAAAAAGGACATCAGGTAAATGTCACTAAACAATGTTTAGTTGAATTTAAAATAGGAGGATATAAATATGAGATATTATGTGATCTCATTCCCATGGATGTTTGTCATCTATTGTTGGATAGGCCGTGGCAATATAACAAAAATGTGGTGCATGATGGGAAAAAGAACACGTACACTCTGTAGAAAAATGGTAGGATGCACATGTTGCTGCCAATTAAGGATAAAGAGGTGAAAACAGAGATGAGAAACACTGTACTTCTCATGAGTGGGAAGGAACTTCTTAAGGAAGTCAAGAAAAAGGAAGACACAAAATTCATTTTGGTTAGGAAGCCCAAAATTGTTTTGAAAAACATTAGGATAAATGATTTACCGAAGGAAATCCAGGAGTTGTTGGAAGAATTTGCCGATGTAGTAGTGGATGAAATACCTTGTTTTTTGCCACCTATCAAGAGTATAAGCGATCATATTGATCTTATACCTGGAGCCAATTTTCCAAACAAGGAAACTTATAGGTTGACGCTGCAAGAGAATGAAGAAGTTAGGAGACAGGTCTAGGACTTAATGGGCAAAGGATTGATTCGGGAGAGCTTGAGTCCATGCATTGTTCCAATGGTGCTCAACCCAAGGAAGGACGCTCGCTGGAGAATGCATATAGACTCAAGGGAAATCAACAAAATTACCATCAAGTACAGGTTCCCATTGCCAAGGATGGATGACTTGATGGGTTTCTTGAGTGGAGCAAGGTTTTTTTGAAAGATTGATTTGAAAAGCGGATACCATCGAATTAGAATGAGAGAAGGTGATGAATGGAAGACAAAATTTAAGATGAATGAAGGGCTGTATGAATGGATTGTCATGCCATTTGGCTTGACAAATGCACCCAACACTTTCATGAGGTTGATGAATGAAGTCCTGAGGGATTTCATTGGAAAATCTGTCATTGTATATCTTGATGATATATTAATTTTCAACAAAACTGATGCAGAGCATTTGAAGCATTTAGTTGCAGTAATGAGAAGGTTATAGCAAGAGAAATTGTTGATCAACATGAAGAAATTGTCATTTGTGAGGACATAACTCATTAATTTGGGTTTTGTTATCTCTGCAAATGAATTGAAAATGGATCCAGAAAAGATAAAGGTGATTAAGGATTGACCATTGTTGAAGAGCTTGTTTGAAGTTCGAAGCTTCCATGGTTTGGCTAGCTTCTACAGGAAATTCATCCAAAAATTCAGTGGAGTTAGCACACTGATGATGGATATGGTGAAGAAAAGACATAAATCTTTTCACTAGACGGAGGAAGCAAAGAAGAGCTTCAACCTGTCGAAGAAGAAGACCACTGAGCAACCAATTATGGTTTTGCCAGATTTTAGCAAGACATTCCAGGTCAGGTGTGATGCGAGTGGATTTTCCATTGGAGCGGTCTTAAGCCAAGACAACAAGGTGGTCATGTATTTCATTGAAAAAATGAATGAAGCAAATATTAAGTACTTCACGTATGGAAAAGAATTCTACGCAGTCATACAAGCATTAAAGAAATGGAGGCACTATTTAGTTCCAAAATAGTTCGTTTTGTACAACGATAATCACGCTTTGAAATTCATGACTTGACAAGAGAAGTTGAACAAAAAACATGCTAAATGGGTTGAAAACATGCAAAATTTTACTTTTGTGACTAAGCATATTTCTGGAACTACTAACAAAGTTGTTGACGCTTTCAGCAGGAAATGTTTGCTTATGCAGGAATTTAGAGTTAAGACTTTGGGTTTTGATAACCTCAAAGAAATGTACAGGGATGATCCATATTTCAAAGAGGCATATGAGGCATCTGAGAATCCAATTCTTAGGAACAGAAGCCAATGGACAGAGTACATGATCCAGGATGGACTATTGTTCATGGTTAATCAGTTATGTATTATGAAATGCTCCATGAGGGAGAATTTGTTGAAAGAAAAGCACAACAGAGGATTGGTCGAACACTTTGGCCATGAAAAAAAATTCTCAAAGTTGAATGACTCATATTATTGGCCAGGGATGAGGATGGATGTGAAGAAATTTGTGGACAGGTGCAGAATTTGTCAACACACGAGGGGAAAAAGGAAGAATGCAAGGTTATATCAGCCATTACCCATACCCGAAAGGTCATGGGACGTAGCGAGCATGGATTTCATATTAGGACTGCCAAGGACATAGAGGGGATATGATTCAATCTTTGTAGTGGTAGACCGATTTTCAAACATGGCACATTTCATACCATGCAAGAAAACCAGTGATGCAACTCATATTGTGAATCTGTTTTTCAAGGAAGTTGTCAGACTTCACGGTTTTCCAAGGAGTATCATTTCTGATCGAGATACCAAGTTTGTAGGACATTTCTAGAGGACCTTATGGAAGAATTTGGGGACAAACTTGTCTTTTATCTCAGCGTATCATCCTTAGATGGATGGACAGACAGAGGTCGTGAACATGAGCTTGGGAGATTTGTTAAGGAGATTAGTGATTGAACACCACAGTCAATTGGATCACATTTTGCCACAGGTAAAATTCACTTACAATGATTCACTCAATAGAAGAATAGGGCAGAGTCCATTCCAAATTGTATATGGAATGTAGCCAAGGGGAGACTCTAAATTCATGAGTGCTAGGGAAAAGGACTTTGCAGAAGGAATGAAGGAGCTTCATAGTAGAATCAAGAAGCGATTACAGAGTTCAAGTCAAGAATACAAGCATAGAGAAGATCAACACCGACGATAACTTCAATTTGAAGTTGGTGATTTAATTCTTGCACATTTGAGGAAGTCAAGGTTTCCAAGGGGAACATACAACAAGCTAAAGATGAAGAAAATTGGACCGTGCAAGGTCATAAGGAAATTTGGGGAAAACGCGTATGATATTGAATTACCCGATGGGGTCAGAATCTCACTGATATTCAATATCATGGATTTGTACCCTTATAGAGATGAAGAAGCAGGAGCGGAGAATGAACAGGAAGAAATTTCATGGACGAAACAAATGCCCATAGCTGAAACGCCATATATGGAAAGCATAATTGACAATAGGATTAGCAGAAAGACCAGGAGAAAGGAGTATTTACAATACTTGGTCAAGTGGAAAGGACATCTAGTTGTATATGCTAGTTGGGAGAATGAAGAAGAAATTCTAAGACATGGACAGACCGTGCAAGAGCTCATGAATAGGAGTTCATGAAAATTTTCAAGCAGGGGAGTATGATGCAGGAGCATCGTATAAAGCCCAAGCGTGTGCCTAAAACCAAGGGGACAGTTGGACACATAGATGCAATTAAATACATTTTTGTGAAAACGTTGTGAATTTCAAAATATGGAACATTAATGTAATGGATGGGAGGAAAGTGCATTAGCATTTATGTATTGAAAATCCAAACTGATTTTGGAGAGTATGTTCCTATCCGTGGATGTAATAGGAATTTATGTGTGTTTAATGAAAGTAGGTACATTTAAATGATAGATTAGACAATTTTCGAAGTTTAGGAGGGAAAACGGATGATAGACACCCTCAACCCTTATATCATTGTAACATAATTCAGAATTCATATGCTGTAGAGCTGCAGAGAAGAATATAGGAGAACATAAAATTTTATGCATTTTTAGTTGTTATTTGCCATGTACAGGAGCACTGGAATTAATAGAAGAAAGTTTTGATTCCAAATCTATGTGTTTGTTATGGTTGTTGGAACCACCTATTGAATGGTATGTTGTAGGCTAGTTCATATTCTCTATGTGCATTTTATTTCAAAGAAATGTGTGTGTGTATGCTCTATAATTCTATGTTGAATGTTTGAATTCTAGATAAGGGGAGAATGAGTTTTAGTTGTTTCTCTTTCTGAGAACTCCTGCAAANGTGTAGTGGAGGGTCCACATGGAGTGTGTCGACCAGGGTATGAGTTTCATCTCAGAACTCTCAGAGGAGATTCAAATCATGTTTTTACAGGCTGAAGTGCAAGGTTAGCATTAGAGCCATGCAAGGTGTGTGCAGGCTGGTCGAGGTCTAGTATTTTACCAACTTAAGAGGGACGTTGAGTGACTATTATTGCAAGAGGTGCACAGAGTCGAAGACCCAAATAACCAGAGGATATTTGAGAATTTCGGCAAGGAGTGCATGCAGGGACCCTTTTGGAAGCCTTGAGTTTGCAAGCGAAAGCTCAGAAGGGATAGAACCTATGAAGTGTTCAAAAGGAGGTGGAAGTCAAAATCGTCTTGCGGGAGTTAAGTTCAGGTGGGAGGATGCCACGTCATTTGGAAAGAAGTCCTCGTGGAGTTGAAAACAGACAGTGGAATCTCTTTAAGGAGAAGTGCCAAAGTTCTGTAAGCCGTTGGATCTGATAGATCAGCAGAGGGATTAAGACTGGGAGTCTTTCAACACCCATAAGCTCAGCAGGAGTAGTGACCATTAGATTCGGATCAACGAGGACCATTGATCTCGTATGTGAATTCACCATATCGGGGATCGGTAAGTGGAGTAGTTCAAGGTTGGACTCAAGAGTTGTGAACTCCCAGGTTGTGAAATCCCAATACAGCCATGACTGTTGGATTGAGGGAGGTACACATCCGTAGATCTAGTCGAGGGTATGATTTCGGAGTCAGGGATCCATAGAGGAAGAGGAATGGTTGTTGGTTTTTCGCTCGAGTTGCGAAAGCCAAAAAATCCGTCTGGACAGGTGGCAAGAACTCACCCCGTAAGTAGAGTAAAGCGGAGGAGACAAGTGGAGTGTATGTGTTTCTTTGGCAGAGTCCACATAGCATTGATTTATCGTGTTTCGGGGATTCACAAGGGAAGAGCATGAGATCTTGGCACTCCAACTCGCGAAGTCGTGAGTTGTGAAAGGTGCTTATGTTAAGGCTTGGTTGTGGTCATATTGGAAAAGGGGCTTAAGAGGGTGCTTACACCTTAAGCCCATTCACAATTTTGCATTTCAACTATTACCAAGGGTTATGGAATTGTATTCGAAGTGCCCAACTCGTGAGACCTGAAATCCTTTGCGAGATTAAACAAGGATTTCAGTTAACCCTTGTCATGGTTTAGAGAAGATCCTGCGCAGATCTCAGCTTGAGGGTAAGAGGTATAGACCATTTGTGGTATCGGAGCTCAAAACAAATTCTTTGCTTTCTACAATAGAGAGAAAAGAGGAATTTTACAGCCATGCCATCAAGAAGAAGAGAAAGGCCATGCCTGATCCAGCAGTGGAAAGAGAAACACGTGAATTACGTGCCAAACTTGATGCTATGGAGACACCACAGAGGCGAATAGTTGATACTGGGGATATCAGTGAAGCTGAAAGTGAAAATGAAGCTGAAAACGAAGGAGAAGAAGTTGCAGTTGAATATGCTGCAGAAGAACGCCTATTCAGGGTTGTTGCAAGGATAGGTGCTATGGAAAATATGAAAATTCCAATGTACGAAGGCAAACTAGATGTTGAAGAGCTTCTAGACTGGATTAGAGATCTAGACAAACACTTCGACTATGAGGATGTCGAGCAAGACAAGAAAGTCAAACATGTCATTACTAGACTTAAAAGGCATGCAACACTATGGTGGGATGAACTGCAAGCTGACAGAAGTTGCAAGGGAAAGCATAAAATCAAGAGTTGGGATAGAATGGTTGCAAAAAAGAAAGCCAAGTTTATACCCAGGGATTATCAAATAAATCTATTTCAGAGGAT